>CM031234.1:535109559-535528684 GCA_018340775.1 Taxus wallichiana var. yunnanensis
ATATGAACTAGAAAGGTAGAGGACTTGGACCAAAAGAACAAGGAAGTATCAAACCTGTTGTAATAAAATCTACTATGTACCAACATGGTCTAGGATATGATACCTTTGAGAAGAGGCCCATAATATTCGATGCCTTCTACTATTGATGAGGACTAAGACCCTTATGTTGAGAATGGTTCCACACATAGCCTCTTTGAGAACCTTATTGAAACTACCCTCTTTCTAGAATAATTATCCATTTGAACCCTTGAAATTTTCTACCCATCCCTTATTTATCGGGGATCAATAATGTCCTATTTCATGGAACTCTTTCAAAATGATGAGGCCATCTAGGATTTCCTCGGGGCACGAGAACCTTTTCCCTTTTAGACCACAAGAAGGTTTTGATATAAAGCAGCGTTAATGCATACTTTGGTGAGGAACTTTATTTCTCCGGTCAAAAATAAAATAAAAAATAAAAAATAAAAAATAAAATAAAATCATATCTCGCATATAATGAAGACCTTTACGAGGCGTTATGTGAGAAGCAAAAATTGAAAGAGAAAGAGAAAGAGAAATAAAAGGATACATATCCTAAGGATAACATTTACGAGGCACTAGAGAGACTAGAATCTAATCCCGAAATATCATAAGATCTACATAAACCTATGGCATAATTTCAAGATGATGACACTTATAAGTTGTTAGTAGAAGAAACCACCACTATTTACATTGGGACAAAAGATCAAACTAAAATTTTGGAGCTTGGTGGTAGCTTATCAAAGACATATATTAAGGCATTCACAGAGATTATTATAAAATTAAAAGATGTTTTTTCTTGGTCTTAGAAATGTATGCCATGCTTGGACCCTTCCCTTGTGGTTGATCACCTCATGGTGTACCCCCAGATCAAAACATGTCAAGCAAAAGATGTGTAAAATGCATCCTAAGGTCGCATTACTTATCGAGGATGAACTTCCAAAACTACTAGATATTGGTTTCATACACTCCATAGACTATTCTAATTGCATATCAACATGAGTGCTTGGTTTCTAATAAAACTCCTGGAATTCACATTTTCTTGATTTTTACAATGTCACTAAGGTTTATCCCAAAGATGACTTCCCTTCACCTAACATTGACATGATCATTGACTCACTACAGGTCATGAGATGTTATCTTTGATGGATGTTTTTTAGGGTATAATAAGATTCATATCCCTCGGGAATACCAGCACAAAACCACATTCACCACCCATGGGGGACTATCTATTACAAGGTCATGTATTTTGGCCTTAAGAATGCTAGTGTTACATACCAATGTGCAATTATTGTCATATTTCATGACATTCTTCACAATATCATGGAAGACTATGTCAATTACATCCTTGCCAAGTCAAAAACTTGATTTGATCATCCAGGATATTCTTGATATATCTTTGAATGATTAAGGGAATACAAGGTTTTCCTTAATCCTAAAAAGTGTATCTTTGGCATCACCTTGGGGAAAATTTTGGGATTCATTATCTCACAAAGAGGAATCAAAGTGGACCCTACCAAAGTGAAAGTAATACTAGATATGCTACATTTATAGAATCTTCATCGATTAAGAGGGTTATAAGGAAAGATACAATCTATTTGGCACTTCATATCTCAACTTGTAAACAAATATAATCATTTCAATAAATTTCTCAAGAAGGATGTCCAATTCAAATGGCCTTGCAAGTATGTCAATAATATTTCACCAAGTTGAAAGAGTGCATGTATACTCTACTGGTACTTATGTCATCAATCCAAGATAAACATATGTTGTTGTACACCTCTACTGAGATGAACATGTCATTGGGGCATTGCGCACAACAAAATGACAAGGAACAGAGAAGTAGTATATTACTTAGCGAAACAATCCTTAAACATGAAACCAAATACTCACGAGTCGAGAAAGTTTGCTTGGCGATCGCATTCACTTTCAAATACTTATGACAATATTTGTTAAATCATACAGACCAAACTCATTGCCAAAATTGACCCTCTCAAGTATTTTTATCAAGACCAATGATAATAGGACAAATGTCTAGCTTGATCGTGCTCTAAGTGAGTTTGATATTGAGTTTTTCAATCGGAAGCGAAAATAAAGGTTAAGCAACTGGAAGATCAAATGGCCACAAAACCACCTTGGGAACTCAACTACTACACTTTGAATTCCTATATGAAGATTTATATTTGATAGACTCTATTATTTGATGGTTCTTACAACATACATGGCTTAAGAGCTAGAATCGTCTTACACACACTTAATGGGGATATTATCCTAAATCATATCACATTGACTTACCATGTACAAATAATATTTCCGAGTATGAAGCAGCGATAGAAGGCTTAGGATTTGTTATTTCTTGGCAGCTACAAGAGTTAGCGGTCTTTAAAGACTCCTTCTCATCACCAAACAGTCGATGGTGAGTATAAAGTTAAAGATGAAAAGCTCCTACCATATAAGTGGATGGTTGATAGTCTAAATGGGTATGTCTCAATAATTACATTTAAGCAAGTACCTCATTTGTATAATAAAGCATTGGATGCCATGGAGACTATTACATCCCTTCTTGTATTTGACACAACATGAACTCACAATGAGTTCTTCATAGAACATCTTTTGGTACCCACATACGATTTTCTAGATTCCACCACGATAAGTGAGATTGTTAGTCACGATCACCTCGGTATCATGATATCTATACCTTCATTCAAAACAAATTGATTAACTAAAATTGACTCAAATGGAGGAAATGTAATAATATTTAATCTAATCGAGGAGGACATAAACAACGTAAATAAATGCAATAAAGTAATATAATTTATTAAAATGATTAAACTAGTAGAAATGAAACCTAATATGCAAGAGGAAGGTAAGGAATGAACTCAGTTGATTATGGATGATTTTACAAGGTGTCACAGTCGACAAGAAAATATAGAAGCTAGAAACGGTGCAGAGGTCCAGAAAATAGTGGATTTGGAATATACGAAGCGATTGGAGCACATAGGAAGTACTTAGGGCACCTGGTATGGCGAGAATATGTAACTGGTCTCGAAAAATCTCAAAACCTAGTTCTTTCTGGGTTAGAAGATGCTTTGTAACCTTCGTTGCCTATCACACTATATTTTTGAGCTATGCGAATGTGCTTAGAATATAGCAAGATGAATTTCAATACCTGCCGCAAAAGAAAAAGGAGTATAAAAACCCTAAAAAAATAAAATATGCAAATGAATGGGTCAAACTAACCTCATCGCCACAACGGTGGGCTTACTAAGCCGAACATTACACCACATTTGGACCCAAATGTAGTTTTGTGTGTGTGTGCATGTCGTGCCCTAGGTGCTCTTATACCAATCACACTTTGTGAAGTAGCGAGTAATAACTAAATGTAGAAAATGTAATAATATGTGTGCATGGAATAGAATATAATCCCTCCCCCTATGAAGTGTGTGTTGATGCAAATCTCCTAGCCTTGATGCATGGAACTATGTGGATGCAAGTGATGCAATGGATGTAACTCTAGATGGAGTGATAGTATTAAGTGATGTTAGGACCCTCATTATGGTCTCATAACTTTATATTTATAGGGTTCTCTTGCTCTAATTTCATAATTAACTTGACGACATGGTGACTAGAAAAAAATAAGGATGAGAAACATCTATAAGAGGCCCTAAAAGAGGTGAAAAAGTAGAAAATGGATCGAGGCACCCCATGTGGGACCAAGGCGCCTCGGGATGCTACATTATAGGCACAGGCACCCTGGTTTAGGATAAAATGACAAGAAAGTGCCAAAGAAATTATGCATGTATGCAAAAAATGTGTGGGAATGACGAAATAAAAAGTAAAACAAGATGGCTAAAAGGTGGGATTAATTATTACTTTCTTCACTTAATAACCTTCTAAATAGTAGTATGAGACTAGGCTAAATAATGTCTAAAGTGCATGATTTTGTGAAGTCGCACAAAGCTTATCATCTAAATATGAACTCGGAATAAAATATCCTTCGCACAACGTGCTTCACGCTATATTATCCTTGTTGACATCATACAGAAGATGTTATGATGGAAATCTCTTGAGATGTCTCAACTAAGATGAAGCTAATTAGAAACTAGCCAAAGTACATTAAGGTATTTGTGGAGCATACATAAATAGAATGGTTCTATCTAAGAATATCTTATGCGTTGGTTATTTTCGATTCCGAGTGTGATTTAATAATTAAACACATTAGAATAAATTTAACATTTACCAAACATTAAATAAATATATCAAACATTTAAAGAACATAGAACATAAATTTAATGTGGAAAACCCCTAAGGGGTAAAAAACCACGAAGTAAGAATTTCCATTATGTGAGAAATAAAATTACAGTCCAGTAAAAAATCCAAACTCCTCACTTCCCTCCCACAAATTCACCCATAGTGAATATCACAAATATGGCCCACGACCATATTTAAATAACCACGAGGCTTACAAATATTAAGTAATGGGGTGTGCACCTGGTTTATAAATATTTAATTACTAAATAAATAATACACATAATATAAATTTTATATCGAATAATTAAGAATATTGACTATATTCTAAATTATTTAATTATAAACTAAACATTATACGTAATTAATATTATGTTCTAACACTCCCCCTTAATATTAAGTGGGGATCCATATGCCAACATTATCTATTTGTACAACAATATTTACAAATCCATAAACCATTAGTGAAGATTTAGGCTAATATATCACTTTTGAATGATTTATAACACCATCATGTTCAACTTACCTTTTGTTAGAAAAGGATTTGGAATCCATAAAACAAAAGTTATGATTTAGGCTAAGCATGATTTGTGAGACTACATCCCATGGCTTCTCATGGAAAATTCTTAAAACCACATCTCTAGGAGCCTTTTATAACACAAGGACCTCCTTTACAAATATATGGAACACCTTTGGGTGTACACCATAAACTTAGAGTTATAAGTTTACAAAAGATCATAAAGTTCTTTTACAATTCTTTCTGATGGAGCAGTATATAGTAGAAGGATATATCAACTAGGTGGCCATTAGGAGGTGACATTGCCATGCAAACTCCCCCTCAATGGAAACTCGAAAGGCCAAGCATTGCATAAAACTTACAAAACTTTATAGCACACAATGGCTTTGTAAACATGTCTGCAACTTGATCTTCATTCAGGTAGTACTGGAGATCTATATCACCACAGAGAACCTTCTCTCAGATAAAGTGCATATGTATCTCTATATGCTTTGTCCTTTGATGTTGAACTAGATTTTAGCAAGATAAATGTAACTCTAGCTATCACATAGAAGAGGATTACTTCCTTTATCTTCCATGTGTATCTCTTCCAACAGTCACTTTAGCCACATGGCTTCTTTCATTACTTCCATTACACTTCTATACTTTTCCTTAGTAGAAGAAATGGAGACTGTTGGTTGCTTTTTTACTACTCCAAGTAATGGCACCTGCACCAAAATTGAACACATATAAAGTTGTAGATTTGTGATCTAGCACATCACCAACATGGTCAGAATCACAATATCCATATAAATATGCAATGTTAGAAGAATTATAATGTAAACCAAAATAAATTTTGTCTTTAATATAATGCAATATTCTTTTAGATAACTTCTAGTGATCCTAATATGGCTCCTGCATAAACCTTGAAGCAATCCCTACTAAATAAGAAATTTTAGGTCTAGTAATATTTATATAAATCAAACTACCTATAAGTTTCCTATACAAATTAGGATTAGCTTTTTCACATGTAGGTTTAGGATCTAGTTTACATCTAACTACTATAGTAATAGTAGTAAGTTTACAATCAATCATATTAAATATTTTAAACAAATTAGTGGCATATTGTGATTGAGATACAATAATAGAATTTGTATCCTAATATATAGCCATCCCTAAGAAATGATACAATAATCCTAAATTAGTCGTTCCAAAGTATTGCATTAATGTAGCTTTAATTTTCATAATTAAATTGTTAGAGTTACTAGTAATAAGTAAATCATCAACATATAATACAATGAGAATAATATGATTTTCTTCAATTTTAACAAATAAATCATTATCAAAAGAACAGTTAGAAAATCTAAATTCATTGACAAAATTGTTAATCTTTGCATATCAAGCTCTAGGATCTTATTTTAAACCCTATAAAGTTTTTTTCAATTTACAAACATACATTTCTTTACATGGCTCTTCAAAGCCGTTAGGTTGGGCCATATAGATTTCTTATTTTAAGTCACCTTTCAAAAAAGAATTCTTGACATCTATCTAATGGATTTCTCAACCATATTGAGCACCTAAGGCAATCAAGATCCTTATTGTGCTCATTTTTACAATTGGGTAAGTACGAAATGGGGGACCAAAAGGGTGTCAAAAGTGGACATATTTTTCCTGAAATCGGAGAAACTTGAACTTCATTCAATAATTTAGCATGCATATGCTCAAAATTTGTCAAAGTGATAAGAATAAGTACCTTATAGCTCAAAATCTACCTTCTAAATTACTAAAAAAATTACAATGGTGGAGATTAAGAAAGTAAAATGTAGTGCGCACATAAAGTATGCGTATTTTCAAAAAGATAAGAACATATTGTGTGTGCGCCCCCATTTTTGAGTTATATAAAAAAATTCAAATCCCTTCATTATAAAGTTAGCTAAGACCATGTACGAGGTCACACTAATTTTCATAATTTTTGGATGAATATATGATTTTTATTCATTTTCAAATTACACACATCTCGAAAATCAAAGATTTTTTGTACACTCCCATAACTTTGAAAAAAATTCACTTTTTGTTTTTTTAGTGCGTGTAGAATAGAGTTTAGAAAAAACCACTTTTAAAAAAATAGATGAAAAAAATCTCAAATTGTGCACCAAAACGTATGCATAAGTTTTGGAAAGAAAAGAAGGCTCTAGTAAAAGAAATTATGGATGAAAGCCTTAAACCAATCGGAATTTAGAAAGAATTATACCATCGCAAGGTAAAACCAATCTTGACATCATAGTATTTTTTTAATATTATGCTATAATGCATGAGATATCGGGGTGTACACGTGAGATTTTGATGTTTTTTCTATCAAACACGGATTTATTCACGGATTACGGCCAAACCTTAGGTTTGGATATCCAAGGTAAATCAAGCCTATGGATTGGGAATTTAAAACCCAAATAATATGAAACGCGGGTGCACTTCGGCTTGGTAAATCCAATCTGTAACACGCCCAAGCCATAACGCGAGCGTGTTATGGCAAAAATGACCAAAAGGTGGATTTTTGGCGCTTTTTGGTCCCCATCTTTGTGCACTTTCCCAACTAGTGCAAAAGTTTCAACGTAGTTGATACCGTGTTTTTGAGTAAACCCTCAAGCTAATAACATGGTTTTGAATTTATCAACATTGTCATCGGCATTATATTTAATCTTATATAGCCATCTAGATCTTACCGTTTCACCTGAGAATGTTTAGTTCTTAAAATAGAGTTGCTTATCCTTTCATTCTCTTGAGAAGCAGAGATAAGGGTTAGGGCTAGGAGGAATACCTATTGAATGTTGGGAGGGTGTGCGCGTACCGTAGAGAGAGATCGAGATGCGAAGAACTCCTTTTTGTCTAGGAAGGACTACTGCGAGTAAGAATACAAGACCACCAGATTTTAGTTAGACAATAAATGAGGGGCGCCTTGGGCCTAGGAAATATTGGACTTCCTTTCGAAGGTGGTCGGTTCCCTCTTAATACGAATTAACAAAAATTCTAACAAAGAAGTTATTACAAAATTACAATTTAATTACCTCATTAAAAGCAATAGAGGAAAGGTGGTTTTGGTTTGAGTCACGGTGACCGATCTTTGGTCAGCTGTCTGTACAACCAATCAATGCGGTTTTACACGGTGCGATTCTTGATAACTTGGAACAGTACAGTAGAAGCGGTGATTTAGGGGCTTCAATGAAGGAAATCTATAAGGTGGTTATGGTGTTTATAAGGTTGGTAAATGATTAGGGATAGGCAATAGGGTGATGGAGAAGACTCGAGAGAGTGTTGGGGCTGTTCTTGGGGAAATGTAAGGGTAGAGGAATGATAGTTAGATGTAGGGTGCTGCCGGGTAGTAGATCTAGGAGTGAACTTATAATTACTATGATTGAAGTTTAAGAAATGTTATTTAAAAATGTACAAGACACTACTTACTAGTTCCTGATGAAGATACATGTCCAAGGATTGTGATGACGAAGGCAGGGCTTAGGTGGGATGATCTGACAATAAAAAATGAGCTATCTTCTCTCCCAATGCTTGGATGAGTGTCGTTGTGCTCTAGTTCCTCAGTTGCAGTCTTGGGCTTGATGTCCTTCTCTGCAAACTCTTCTCTTTTCTTCACTTGTCTCTGCTCTGCCAAGTGAATTCTGGATCTTTCAAATGAATTCCGATCCTTTGTTTTTGGTTGGGGGAGGTCATTTACAGGGAACCGATGGCGGTTACGTAACCGATGGCGGTTGAGTAGGAAACCGATGTCGGTTAAGTCAAAGTGGGCTATTTTTAGTAAAATAGCCAACTTTCCCTCCTTTTCTCTCGAGGGATTAGTTGTGGGCTTGGTCAAGTCATGATTAGGTTGGTTTTGGTGTGGGTGAGAAGTAATTAGTCATGGGTGTGGATGTAGACCAAGTTATAGGTCTTAATTAGGTTAGTTTAGGGTTAGGGCTAGGTCATGATGAGGTGGCAAAATGAGGTGGTAGGTTTGGAGATGTGGATTTATTAATTATAAGGTAATTAATAAATAATTGTGTAAGGTTTAAGTGGTGAGGTTAGGTTGCGAAATGAGATGCGGGGCACAGGGTGTCATAAGACACAAATTTGGTGTCTACATTAGCCCCTTGTTGTCGTGTAGCTTGTCTTGTAAAGTTGCACTGACAATTAATAAGAAGTGATTGCCCCAGTTAAGGGTATAGGTAATCCCCCTCAAATCTATCACAGATTGAGGTGACGTGAAATCAGGGATAGGGTTGATAAAGGATAAATGGTGTTGGGATGATGGTAAGATGGTGGGGTAAGTTCAAGGAAGTAGACACACGTTGAAATGCAGTAGTGCGACCAGGGTACATGATTTGAAGAGCAAACAAGCAATTCATAGGCAAAGGTCGATAGTTTATCCAAACAAGGGTGATATAATCCTGGTATCCAAGGCATAGGAAGTAGCTCCAGGGGATATAATGGGTAAGGTACAGGAACGTTTAGGCATGTTCGGTAGTACCAAATGGTTGGTTTGGTTGAGATAAACATCACGGTCTCGGTCTAGGAAAATTTGGTGCTGATCAATTCAAGTATCCTAATCATGCTAGAACACGAACATGTGAGCTCGATTAAACAAAAAGCTACATGATGGGTGGATAAAATTGTAATTTTCGGGTCTTGGGTGAGGTACTTAATTGGTGCGGCCTTGGGTCGGGCCGATTGATTAGGGAGGGCCTTGGATCGGTCCCTGATTGGTTGGGTGTGGCCTTGGGTGGGGCTGATTGATTAGGTGTGGCCGTGGGTTGGGCGGATTGGTTAGTTGCAGCCTTGGGTCAGGCCGATTGATTGGGGAGGGCCTTGGGTCGGCCTGATTGGTTGGGTGTGGCCTTGGGTCGGGCCGATTGATTAGGTGTGGCCTTGGGTCGGGCCGGATTGGTTAGTTGTGGCCTTGGGTCAAGCTGATTGATTGGGTGCGGCCTTGGGTCGGGCGGATTAGTTAAGTGCGGCCTTGGGTGGGCGATTGGTTGGGTACGGCCTTGGGTCATGCTTGATTGGTTGGTGCGGCCTTGGGTCGGGCCGGATTGGTTGGTTGGTTGCGGCCTTGGGTCGGGCCTGATTGGTTGGTTGCGGCCTTGGGTCGGGCTTGATTGGTTGGTTGCGGCCTTGGGTCGGGCGATTGGTTGGTTTGTTGCGGCCGTGATTTGGGCCAATGAAGTCAAAATAATGCTATTTAGCAAAGCCGGGGGAGGCGACGTGGTGAGATAGGAAGATTGGTGGATAAGGCGAGAATTTTGGTATAAAGTAGGCATGTAACCGATATCGGTTAGTTATGACCCGGTATCGGTTAGAAGACCGATATCGGTGTTTTAGGGAACGAACTAACCGATATCGGTTATAGGTCAAAAACCTATAAAAAGAAAAATACGGTGTGTCATTGTCACATTGTCAATTTGATAACCAATACGGCTTATCTGGGTTTTAAATTGATTTTTTTGATTTTGTGGGCTGAGTTGGCAGTAGTTGAGTGGATGAGTGAGTGATTGGTAGACCCCAGCAAGCAGGAGGCAGAGTTTGATTGGTTGAGGACCCAGCTGAGGAGATTTGGAGCCATGGTATAGCCAAGAGGAGCAAGAGGTGCTGGAGGAGCTGGACCACCGCCACCTATCCCACCATGACGATGTGTAGTCGTACCGGTAGGCTCTGAACCCCTACTTATGTGAATTTAATGATTTTAACTTAGATGTGGGTTTTGGGTAGGAATCCCAAATTTAATAAAATAATGAATAAATGGAAGTAATTTGTAAAATGGAGTGGGTAGGTAGGTTAGTTAGGCCAAAACGGCAGGGTGGGTAAGTTTTTAGGTCTTTTTGGTGGGTAAATGGGTAGAAATAGGAAAAAATAGGTTTTGCGGGCCGTTTTGGGTTCGGCCCCGGAATGGGACAGTGACCGATGTCGGTCACTAGGCGACCGGCATCGGTCACCGAAGGTTTGTAGAAATTGCTTTGTGGATAGACCGGCGTTGGTCATATGTCGCCAGCGTCGAGTCGAAAAATGTGCTTGGGGGACCGATGGCGGTCGAGGGTGACCGGTACCGGTCAGCATGGGTAGGAGTTAGGTTTGTGAACTTTGTGGTGGTTGTTTGTTGTTAGAGTTTTGTTTTTTTGTTTGGTTGGGGTGAAGGGGGAGGAGGTAGGGTTGATAGGAAAGGTGATTGGGGTGGGGGAATGGGGTTGTTGGGGCTGGTTCGGGTAGGATATATTATGTGTTGTGTATGAAGTAGGAGGTGTTAAATTGGTGGGGGTAGAGTTAGATGGCTAGAGTAGATTGGGGTGGTTGGTAGGGTGGGAGATAAGTAAAGGGGAAATCGTAGATGTATAGGGTAAGATAGGTGGGTGTAGATGTGTGTTATAGAGTCGGGTTGTGGTTGGGTGGGTAAGTGGGTATAGAGGATTAAGGTAGTTGTTTTTGTAAAAGGTAGGCTGATGAAGTGGGTTGTTTTATAGGCACGCAGTGCTGAGCTCACGATGCGGATCGGATGCCCCCTCTATTGAGCGAGATGCGGCCACATGTGACCCTGTGTGAGTGTGCCATCATGTGAGAGGTTGGACTCGGCAGAGTCCAGCGGTATAGGGTTGTGGATAGGGACCACAACCTGATGGTTGCCCTCATCGAGAGATGGGATCTGACAACTAATGTCTTCCATCTCCCTACTAGAGAGATGACAATTACATTAGAGGATGTGTATCGCATCCACGAGGCGCCGATCGTAGGTGAGGCAGTGTTCCAGGTGGATGCGGAGACATCGATGGACAACATCCTACATGTATTCGAGGATGCAGCCCCATTGCTTACCTATCATAGCGTGAGCATTGCCTACGGTGACATGTATCACGTGCATAGATAGGAGACATGGCTTGCCATGTTGATGATGATTAGTATCACTGCTTCACCCTCCACGACTCGAGAGGAGGCCACTTCCCACTGAGCTTTGATGGGAGTTTTGCATGAGATGGTAGAGGAGCATACATCTTATGCACAGGCACTAGTGTATCCAGTGTAGCTATCTGAGAAGCTCTGGGGTTATCACCGTATGAGGCGATTTGGTATATGCTCGACATTTTGTTACACTACTTGCTTATGAGCTTACGAGCATCATCATATATGACCAGTAGGGTTACCCAGTAGCGAGCCACGAGATAGTATACGAGATATGGATTTTAGAGGTGGTTGGGGGTCGTGGGCCGCGACCCACAAGCGGTGCTCGCGAGGATAATATGTGGCCTCTTATCATCACATGTTGTTAGGGCTTGACCGCTCTCGATATTATATGGAGGCCTTACAAAGGCCATTAGCCCGAGGAGGAGCCGAGCACAGCAGCTGCTTGCAGATCGAGTATAGTTTACGGATAGGCTGGATGGAGGCTGGGGAGTATGAGAGGATACCCCTAAGAGAGGGTACAGCGGCGGTTGGGCTTACTGACGGGATGAGCCACCTCCCTTCCCACAAGATCGGGAGGGATGATGTAGAGGCACCACTGCACTGCGCCTGGCCAGTTGACCCAAAGGCCCAGGTAGCGAGAGAGACAGCTAATGATCTGATGGATGATATCGGAGTGTAGCAGGGGGCATTTTGGTGTGGTGGGCGGAGTCGAGAAGCAGCTATGAGAGCACGGCTTCATACAGCCCAGATTTGTGCGGCTGTGATAGCGGAGAGGACCGTATCTTGGGCAGTGCAGCTATTACGAGGGCGGCTCTTGCTGCATAGCACTGACATTGAGGGTGCTACGAGGCGGTGCTTGAGCACGAGCTCGAGCACCGCCCATTGCACGAGCACCACCGTAGGCACTGGCGGCATAGCCACGAGGCACCACCACGAGCAGCACCACCGCAGCACCACATAGCAAGCGCAGTACGCAGCTGCGGGGGTGTATGCCGGCGGGCGGGGCCCTTGCTATTAGGAGTCGGGGGACCAGCCCTAGCAGCCATGGTGGCACGGGCCCGCTATATGGAGGAGAGAGAGGAGGCCCAGTATTATCAGGATGTGCTTGATGGTACCTGGGCTGACTATCGGCCATATGCGCGCGCACAGAGCTGAGATGTCCCGAGCCAAAGATCACGAGGGGGCCGTGCCACTGGCCGGTGGGTCGATTACGAGGGAGGAGGCGAGAGCCGGCACGAGAGACCAGCAGGGACGGGCCGAGGTGGTGGAGAGAGGCTGAGACATCACGGGAGTGGAGATGGGTTTTGATATTGGATATAGACACTGGTCTACAAACCGAGTATGTATATAGAGGCCTGCGTGCCCACATAGGATTTATTTATTCATTTTTGTTGTATATACCGGTCTGCAAGCCGAGTACATTTTGTATAGCTGATACCGGCCTGCGAGCCAAGTATATTTTTGACATGAGAGACCGGCCTATGAGCCGAGTCGAGATTTTGAGCAGAGCGGCAATGCTGCGTGCGGCTTTGTATTTTTTAGATCACAGAGGCCCCATGCAGGGCAAGTTGTATATTTTGACATTGATATATATAGATGATGATTTTGATCCACATGGTGTGTATAATGATTGGGTTGATGTATATATTAAAATGTCTCATGTGTTTTGTCAATGGTTTTTGAAATTTAATGTATATAGATGATGAGTTTGATCCACATGGTGTGTATAATGATTGGTTTGATGTATATAGTCAAATGTCTCATGTGTTTTGTCGATGGTTTTTGAAATTTAATGTATATAGATGATGTTGATGAAATTTTGATGATATGTATATGCGTTGATGGGATTCTGATGACAAATATTGATAACGATGTCGTTATGCAGGGAAAAGAGGCGGGTGCCACCAAAAATTTGCAAAAACTAAAGAAAAGGCCTAGGTTTAAGCAAAAGGAGACATGTGACCGATATTGGTTAGCTAACCGATGTCGGTAGATATATGACCGATACCGGTTAGGTAACCGATATCGGTTACACTAAAATGAGATTTTCTAAAAATAGAAAAGCTTGGGAGGCAACTTAAGTTCTTATTTTTAGAGTCATGCAACAAGTTAAATACGAGAATGCGACGCTATTTGACGACTGATATAGGTAATTGCATGGGAGAATTGAGTGATAAGGAGGAAAAAGATAGGTAAAGTGATTTTGGGCTGAGATTAAGAAGGCAGAAAGGCAAGTTATATTGAAGAGGGTGGTGAACATGGCTGAACAAGGAAAATCATCCGAGGCGAGAGACGAGAGGGAAGACAGGTGTCACCTCAAGCTGTTGCATCCCAAGAGGTAAAATTTTTGGTTGTAATTTAATTCTTGCATGTTTTATGAATAGGATGAGAGAAGGTAAGTGGGTAGAGATGAAAAAGAAAAGGTGATAGGCAAGGGTTTGGGATGGGGTGAGTGTTATGGGGTAGGTAAGTAGGGGTTTCGGGTATGTTTGTAGGTACAGAGAGGGGTAAACGAGAAAATAATTATCGTAGGTGGTGTTTTTAAGCAGGCTGTATAGGATTGACAGTGACCGATATCATTTAGAGATAACCGGTATCGGTTAGGTAACGGTATCGATTATCTATAACCGATATTGGTTACTACATGACATTCCAGAATGTGAGAAAAAACACTTGGGGATTTGATTTATTGAATGGTTTTTGTTGATTTGATGTATGCAGGCGAGGCGGGGTTGAGGATGAATGATAGTGTGCCAGCTTTGTTGTCACGAGTCCGAGCGGATGTAACACCACTGAATGGGCATTGATAAACCATGAGGGTTAAGTGGAATCCGCTATTATTCACAAATCACACGCAATCATGCTATGTTGCGAGCGTTGATTGAGAGATGGAATCGAGAAAAAGAATACCTTCTATACGCAGCAACAGGGAGATAGCAGTGACATTGGAAGATGTGTTTATAATTTTGAGGCTCCCAATTACAGGAAGACCGAGTGTATCGGGCGGGGCCTAGCACGGCACGGGGAGTGATAACACTTGATGATATTTGGTTCATTGCATGAGATTTGACACTGCGAGGTTTGACATTTACTTATGGTATAATGTTTACAAGACACCACGAGGCAACAAGGTTGCTTAGTGGTATTAATGATGGTGGGGTATTATGCATTACGAGGCGAGATGGGGAAGATTTCCAAAAGCATTGATGTGTATTATTTGGGAAATGATAGAAAGGAGCGTGACTTTCGCATGGGCACCGCATATCCGACGCGGAGCTATACGAGGGTTTATGGGCCTACGGTGAAATCATAGGATGACCTTTGGATTGTGCATACTTATTACATTGTTGGGCCTATGAGCACATTGTGTGTGTGCGACCAATAAGGTCGATCAATCCAGAAAGAGAGACGAGGAGTGTAGAGGTTGGGATTGACGATGGGTCGAGCAGAACAAGAGGCAAAATCCCAAGTCGTGACAGATGACATCGAGTATTATATGCGAGTGTGGGAGATGGTGACGATTGCGGATATCCGTTGGAGGCCTTACGGGAACTATATGGTGACAGAGAACATAGCTGAGGATTTGAGGGGTGTAGAGTGATTAAGGTGGATCGCGGGGCACAGGCCAGGTGAGTACGAGAGGATTCCTCTAGATCACGTGTGGTGACAATTTGGATTTGTTCAGGATATACCCATGGCTTATAGACCATACATGAGGATCGATGCCGAGGCATCATTCTCACCTCCCCGTCGACACCTCTAGAAGGACCAGAAGAGATAGCAGCCGATCGCAGGGTAATGGATGCAGGAGCGACAGAGGCTTATAGATTATGGTGGGTAGCAGAGCTGCGAGGTTCACGTGAGAGGGCTGATCAGCCTAACATAGCTGTGATTACAGTGGAGAGAGATCACCTGCAGGGTTTAGTGCACCAGCTTCAAACACGGGTGAATGAGACAATGGGATTGTTAGCGGTTGCGGAGTCACGAGTGGAGAGACTAGAGGTGAGATTCCTCCACGCGAGAGGGTGTATTCATATGTTACAGGAGAGATTGGAATATCAGTGGGAGGAACCAATAGCAGTGGCACCTTTGAGGATGGAGAGGCCAGGCGAGTGGCGTCGATGATCACGATCATCACCTAGTTCGGGATGAGGCGCAAGGGTCTAAGTGAATTTCATAGAGGTATAAGAATAAATAAGGATGCCGACCTGCGCGTCGATGATAGAGAAGATGTATTTGTTTAACATCTAAATAAAACTGAATATGTATGTTGATTTGAGTTATGATAATAATAAGAATGGTTGTGTTTTGAATGTTTGTTTTGAAAAAGGATAAAGATGAATGTTATCAAATAGAAATACACAAAAATATTTATATTTACAACACATGATAGGTTATGGTAGGGGATGGTTGAGCTAACCTTGGGAGACCCCATGTCTCTAAGTGCTACCTACATAGCCCATTACACAAAGAAAGGAGGGCCTCTAGACCGATGTAGTTCTCCCTTAGGACCAGGGAGAGATGAATTCAGGTAATTTGGTTGTGGTTAGGCAATTTGTTGATTGGTAAAAATATTGATATTGGTAGGGTAATGTTGTTGGTGTTGGTAAGGTATTGGCGATGTTGGTGTAGGTATAGGTGAAGTGAAAGTTAGCTTACCCAAGTAGTAGGGAACCGTGTCCTGATTAAGGTCAACACATAATCCTAGATTCGAGTAAAAGAGGCAAAAGTGTCCCGTAGTTGAAAAGAGCTAAACAAACCACATATTAACGTAGGATGAGCTTGAATCCCTAGGTACCTTGCATAGGCGAGAAGTCGATAGGTGAAAAGAGTTGTATAATCACAATATATTGAATATACGTCACGTCCCTTGAGTTTTGTTTCTTTGACGAATGGTGAGGTGAGGTGGCTGGTAGAGCTGGGGCACAGAGAATTTGTTATAAGATGATTATGCTGACAAAAGAGAACCAAACCTAAATAGACAAGTCCATGACTCAAAAGTGCTTTTGAATACTGCTTTTATTTTTCTGGATATAGACTGATCGATGTGGGAAGTCTACATGGGATATGTATTTTGTTGTTCTTGAGGTCTTCACGAAGGTTTGAGCAATGCGAGAAGCTTCGATAGATGTTGACTTTGTATAGCTGTCCTTGAGGAGCGATCTATTTATAGTAGCGAGATGCGGATTTTGTGTATAAATTTGTCCTTTGGGGAGCAGTCTATTTATAATAGCAGATGTGGCTTTGCACATAGTTGTCCTTCGAGGGAGCAGTCTATGTATAACTTAGAGGTCTAGATGTCCATTTGGCATGAAGCATCTAGTTTTGTAGGAAGTTTGACTCAAGAATATCCCATAATTGTATAATTGAGAACATGTTATTTTGATACTTTTAAGTCATGGACCAGACTAAAAAGGGGAAGGAATCTTTAAGAGGAGGTGATGACCAAACCACGTGAGCTTGATTCTATTTTGAGATGCATGAAACAAAGTGTATGAGGTGGTAAATGAGCTCAAGGGACGAGTGCAAGGTAGATAAGAAGTGATATAACACTAAATTCAATAGTAGAATGGCCGAAGATGCAAGGCATTAAGGGGTTCAAGCTCAGGTTTACCATTAAGAGAAGCTAAACGGTAAGTGCACGATCCGTAAGTGTGAGTGATAATGTAAGGCCCAATCAATTAGGAGCAAATTTTCCACGTTTGCTCTTTTCTAGTTTGGTTACATGTTGATTCTCTTTGAGGACAAGATCACCAACCTTAAAGGTACGCTCATGAAGTCACTTATCATAAGCATGCTTGATGTGCTTTTGATAGATTTGAAGGTGGTCAAGAGGCTGTAAGATGACACTCGTCAAAAGCTCAATTGGGCTAACCGCTCTTGGCGGAAATCATCATTGGTGAGAATATCTGAAGAGATATTCTTAGGGAGGGTATTTGTATTTCGAGAGGCAAGAAAACCTCGGTACCATATACCAAAGAAAATGGGGTGGCATTAGTGGAGGTATGAATGCTATTCCGATAAGTCCAAAGGGCAAAGGGGATGTGATCGGGCTAATTTTTTCCGAGAATCGTTGCGAATTTCATGAGAATTTTGGTCGGGGTTTTGTTAGAAGATTGACTTGACCATTTACTTGTGGATAGTAAGGTGATGAGAAACTAAGTTTGATACTAAAGTTGTCACAAAGGTCTTGTAACAACTTATTTTTGAAAAGATTTCCCATTATACGTTATCGGGGATGAGGAACACCAAAATGACAGAGATAATGTGATGGTTGATGAACTCTACATTTTTTCTTTTTTGGTTGAAATGAGTGGGATGGCCTCCACCCATTTAGTGTAATATTTGGTCGATGTGATTATCCAACAGGTGGCGTTGTGAAGAGGGCGGGTGAATCTCACCAATAAGTTCTAAACCCCATTTGAGAAAGGCCAAAGATCTCGTGCGACTGTAGCGGATAGCTAGGAGTATGTTGAAGGTTGGCATGTTGTTGACACATAATATAACGCTTAACATATTCGTAGCTTGATTGTTATTAAGATTAGGCCAATAATAGCCGGGGAAAAGGATCCGTTTGGCTACGGCAAGGCCACTAAAATGTCCACCATAAATGTTGTCATGGACTTGTTGGATAATATAGGTGACCTCGCGCCCGGTTAGACATCGAAGGAGGATGCCATCAAAGCCACGTTTATAGAGAGTCCCCCATGATGACGTAACGAGAAACACTTTTAATAAAATCACGTTTGCCGTTACTCGTAAGGTCGGATGGGGGAGAACATAGGTTGTAAGGTAATCGTGAAATTGGTGATACCAAGTATAATGTGAATCAGCGGATACATTATTTATCATACCAACATCCGTTTGAGTAAGATGGGGCAAAGAGTTGTTGGACCAAGACAAATATGTCGAGTTAGTTGGTGAGGCGAGGAATTTGTGAGGCTAAGCAAGCCATAGTATTCACAAATTTATTAGTTGAGCGGGAATGGTTTGGATAGAATAATGAGTAAATAAGGTCAAAAGTGAATCCATGTAATGTTTTACTTTTGAAGTTCCTCATTTTACATTGGTAGTGCCCGTAACTTGATTGACGACCGGTGGAGAGTCACCTGAAAATGTTAATAGATTTTACACCTAAGTGTAATGCAACCTAGAGACCCAAAAAAAGGGCCTCATATTCCATTTGTATTATTAGTGTAGGGAAATCGAGCCGGAATGAAAGAGGCATAGATTTAGCGTCGGAGGAATGAGAACAACGCCGGCCCCTCCGTGTTGGACATTTGGATCCATCGAAGAAGAGGGTCATTGGATACGACTCCTCCTTTGAGTGAAAGAGTGGCAATGAGTTAAATCGGGAAAGTAAAATTGGTAAATTGTTCCCCCGAGGTAAAGGGGCTTCAGCGAGTTAGTCTGCGATAGTTTGTCCTTTGATGGATTTACGGTGTACAAACTCAAGGTCGAGGTCGGCGAGGAGCATAATCCATCGGGTGATGCGTTGGTTTAGATGAGGTTTGGCATACATATAATGGATGGGGTCCGTGTTGGCGATGCCAAAAGTTTTGTGATTTAGGAGGTAGTTTCGGAGTTTGGTGGCCACGAATGATAGGGCTAGGCACAACTTTTCTACATGTGTATACCTAGTCTCGTAATCCACAGTATGACTTATGTGATAAATGGCTTGTTCTCGATGCTCGGAGTCACGATGTGTGAGCATGGCTCCTCGGCATGGTCGGTGGTGGAAAGGTAAAGGTAGAAAGGACGATCGTCCGAGGTGGGATAAGCATGGGTGGCTACAAGAGATAGGCTTTAAGAGCCTCAAAGGCTTGGTGGCACTCTTCGCTCCATTGAAAGACAATTTCCTTTTAAGGAGATGATGGAAAGGTTGACATTGATCGAGAGTTGTGAGATGAAACGCCGGATAGATTAGAGTTTTCCCTGCAAACTACGCAATTGTTTGAGGTTAGTGGGTGGGGGCATTTCTAGGATAGCTTTGACTTTAGCTGGATCAACCTCGATGCCACACAAAGAGACAATAAAACCAAGGAGTTTTCCCGAAAGGACACCAAAGACACATTTCTTTGGTTGAAAGGCGAACATAGTATATTGTAACAGGATCGAAAATAATGGTTAAAATATCGAGATGTTCAACTGCGATGTTTAGATTTACCAATAAGATCATCGACATAATCCTCAAGGATAGTGTGCATAATGTCATGAAAAATGTAATTCATAGCGCTGATAGGTCACACCAGCATTCTTAAGGCCAAACGACATGACACGATAGCGAGAAGGTTCCCAAGAAGTTATGAAGGTGGTTTTATGTTGATCGGCGGGGCTACCAAAATTTGATTGTATCCCAAGAAGCCATCCATGAGGAAAGCATCTCATGGCCCGTAGTGAGATCAACAAGTTGATCAATACTTGGTAGGGGGAAGTCATCCTTTGGGCAAGTGAGGTTAAGGTCCCGAAATTCGTACATATCCGAAGTCCCCCCTGTTGCTTTAAGTAAGAGTGCGATGTTAGAAATCCATTGAGGATAATCAATAGGTAAGATGAAGGAAGCAGAAAGGAGTCATTGAAGCTATTCTTTGACCAAGAGGGAAATGTGTGGATGCATTTTTATCGATTTTACATTTAACTGGTTTGGAATCGGGTTTCAAGGTAATGTTATGGATAGAAATGTCAGGATCAATTCCTAGTATGTCAGCGTAGGACCAAGCAAAAGCTTGGTTGCGGGAACAGAGGAAGGTAGTGAAGGCAGTTTGTTACGATGCATTAAGATATTTTCCGATCTTCACAATGTGAGGATCGTCCTCTATGTGGATGTTGATTTCTATAGTCGACTCATTCAACATGGTTTGAGTGTCAGATGGTAAGGCGCGTTGAATATAAGAGTCGTCCGCACCAAGGTAAGTGAGGATGGAGTCGTCATCCACGGCACTCAACAACATTAATTGAAGGTGAATCCTCTTCGATCATGTATGGATATAGAATGGGAAGAGAAGATGGGCCTTCATTATCACATTGATAAGTGAGAGGACCCGGGAAGATAGCGTTTATAAAAAAAAAAAAGTTAGGGGGATAGATTCGGGGTCTATCGACTGCTGTGGGTGACGATGGAAAAATGGGTGATGATGGTTCGGAAGGGGTGACTTCATCGTCTTCCGGATATAAAGGATATGCGGTGTCTTGGTGTAGGTGGTTGAGAGAATCCAATACCACGATGATCTTTGTGTTTGCGTGTAGTTACAGGAATGATCGTATGTCGGCCTTGTTCGCATAAAGACCAAACCGAAGCCCTTCCAAGCACAATAGCGTCGGGAAGGTGAGGGTGAAACAACGATTAGTTAGATATTGAAAATCAGATTAGAAGGGAACCACACCAAGGGAGGTTCATGGGTGACAGAGGATGTATCGACACTCCCATACGTTAGGTTGGTGCGGCAATTAGGTGGTCCGTAGGAGATTACTTTCCCGCACGATGGTCGTAGGTAGGATGCGCATGTAACTGTCCATACTCCTGTGGGGTATGGAAAGTGCTAACGTTATATAGGTGATACTCCCCCAGCGTAAGGCATTGAAAAACATCTACCAAGGGATCTGAGGTCGAGATGTTGTCCGCGGGGAAGGAAGCGGTATTTGCGGCGGCGGTTTCATTGGTTGAAGGTGTAGGTGCGGTTGAGATGGATGGTTGAGGTGTGGTCGAAGTAGATGGTTGGGTTGGATGAATGGGTTTCTTGACTGGTACAAGCACATCATTAGGGCGATATAACATATTGCAGGTTTTGAAGGGGGGAGCGTCAGATTTTACAGTGTAGGACTTCCCCTCATACTCAAATTTTATGCATCTATGTAAGGTGGAGGGAACGCATCCCATAGCCTGGATCAAAGGGCGGTCTAACAACATGTTGTATTGGAATTATCCATCAAGGACATAGAAGATTTTAGGTAAAGTACATGGCCCTACACGAATGTTAAGGGTCACGGTGCCTAAGGTAGAAGTAATAGCATCATTGAATGAACGCAACATGGTGGGGTTGGCACACATGCAACTAGAAGGGATATTCATTTGTTGGAAGGCTTTGGAAGAGATGATGTTTAGGCTAGCACCCCCTGTCAATCATAACATGACGTACTCGGATGTCTCGGATGTATCTCGGGCGTTGAGATGAAAAGAGCGGTCGGGATCTTACGCACCAAAGTCAAAAATTTCGTCTTTGGAGCCCGCGGTGGCTGGCTTTGTGCACTGAGAGGCAGTGGTTGGGGAGATAGGTTTTTGGTGAGAGAAGCAACGTGATTGGGTGTTAAAATGGAGGAAGCGGGCAAGGTTTCGTTAGGTAGGACCTCTATCCCTTGGAGGATTTCAATGAGATCTTGTCGATGAGATTCGAGAGGTTTGAATGAGATCATACATGAGTGTCATTTTACAGGTGATTGGTGAAGGTTTGTTTGATCATGGTACGGTGGGAAACTCCATCGAGAGATGGGGTAGACAGTCCATGAATAACCACTTTAGGTGGTGGTGCGATCGGGATGGCGGACGGAGAAAGAGAGGCCGCATGTGTGCTTTCTTTAGCTTTCCCATTGGTTTTACGCCTCAGTAGCAATGCTAATCATGTTGATCTCATGAACACGAGAGGAGGAAGATGGTAGGGATAATTCATTGTCTTCGAGAGGTGGGGTTGCAATAATGATATTTCTTGGTGAGGTGGGGATAGGCGGTATAGGAGAGGGGATTGAAGCTAAAGGTTTCTCCCTTCGTAAGTTGCCTTTCTTAACCTTTCTATTCAAGAGAGGTGGAGTGACGAAGGATGGCTTTCAAAGTTTTTCATCCCTCTACATCATGTCTGGTGTACGGTGGTAAGCGCAGATTTTAGACTCATCATAACCTATAGGTCAAGGTTTAGATGGATCATAGGGTCTAAGTGGGGGTAGGGAAATGGTCGCATTCTCCACCAACATATCAAGGATCTTGGCATAAGATCCTTTGAGCGGAGTCAAAGTCGAGAGGAAGATGAGGCTATTGATTGGGTGGGTTTTGGTAATGTTTGGGCATGGTTGGTTCGTGCAGTGGTGGTTTAGACAAGGGTTTTGATAATTGGATTTAACTAAACGTGGCTTCTTGGCGTAGAAGTTATGTTTAGTTGGTTAGATGATGAGGCCACAGATGACGTGGTGGCGAGGAAACAACCACGGAGAAAGAGAGAGTGACAAGCAAACAAATCCTTTGATGATGGAATTTGTTTAAGGTTGATAGGTGGACGAGGATACTTGGGGTGACGGTGTTGATACACCCATGGATCTCTGTATGGGTGTAGAAAGGTGTAGGTCGTTTTAAAGAAAATGCACGGGAGGTATGATGTATTGAGGCAAGGTGGAGGGTGAGGTCCCAATATAGAAGGTAGGTGTGATGGCGAGGTTTTAGTTGTGAGAGGCATAGATTGGACTTGAGGGATTGGGTTTGTCTCTAGGTGGATGGACGGCTTTATTTTTGGATAAATCTAACCGTTTAGGTGGGTGTGTTAGGCTGGGTATTGGTGAAGTCCCAAGCGTAGGGGAAGGTTTGGTTAAGTTAATAGAGGTGGATGAGGTATTCGGTAGAGATGAGGGGAGTGAAGATGAGGACATAGGCATTTTGAGCTTTTGTAAATACCTCGGGTATATGGTAGAGGTGTCTGGATCGGTCATCTGCATTTGAGTAGAGCATTATGTACTTGAAACACTCCCATAGGACTCATCTATCTTCGAGGGATGACAATCTTCACGTGTGAATAAGAAATTTTGTATGGAAGAGAGGTGGGTTGTGATTCCGGTCCACTATGGGTGTGATACAGGGGGTAAATGAGGTCTTTGTATCAATGGGTGTTAAGAGGTCAATCGGTCATTTGAAAAGATTTAGGCGATGAAGAACTAATAGGTAGGAGGGCATGTTTGAGGGGATCCGTCATGATTAAAGAATTTGGTGATGTCGGTTTGAGGGGTTTCTCTTCTAAGGATGACAGAAAAAGTGGCGAGCCTTCTTCTTTTATAGCAAGAGTGACGAGAAGGAGATGTTTGGGAAATAGATAAGTTAGATAACATCCGCTCACAATCTTGCAGGGATGTGGTGTAAGAAGACTCATTCGTGAGAAGAGAACTCTGGGTAGTTAATTCCTTTATGGGTAAAGGAATGGCAAGATTATCATTTTGTCTTGATGGGGGTGAAGGGGGTTCGGATCCCTGTGTTAGTAAAGAGGCTTGATTCAAAATTTCCTCGATAGAAGCTTTTGGTTGGGAGTCGAAAACTGCATGGATTTCATGAACACTCTCCTCGGCTAAGATATCTTGGTTTATGTTACTATTAGAAGAGTGGTTTGGGAATGGTTTGTTGAAGATTTTCAAATTTTGGTTAGCAGGGGCATTAGGATTATCGAGGGTTATATCCCCTGCATCAACCATTTCCTGCACTATGTTTTTCAACATCTTACAGTTTTCGTGACTATGTCCCTTCATGCGGTGGAAGTTACAGAAGTCATTTTCTTTGTACCAAGAAGGTATAGCGCGGGTGGAATCAAACCTGGAGTGAGGTTTAACAGGAGGTAAGGTGATAGCTCCCACTTTGAGCAATTTTTCCAAGATGACACCATAAGTTTCTCCCAAGGGAGTGTAATTGATGGGCTCGACTTTATACTTATAGGTGGTTTTGGTAGGGTATTAGGCGGTGCTTGGGATTTGACCATCACGCGTGTGTACACTCCTTTTGATTTGAAGTAGTCGATGCGTGAGAATTGGTGGTGTTGGGTTTGTTGGTGGAGTCTTGGGTTGAACTTAGGTTTTTGTTGCGACCGCAATTTCTCTTCCTCTAAGGCTCGAATCTCTAGTTTAGAGCCATAGTAAAGGCCTATCATCAAAGGTGCGGAAAGTTTGAATTTGGAGGGTAGGAGAAATGTGCTTAGCGCTTGCCCGCGTAAAGAGTTTGATAAGTTCGGCTGAGGCAAGGCATAAGTAAGTTGGTTAATAAGGCTCCGCCATCATCCAACAAAATCTGTGATAGATTCGTCTTCAAATTGTCGGATGGCATAGAGGTCGGTGATGGATACTTTCTTGGTGATATTAATGGAGAAATGATCCAAGAAAGATTGGGCTAATTGGTTAAAAGAGAAAATTGAGTCTTTGGGTTAAAGCACTTTGTACCATTCAAGGCGGGTCTGATAAGGACATGGGAAAGGTGCGAGTAGTAAGGCATCGTCATGAGAAATCGAGATAGCAGGCATGTCTAAATGATCGCAAGTGTTGTTGAGGATCCTCCTTACTATTAAAAGCGAGTAAATTTTGGTAATTCCCATTGAGGAGGATATGAATGAAGGGGGACGAGAAGGATGAATAGGCTCAGAAAAAATTGCTCGTATGTCGGGGGTTCTATGGCTTCTTGAAACAGAAGCCTCCAGATTTTGCATCTTGTCCATCATTTGTTTGATTAAATCAGTGGTTGGATGAGATGATGGTGCGGTTGTTGTAAAGAAGGAGGATTGGGCCAAGAGCCACCACTAGACAATGGTGGGGTTAAATGTTGATAAGGTATTGAGGATGAATATGTTGAGGTGACCGAATAGGGATGTCCTATATAAGATGTTGAAGCCCCTGGATAAGTGTGTGGAAATGAAAAGGTGGGCGGAGCTTGAGAAGGAAAGCTCGTGTGGATAGGTGGCAGAGAGCAAGTTATGAAAGGGGCAGTCTGCGAGAGAGACGAGGTAGGAGGAGTCGGCGGTAATGATATGTGGGGCCCCAGATTAACCAAAGGAAAGCCAATCTGTGCCATATGAACCTCCGAAGCCACTGAGTTGGGAGACGGGGCTAAGGATGAAGAAGGTAAGGCAGAGTTATTAGGTGGGAAAGGAGCTAAGTGGGCAGCTATACTAATAGGCATACCAACAAGGAGTTGACCGTTGGGTGTACGGTCAGGGGTATGAGAAAAATAGTACTGTACAACGCTAGGATTAACATCCAAAAATTTCAAAAATTCCTTATCTCCTATAGGGATTTTGGGAACCTCACTGGTGTCCGTAGGATTCCCGATAGGATGTGAAAGGGGTGATTCAGGCAAAGGCACGGAACAGGCATTTTAAATCATGGTTACGGCTTGTTTCGAGTGATAACAACCATGGACAAGAGTACAGTGAGGGATTCAATCTATCGAGAACAGAAAAAGCAGCCACAAGATGTTGGAATTGGTAGGTTGCTGGTTTGTCGGGAACTGTGAAAGAAATTAAATGATATTGGTCAGGTAACCGATGTCGGTCGATTAACCGATGTCGGTAGAATAGGACCGGTGTAAGAAGTTATAAGAAGTTGCTGATTTGGGGTTAACGATGCTTAGTATACCTACCAAACTGTTCTGAAGTGATCATCGAAACAGTCTATGACAGAGAAATATAACTAAAAACAAGAAAGATGCACAAGCAAATCAAGATACTAACCCTAGGATTAGTTTTAATTATTGTGGGCTTATGCCTTAGACATAAGATGATTTCAATCCTAAACAAAAGACCTAAGGGAGATGTCAATTTTGTTTTGGCTTATAAGGTTACCTCAATCGGGCGGAGGAATACCGCGGAAAAGGGGGGATGTTTGAGCTGTTGTGTTGATTATGATGTGATTTGGGATGTGTTGTGCAGTGAAAGTAATATTAATTTCTTTTCAATACCATGGATATCACCCCCACGTGTACGACTTGTTACTTAATCTACGTTCACTAGAATTGAAAACAGCAAGCAAGAATGTGATGCACGTGTTTTAAACCCAAATCGAAAATGATATTCGATGAAGCAAAGAAGATGACTTTCACTAATGCAAAGATGAGGAAGAAAGACAAATTCTTTTACCAAAATAACAAAATATCTTGTGAATATTTAGAAGAAGAAAATAGCAAGTGTGCTCCCTATATGAAAGCAAGCAAGAAAGAAAGAAACCCAAGAAAGGGTCCCACTGGGCGTGCCAAAATGTTTCGCATGAATGTTTCCGTTCTTAAAATAGATTTGCTTCTATCCTTTCATTATCTTGAGAAAGCAGAGATAAGGGTTAGGGCTAGGAGGAATACTGTTGAATGTTGGGAGGGTGCACGTGTACCGTAGAGAGAGATCAGATCGATTGCGAAGAACTCCTTTTTGTCTAGGAAGGACTACCTGCAAGTAAGAATACAAGACCACCATATTTTAGTTAGATAATAAATGAGGGAACTGCCTTGGGCCCAGGAAATATTGGACTTCCTTCGAAGGTGGTCAATTCTCCTCTTAATATGAATTAACACAAATTCTAACAAAGAAGTTATTGCAAAATTACAATTTAATTACCTCGTTAAAAGCAATAGAGGAAAGGCTGGTTTTGGTTTGAGTCATAGTGACTGATGCGGTCTTTGTACAACCGATCATGCGGTTTTACACCGTTCTTTGCGATAACCGATACCGAGGTAGGCGATGATTTAGGGGCTTCAATGAAGGAAAGCTATAAAGGCGATTATGGTGTTTATAATTTGGTAAATGATTAGGGATAGGTAATAGGGTGATGGAGAAGACTCAAAGAGTGTGGGGGTTGTTCTTGGGGCAATGTAAGGGTAGAGGAATGACAGTTAGATGTAGGGTGCTACCGGGTAGTAGATCTAGGAGTGAACTTATAATTACTATGATTCAGAAGTTCAAGAAATGTTATTTAAAAACGTACAAGACACTACTTGCTAGTTCCTGATGAAGATACAGGTCCAAGGATTGTGATGACGAAGGTAGGGCTCAGGTGGGATGATCTGACAATCAAAAATGTGCTATCTTCTCTCCCAATGCTTGGATGAGTGTCGTTGTGCTCTAGTTCCTCAGTTGCAGTCTTGGGCTCGATGTCCTTCTCTGCAAACTCTTCTCTTTTCTTCACTTGTCTCTACTCTGCCAAGTGAATTCGGATCTTTCAAATGAATTCCGATCCTTTGTTTTTGGTTGGGGGAGGTCATTTACAGGGAACCGATGGCGGTTACGTAACCGATGGCGGTCGAGTAGGAACCGATGTCGGTTAAGTCAAAGTGGGCTATTTTTAGTAAAATAGCCAACTTTCCCTCCTTTTCTCCTGAGGGATTAGTTGTGGGCTTGGTCAAGTCATGATTAGGTTGGTTTTGGTGCGGGTGAGAAGTAATTAGTCATGGGTGTGGATGTAGACCAAGTTATAGGTCTTAATTAGGTTAGTTTAGGGTTAGGGCTAGGTCATGATGAGGTGGCGAAATGAGGTGGCAGGTTTAGAGATGTGGATTTATTAATTATAAGGTAATTAATAAATAATTGTGTAAGGTTTAAGTGGTGAGGTTAGGTTGCGAAATGAGATGTGGGGCACAGGGTGTCGTAAGACACAAATTTGTTGTCTACAATGACTATACTTCATTTTTAAGGAGGAGGGACTAAATCCCAAGTCTGATTTTTAATCAAGGTAGAATATTTAGATTTCATTGCATCTATCCATATTTCATCAGAAGAATATTCTTCAAAATATTGGGGTTCAAGTTCATATAATGTCATCAAAGCATGATATGTATGTTGACTTCTAGTCATTTTCTGAAGGTTTTCAGGATTAGAGTCTTGAATAATAGACTCAACCCATCTAGGTCTTTTGGTTATAGAGGAAACATGAACTAACTCTTTTCAACTATAGGTTCATTACTAATTTCTTCATCACACATCATTTTCATGTTATTTTTATTTTCAATTTCATTAGAATCGCATACATGCATAATAGAAACAAAAGATGAAGGAGATGAACAAAAAGGTTTTTATACTACTTTTACATTCATGTTTTCTATAACTTCTCTTTTTTAAGGAACATTAATCCTAAGAACTTTAGTATTATCTTCGTAACCTATAAAGATACATGGATAGGAGGTTTTATCAAGCTTCTTCCATTTTGATTTCGGAATGAAGAGAGAAGATGGCTACCAAAGATTCTCAAATGAGACACACTTGGTTTTTATTTGACTATTTTTCTAGAGGAGTGGAATTGACTAAGGCTTTAATTGGAACTCTTTTCAAAATGTGAAAAGCAGTGTTCATTTCTTCAGCCCAAATAAATTTAGGAACTTGTGTTGAATGCAACATAATTCTAACAATTTCCAGAATGGTTCAGTTTTTCCTTTCCCGCAATCTCATTCTATCGAGGGGAATAGGGAGTAGTTAGTTCTATTTGAATACCACATTCAACACAAAAAGATTCAAATGCCTTACTATTCTCCCCATTATCAATCCTAATCCTCTTAATTTTATAACTAGAAGTTTTTTCAACTAAATCTTTAAATTCCTTAAATTTTGACAAGAAATCATATTTCTTTTTAATAAAATAAGACCAAATCATATGAGAGAAATCATCAATGAACGTGACAACATAAAAATAACCATTAAGGGATGGAACTTCTATGGGTCCTCAGACATCACTATGGACAAGTTCCAAAGGTTCGGAATAATTTTAATTATGATGACTCTAGAAGGGGTTAGCATATTGCTTACCACGTAAGCACCCTTCACATGTTTCATGATTTTGGGAAATAGGTAGCAAACCGGACATTGGGTTCACCTTTGAATACATGAATTAACTTAAATTTAAATTTAAAACGAGAGATAAAAAAATAACATATACAAAAATGGATATATGATAATAAACAAAAATGGAAGCATTGCTCCTTTGAATATATTTGGCTCGACCAAGTTGGGTTACCCATCTCGGTGATCGAGTCAATTTCCACCAATGTTCATTATCTATATGTCAATTTATTCATTTTAAATCCATAATGCATATCTATTCTAACCAATTGTGTTAAGGTTACAGGTTATCACACCGAGCCAATGTGGCGAGCAATGCATTGAGCTCGGGACGAGCTACATATACACATGAGTGATTTGAGCCAAGTAACCAAGCCCGACCTAGGTGAGTTTACCTCTCCACACAACCACTCAGTGAACAAAATGCATGGATAACGTGGTTGCAACCACATTACTAAGGGTTGTGTCTCGTTGGTCGTCAAATAGGACTTTACGAAGAGCAACAGTCAGGGGACAAGAAGTCCCTCCTCTTTAATGGGAGAGGTTCCCTTATTCAGAAACGAACCTATTTACAAATATACAAAACATGATTTTCTGGTTGAACTTGGATATTACGAAAGTGTTTTCTATAAAGATCATCAATTACAAAAGGACTGAGGAATGAGAATACGAGAATGAGCAGAAAGGCAACACTCAGAATTATAGATAACAGAGTAATTCTTTATGTATGCGAAGTTACAGTGAATTGAAACAAGATCATTTGTATCATATAAATAAGATGGAATTTAAAGACACAAAGTTCTGTAAATAACATCTGCTAGAACACAAAGTTTCTTGACATAACATAGACAAATGATCTTCACAAAATTAAATGAAAATCGGGGATAAAAGAGATCAGATAGACAAAGAATGAAAAGCCCTTATGTATTGATTTCTTTATGATCTATTTACACTTTCAGAAAATAAGCCAAGTCCTTCTGCAAAATGGTGAGGAGAGGCCATTATATAGTTTACAAATCAGTTACTCTTGGTAACTACTTCTTTTAACTAAAGATTAGTTAAGGATTGCCAATCGCAATACCTCAACTTATTACAATAAATCCGAGAGAAAGAATTGGAAGAGAAGAGAAGAATAAGGAGAAGAAGACAGGTGCTTATGGTAGGAGGGGCCCACTAACTTCAAAATCAGTTGCTGAATCTCTTCAATGCCTCGGCTATGTCTCTGCCACGTGGACTGACGTGTTGGCTGTAGACTGAGTCCAAAATCTGAGGCACTTCTCCATTTCCTTATCAAACTCGACATGAGTATGATAGTCTTTATTTGCTTCTTCAATGGCAGATTGAAGAGAGCAGATCTCCTTCATTTTCTCTTTGGAAATGGAGCTTTCCTTGAATAGATTATCTTTGACAAAAGCTCTGAATTGAGCTTTGATTTCTTGCAAGGAAAAAGGCACACCAGAAGTTTCATCCTGAAGATGACAATGTATATCTTTGAAATCGATCAACCAAAGTGTCTTGAAAGCCTCACCCTTCTCGCGGCTATTCTTGATTTTCCCAAAGCCTCCTCCAAAACTTTGATTTTCCACTCCACGCTGTAAACCTAGGATTCTGACAGATTATCCTTTGCATCACCAAAAACCTTACTTGCCAATAAAACGTTCTCATCCTGCTCGTCCCATGAGGTGTAGGTCTACTATGTAACTGCTCCAAAGTTTGAGCTCTTTATCTATGATCCCGATAGTGGAGGAGATCTTCTGTTGCAAGTTGTTCACCTTTCCATGGAGTTTGAAAGCTTCATCAATGAAGTTCAATCCTGCAACAAGCATATCTTCCACCATGGCCTCCATAGCTCTGCCATAGACGGAATACTTGTGCATGTCTTTGATACTCTGTACTTCATCTTGGCTCAAAATTACAGGTGGCGGAAGGGTAGTCAATGGGGTAGGGTCCAAAAATTTGTCCTTAGACAAAAGAGATTTGATAAAACCTGTGAGAATCTGGGCTTGTTCCTCCAACTGTTCAATAGTTTGCTGCCCTTTCTCTACCCTCCCAATGACTCTTGTGACCGTTTCCTGGAGGTTGTGGATCTCACCTTCAGGGGTAGACTCTCCCATAGGAATCCTTGAGAATTCTAGGTCAGATGCCTGTAAGTCCTGCTCTGATTTATCTACTGTAGGCTTAGCAATCTCTCCAGAATTTCGACCATGAGCATCGAGACACTATCACGGAGGTTATCCTGGTTTTTCCGGCACGAGAAGGAGGAGTAGTATCGACAAAAGGTTTCACCCATGCAAAAGAGGAGGAGGAAGCAGCAGGTGTGGCAAGAGGACCAAGAGACAGAGAACTCATAGCGCTCAAGGTCTGCACCATTGTAGTTTCGATTTGAGACATGTGTGGGGCGCTTGAGACACTTGGGGCAAAGGAAACAATAGCACCTAGAAGTTCAGTGCTCTGGACTTCCTTGTCTTTATCCCTTGGAGCTTCAGGAGCGCTTGAAGGAGCTGGCACTTCACTCTCTTCACTTTCACTGAGAACAATAATGTTCTCTGGTCCCAAAGGTAATTCTACCTGCTTTCTCTGAGGATCTTCTTCCACATGCTCCTTCTTGACCTCTTTGAGTTTCTTCTGGTATACTTGAGTGGATGAAGAAGGAGTAGAAGGCTGCGCAGTCCTTGAGTTGATGAGGCAGGAGGGGTTTGCACAAGTGTGTCTGATCTTGGATTCGATGCTTCCCTCCTTGGTGTTGAAACATCCTTAGAGGAGGATTCTCCTGAGTGCCTCCTAAGCTCTCGAACTTTCTTATCAAACCAGATCTTAGTCCTGACTAAGACTGGAGCCAGGATCTCGGCCAAATCATCTTTCTCTTTCTTGAACCAATCCAAGTCCTCCAAGGGAGTGTGCTTAACCACATTTTCATACTCATATGAGTATAAATCAGAGTTGTCATCCTTGAGTCCTTCAGGAACTGGGTACAAGTCGAGTTCTTGGATCAATTGTAGAGAGAATTTGCCATAATGCCTCCTTCTAGCCTCAAAATCATCAGCACAGTCAGCCCAATAGTCTTATGTATCTTCCCTATGATGATATGTTATCTTAATGTTCTGCTCAATGAACTTCTTCAAGTCGAAGCAAGTTCTGGGCTTGAAGAAATGAACAGTAATGGGAGCCAGGGCTCTTTCTATGTTCTGTGTCAGGGGCTGTTTTGGGGAGAAGTTTCCCAAAGAGATGGGGAAATGAAAACCAGTAATCTTCTTGTCTCTGTAGGTTCTGTGTAATTTGTCTAACTGCGCATACTTCTATCAAAGCCATCTTATCACTGCAGAACATGGGAAGCCTCAGAGGGGTGCTCTCATAGCCAGCAAGCCTGATATAGGAGAATTTTCTGAATTGGATAAAATAGGCACCGTAGTGCGATATCAGGTTCATGGCTTCGTCAGAAAACCTTCTAGCAGTGTCACCCTCGAGAAGCCTGACCACGTACATGGTGAAAGCATCATTTACCCTTGAAAATTACGATTGCTGGTCTCTAGGGTGAACTGCGGGCAGTAGGCATATACAGGATCATCCTTGTGGGCATCGATGTAAGAAAAACCAAACCATTGCCTTGATGCCGCCAGAGTATACATCAGGTATGAAGTCATGTAGAATTTCTTCGTTTGCTGTACATTGGACAGCTGCTCCGCTAAGTTCATGCTGATGATTTCTGCCCAGATTGATATTTTGAGTTCCCTCACACACCATGTTGATGAGCGGGCACATCCAGAAATGGAACTCGTTAGTAGAGGGTAAGCCCATAACCCGAGCCAGTAGGATTATAAAATCGACAATTCTTCATTGAAATCAGCCCGGAAAAGAGTCTTGGATAGACGAGATGCTCCCTTCTTAGGGTTTTTAAGCCAAGACTTCACCACCCGTGCCTTATAGTTGTCACTGTCTTGATTGAACAGGGCCTGTGCTTGATTCTAGGAAACAACTATGGCATTATCCATTTCTGGAATCCTCAGTGTAGTGCCAATGGTGGCGCGTCAAGTTTGGCGATGAGTTCCCCGTGTATGTTGGTCAATTCACTCGAATCAGGGTCGAAATGAGCTCCGCATGAAAGCACTGTATCAGCACATTGCACCGAGATTGGGAAACCTCCAGCGAAAGCTAGACCACTGTTGTGAATCATCTGTGCCATTGGTGTAGGGTTTGCATCTGTCATCCTTGACCAAAAATCACCAAAGTCAAGATGGCGAGCTTCACTGTCCCCGATATTGGGAACGGCAGACTCTAGTGGTGAGATTTGTTCCTGTCCCTGAAATTTGATCTTCATGTTGATAGTAATTCGGAGGGCCGAGCTGCAAGCTAGACTCGGGAAGGAATTACAGAGGGAAATGGATACGTGTGCAGAAATTTAGATTGCAAGGGTTCGAGCAATAGATAGCATGGAAGTAGTGTGAAAAACACATAGGGGGTTCACTTGTTATATAGCCATTTAGGAGAGAGAAAGGTAATGAATGCGCATTTAATACATACTTACCAATTTGAATAAGCAAGATATTCGGGTAGAGCGGTAAAAATCAGCATGAATGGCACTTGGTTCATTTGGGACATGTGGGACGCGAAAGTGCGAGGCACGTGGCTCGACCGATTCGGGCGAAGCGGGGAAAATATGCACAAATGAACCTGGGACATGCGGGACGCGAAAGCGCAAAGTACGTGACTCGGCTGATTCGGGTGAAGCGGGAAAAGACACACAAATGCTTTCGGAACACGCGGGACAAAAGTGTGCGCGAAATCTGCGGCTCGGCTGAATCAGGACAAAATGGAACAACTGGTCAGGCGAACTTGGGACATGTGGGATGTGAAAGCTAAGCGAAGTCGTGACTCGGCCGATTCGGGCGAAGTGGGGAAAAGACACACAAATGCTTTGAGAACATGCGGGACAAAAGTACACGAAGTATGCGGCTCTACGAATCGGACGAAAATGGAACAACCTGTGCAGGCAAACTTGGGACATTTGGGACAAAAAGTTCCGATGGGCCCGAAAAGAACAGACTTTGGGTAAACCGGCCGATCGGGGAACAGAGGGCCCAATTGAACTTGGGACACGCGGGACAAAAATGTCCGACAGGCCCGAAAAACACACAAAATGACCCAAAAATGCAAACTTTCTCAATTTCTCGATTTTTAACATTACCAGGGCAACAGAGAAAACACTTAAACTCAAAATTTTAAATTTTCACTTTCTTAAGAGTAGGGGAATTTTGAGTGGACAACAGCTGGCTCCTTCTAGGGATGACTTGGCATAAATTCAAGGAATGAGACAAGGCAAGAACTTAGACAAACTCGGGGAAGTAGACCAGTACCTTATCCATTGGGCAACGGAGTCAAAAAGCAAACCAATACAGAGGACAACACACCAAAACAAAGGGAAAGAAAAACAAAACGCTGTACAAAATATACAAAGGACTCCCTAATCACCTATGACTTGAACAATTCAGAGTACCGCCCACTATAAGGAAGTGGGAGAGAGGAACCATCCATATAATCAAGGTAAAAATAATTCTTACCAGCAAAGTGCCTGATCTTGAAAGGTCCGAGCCAAAGGGAATCAAACTTGCCATGGCTGCCATAAGGTTCATGCCTTTTATCCCATAACAAAACAGTGTCTCCAACTTGGAAATATCTGAACCTGGCTTTCTTATCAAACAGGAGCTTTTTACTTGTTGGTGAACAGATATCCTATCAGCAACCTCCAATCTGTTCTCATTCAATTTGTGAAGGTACATAATTCTCTTGTCCAAAGCATCATTGGCCGGTATCTTCAATGGCCTTCATTAGATGCAAGGCTGTCACTCCATCTTTATTCTTGGCAATTGAGCTTCTACTCCATATACCACTTGAAAAGGAGACACTCCAATAGCTCTCTTTGGTGTGATCCTGTCTTGCCCAAAGAGCATCATAGAGCTTCTTGTGCCAGTTTCGTTGAGACTCATTGACTAATTTCCTTATAATAGTCACCAAATTTTTATTAGTGGATTACGCTTGTCCATTTCCGAGGATAGTAATCAAGAGTGAGCCAAAGATATGCCATACCCATAGCAAAAATCCATTATCTCGGTTGAAGAAAAATTCGAAGCATTATCCGTCACAATCTTGTTAGGTACACCATACCTTACCAAGATGTTTTCTTTGATGAAACTACACACCACTTCAGAAGTAGTACTTTTCTTTGGAATGGCTTCTACCCATTTGGTGAAATAATGCAGCAGATTAATACATGAGTATGACCAGCACTAGAAGAAGGATTAAGTGTTCCAATGAAGTCCAAACCCCACTGTTGAAAAGGTTCTTCAATTACAACTGGCTTAAGAGGCAAAGAGGCCAATTTGGGTCTACCCACGAAAGTCTGACAGGCCTCACATTTATCAACCCACTTGGATGCATCTCTGAACAAGGTAGGCCAGTAATATCCTCCACGAAGTATCTTATGAGCAGTGACCGTTGATGAATAGTGCCCTCCACATGCCTGATCATGAAAAGCTGAGAGCAACTTTTTCTGCTGTTCCTTGTCCACACATTTCAAAAACCTTCCATCTAACCCACGTTTGAACAAGGCGTTTTCCCACAACACATATTGCACTGACCTTAGTTTAACAGTCCTCTTTTCTTTGGTAGTTAAATGAGAGGGGCATTCTCCATAGGTGAGAAAATGAGCGATATCAGCATACCATTCATCAACTGAGCTAAGAAACAGAATGGTAGGAAGGCCAACTTTATCCTCCAGTAACTCATGTCTAGCTCCTTCAGCAATGAGCTCACAAAGGCCTTTTCCATGAACGAGCTTGGTCAGTTTGATGTCAATATCATATTCTTGGACCTTAGCAACCCAGTTCCCTCTCTTGGATCCAAATTCCTGTTGTGTGAGAATTGACTTAACAGTTGTATCTGGAACCAACACCATGGAATGAGAGTTGAGAATGTAAAAACGAAACTGCTTGACAGCTTTAACCACTACAAAAGCATGTTTTTCCATCATGGTGTATTTTAACTCATGATCTTTCAGAATATAGCTCATGAATGCAATTGGGAGTTCGTGCTCATTAGAATCTTCTTGAGTCAAAATAGCAGCCAAGGTATTATCTGTGGCGTAGCAATAGATAATAAAATCTTTGCTGAAATCAGGACATGCTAAAACAGGAGTTTTAGCAATGGCTCTTTTAATACCTTCAAAGGATTCTTTTCCTTCAGGAGACCAACCAAATGTTTGTTTGCCTTTCATCATTTGGGAGATGTTCAGAGTTAGTTCTGCAAAATCAGGGATGAATCTTCTCAAAAAATTGATCTTACCAAAGAAAGAATGCACGCCCTTTTTGCTGGTTGGGAGAGGAATTTGCTGAATAGCTTGAACTCGCTTAGGATCAATCTTAATACCATCTTTGGAGACGATGTGCCCTAATAATTTTCCTCGGTGTGTTGTCCACTCAAAATTCCCTGCTCTTATGAAAGTAAAAATTTCAAAATTTTGAGTTTAAGTGTCTTCTCTAATGTACCGAAGTCGTGAAATTGAGAAAATCTGCGTTTTTGGGTCATTTTGTGTGATTTTCGGGCCTGTCGGAACTTTTTGTCCCAACTGTCCCAAGTTCAAAAGTGCGTTCTGTTCCCCGATCGGCCGATTGCCCCGAAGTTTGTCTTTTTCGGGCCCGTCGGAACTTTTTGTCCCAAGTGTCCCAAATGGAATTGTGCAAGTTGTTCCATTTTCGGCCGAAACACCGAACCGCGTACTTCGCACTTTCATGTTCCAAATGTCCCAAATCAAATTGTGCAAGTTGTTCCATTTTCGGCCGAAACGCCCGAACCGCGTACTTCACGTACTTGCGTCCCAAATGTCCCAAACTTTTCCGGACTCATTGTCACCTTTTCGCCCGAGCCGGCCGAGTCGCGTGTTTCGCGCCCTTTTGTCCCAAATGTCCCAAAAGGCATTTGTGCATCTTTTCCCCGTTTCGCCCGAATCGGCCGAGCCGCGTGTTTCACGCATTCGCGTCTCATATGTCCCTAATGAACCAAGTGTCATTCGTGCTTATTTTTCCCGCTCTACCCGAATATCATGCTTATTCAAATTGGTAGGTATGTATTAAATGCACATTCATTGTCTCTCTCTCTCCTAATCGGCTATATAACGAGCATTCCCCCTTTGCATTTTTCGCACTACTTCCATGCTATCTTTTGCTCGAACCCTTGCAATTTGAAAACCTGCGCGTGTGTCCCCTCCCTCTGTAATTCCTTTCCGAGTCTGGTTTGCGGTTCTGTCCTCCTAGTTGCTATCAATATGAAGATCAAGTTTCAGGGACAGGAACAAATTTCACCACTTGAGTCTGCCGTTCACAATATTGGGGACAGTGAAGCTCGTCATCTCGATTTCAGTGATTTTTGGGCAAGAATGGCGGACGCAAACCCTACACCAATGGCGCAGATGATTCACGATAGCGGTTTGGCTTTTGCTGGAGGTTTCCCAATCTCGGTGCAATGTGCTGATACAGTGCTTTCATGCGGAGCTCACTTCGACCCTGATTCGAGTGAATTAACCAATGTACACGGGGAACTTATTGCCAGGATAGATGCTGCCGCCATTAGCACTGCACTAAGGATCCCGGAGATGGATAATGCCATTGTTGTTTCCCAGGATCAAGCACAGGCCCTGTTTAATCAAGATAGCGACAAATTCAAGGCACGGGTGGCGAAGTCATGGCTTAAAAACCCTAGGAAGGGAGCGTCTCGTCTATCCAAGACTCTCTTCCGAGCAGATTTCAATGAAGAGTTGTCAGACTTCATAATCTTGCTGGCTCGGGTTATGGGCTTACCTTCTACTAATGAGTTCCATTTCTGGATGTGCCCGCTCATCAGCATGGTGTGCGAGGGAACTCAAAATATCAATTGGGCAGAAATCATCAGCATGAATTTGACAGAGCAGCTGTCCAATGTGCAGCAAAAGAAGAAGTTCTACATGACCTCGTACCTGATGTATACCCTGGCAGCGTCACGGAAATGGTTTGGCTTTTCTTACATTGACGCTCACAAAGATGATCCAGTATATGCTTACTGCCCGCAGTTCACCCTGGAGACCAGCAATCGCAATTTCAGAAGGGTAAATGATGCTTTCACCATGTACGTGGTCAGGCTGCTCGAAGGTGATACTGCCAGGAGATTTTCTGATGAGGCCATGAATCTGATATCACACTACGGTGCTTATTTCATACAATTCAGAAAATTCTCCTATATTAGGCTTGCCGGCTACGAGAGCACCCCTCTGCGGCTTCCCATGTTCTGCAATGATAAGATGGCCTTGATTGAAGTATGCAGGCAGTTAGACAAACTACACAGAACCTGCAGGGACAAGAAGATTTCCGGTTTGCACTTTCCCATCTCTTTGGGAAATTACACTTGTAAAACAGCCCTGGATGCACAGAACATAGAGAGAGCCCTGGTTCCTATCACTGTCCATTTCTTCAAACCAAGAACTTGCTTCGACTTGAAGAAGTTCATTGAGCAGAACATCAAGATAATCTATCATCACAGGGCAGATACAGAAGACTATTGGGCTGACTGTGCAGATGATTTTGAGGCCAGGAGAAGGCATTGTGGCAGGTTCTCCCTGCAATTGATCCAAGAACTCAGCTTGTACCAAGTTCCCGAAGGACTCCAGGATGACAACTCTGACCTATACTCATATGAGTATGATAACGTGATTAAGCACACTCCCTTGGAGGACTTGGATTGGAACAGGAAGGAAAAAGATGATCTGGCTGAGATCCTTGCTCCAGTTTTGGTCAGGACCAAGGTCTGGTTTGACAGGAAGGTTCGAGAACTCAGAAGGCACTCAGGAGAGTCCTCTTCCAAGGATGTTTCGACACCAAGGAGAGAGGCATCGGTTCCCAGGTCAGAAACACCAGTGCAAACCCCACCTGCCTCATCAATACAAGGACCTACAGCTTCCACTCCTTCTTCATCCACTCAAGTGTACCAGAAGAAACTCAAGGAGGTTAAGAAGGAGCCTATGGAAAAGGATTCTCCGAGGAAGCAGGTAGAAGTGCCTTTGGGACCAGAGAACATCATTGTTCTCAGCGAAAGTGAAGAGAGTGAAGTACCAGCCCCAGCAAATGCTCCTGAAGATCCAACAGATGAAGATAAGGAGGTCCAGAGCACTGTGCTTCCAAGTGCCATTGTTTCTTCTGCAGTGACTGTCTCTAGCGCCCCACTCACATCTCAACTTGAGACAACAGCTGCGCAAACCTTGAGTATCATGAGCTCTATGTCTCTTGGTCCTCTTGCCCCTCCTGCTGCTTCCTCTTCCTCTTTTGCGTGGGTTCAACCTTTTGTTGACAGTAGAAAGAGGAAATCTTCCTCTCGGAGCTCAGGGCCAAATTTTGATGTTGTGGCAGCCATGTTGGGCACTACTCCTTCTCGTGCCAAGAAAGCCAAAGTCACCTCCAGAATAGTGTCTGATGCTCAAGGTCAGCAATTCCTGGAGATTGCTAAGCCTACAGTAGACAAATCAGAGCAAGACTTGCTGGCATCTGACTTGGAGCTTTCAAGAATTCCAATGGGAGAGTCTACTCCTGAAGGTGAGATCCATAACCTCTAGGAAACAGTCACAAGAGTCATTGGGAGGGTAGAGAAAGGGCAGCAAACTATTGAACAGTTGGAGGAACAAGCCCAGATTCTCACAGGTTTCATCAAATCTCTTTTGTCTAAGGACAAAGTTTTGGACCCTACCCCATTGACTACTCTTCCACCACCTGTAGTTTTGAGCCAAGATGAAGTGCAGAGTATCAAAGACATGCACAAGTATTCTATCTATGGCAGAGCTATGGAGGCCATGGTAGAAGATATGCTTATTGCAGGATTGAACTTCATCGATGAAGCTTTCAAACTCCACGGGAAGGTGAGCAATTTGCAACAGAAGTTCTCCTCCACTATCGGGGTCATAGATAAAGAGCTCAAACTCTGGAGCAGTTGCATAGTAGACCTCCGTCTTATAGGACAGACAGATGAGAACATTTTGTTGGCAAATAAGGTTTTTGATGATGCAAAGGATAATCTGTCGAAGTCCTGGGTTTACAGTGTGGAATGGAAGATCAAAGTTTTGGAGGAGGCTTTGGGAGAGCTAAAGAATAGCTGGCAGAAGGGAGAAGCTTTCAAGACGCTGGTTATATCAGCTTTCAAAGATATTCATTGTCATCTTCAAGATGAAACTTCTGGTGTGTCCCTTTCCTTGCAAGAAATCAAAGCTCAATTCAGAGCTTATGTCAAAGATAATCTATTCAAGGAAAGCTCCATCTCCAAAGAGAAAATGAAGGAGGTCTGCTCTCTTCAATCTGCCATTGAAGAAGCAAATAAAGATTATCATACTCATATCGAGTTTGATAAAGAAATGGAGAAGTGTCTCGGATTTTGGGGTCAGTCTACAGCCAACACGTCAGTCCCTCGTGGCAGAGACATAGCTGAGGCATTGAAGAGATTCAGGCAGCGAATTTTGAAGTCGGTGGGCCCCTCTCAGTCATAACCACCTGTCTCTTTCTCCTTATTCTTTTCTTCTTTTCTAATTCTTTTTCTTGGATTCATTGTAATAAGTTGAGGTATTGCGATTGGCAATCCTTAACTAATCTTTAGTTAAAAGAAGTAGTTACAAAGAGTAACTGATTTGTAAGCTATATAATGGCCTCTCCACGCCATTTTGAAAGAGGAAGAACTTGGCTTATTTTCTGAAAAGTGTAAATATATCATAAAGAAATCAATATAGAAGGACTTTCCATTCTTTGTCTATCTGATCTCTGTTATTCCTAAGCTTTCATTTATTTTCTTTGTGAAGATCATTTGTCTCAAGTTTGTTAGTCTTACCGATTGCATACTCTTCAACTTTGCAAGCCTGGTGATCTTGTATAACCAAGAAGGAACTTTGTGTCCTTGATTAATGAATCTGTGTTATGTTAAGAAACTTTGTGTTCTAGCAGATGTTATTTACAGAACTTTGTGTCTTTGAATTCCATCTTATTTATCCGATACAAATGATCTTGTTTCAATTTACTGTGACTTCGCATACATAAAGAATTACTCTGATATCTATAATTTTGTATGTTGCCTTTCTACTCTTTCCCATACTCTCATTTCCTCAGTCCTTTTGTAATTGATGATCTTCATAGAAAACACTTTCGTAATATCCAAGTTTAACCAACAAATCATGTTTTGTACATTTGTAAATAGGTTCGTTTCTGAATAAGGGAACCTCTCCCATTAAAGAGGAGGGACTTCTTGTCCCCTGACTGTTGCTCTTCGTAAAGTCCTATCTGACGACCAACACTGTGACACACAAGATAGGATTTTTAGGATTCAAATATATTCCATGTTCTCTACATCTTAGTAGAACTGTCTCCAAATGCTGAAAATGATCCGCCCTTGTTTTAGAATACACAGTCAAGTCATCAAGGTATACAACAATACACTTCCCTTTCAAACTTCCAAAAGCTAGATCCATAGCCCTCTGAAAAGTGGCACCAGCATTAATGAGCCCAAAAGGCATTCTTCTGTAAGCAAAGGTACCCCAAGGGGTAGTGAAAGCTGTTTTGTGCTGATCTGCAGTATTAACTTCTACCTGGTTATAGCCTGAGAATCCATCAAGCATAGACAACATCTCAGATCCTGTTACTACTTGCAAGACCTGATCCATCATAGGTAAAGGGTAATTATCTTTCAAGGAAGCCTGATTCAGATTCCTGAAGTCAACACAGATACGAATCTCACCATTTTTCTTCCTAACAGGTACAATATTGGCAATCCATGTTGAATGATGGATAGGAAAAATGATTTTGGATTTCAACAGCTTCTGTATTTCTTGAAAAATGGTGTCATCTATTTTAGGATTGTATTGCCTCTGTTTCTGCTTAAAAGGCTTAATTCTAGGTTTGAGAGGAATAAAATGTTGCATATCTTTTGGTTGGAAAGCTTTTAAATCTTCATAAGAGTAGGCAAGAACATCCTTATACCTCTTTAAAAGATCAATTGCTTTCTTCCTCTCATCTTTTGTGCAACATTTTCCAATGTTCACGAGCTTAGGATCAGTAGAACTCCCAATATTAATTTTGTCATACTCAGCTGATTGTTGAGGTCCAGTAGAAGCTCTAGACTTTACATACCTATCGTGTTTATCAAATAGTTCCTCTAAACTCACCAATCCTTTAGGAATCTTGTTTCCCTTGAGTTTAATGCATCCATCTTGATCCGTTTCTTCTCCTTGGGTGGCTGCTTTGTCAAAGGACACACTTTCACGAGGCAAGTTATCACTTCCTTCAAAGTATAGCTGTTCAAAATTATCTTTGAGTTCTAAGAAAGAAAGAAAGTGTTGATCATCATTAAAAACTTGCCAGTTACTAGTTTTATCAGGTACACTAGGTCGATGGATCATCTCAATGGTGAACTTATCTTGAGAGAATTCAGGATGACGTATGAGCAGTGACCCTGAGACTGCTAGTGAATCAGCCCTGGTGTTTTTCTCCCTAGGTATTGCTTCGATGGAGAAAGCATCGAGAAATTCAATGGAATCCCAAACCTGATTCCTATAATGTTTCAGCCTTCCATTTTTCACCTGGAAGAGGTTTCTAACTTGTTTTACAATCAATTCCGCATCACCACGAGCTAGAAGATTCTTCACACCTTGTTCTTTTGCCACTTGTAGTCCAAGAATGAGAGCCTCATACTCTGTTGTATTATTAGTATTTTCAAACTGCAACTTGAATGAAAAAGGATGAAGGCTTCCTTCAGGTGACACCAGCAAGACACCAGCTCCAGAACCAGCTGAGGAACAACTTCCATCAAAATCTAAAATCCAAACACCATTAGGATCTTTAGGTGACACTTTGGGGAGTTGGATTTCATCAGGGGACATAATCATGTAGTTGTCATGCCCCATATCCTCATAGAGTATTTGTGCTTTGGGATCATCCGTTTTTTGTACAATATACTCAGATTGCTTCTCAGGCAGCAACTTCTTCATTTGCCCATTAACAGGTATGAGTGCATGTGACCAATCCATTTGAATTTCTCCACCCACATCCTTACAAAAGTTTCTGCTTAGCAACATCCCGTATGAAGGAGGAATATCTGCTACTAAGATGGTAGCCAAAACTTTCTTCTCAGGCAAAGTAGCAAAAGCCACTTGTGCATCTTTAATCCTTCCGACCAAGGGCACTTCTTTACTCTCCATAGAATAACAAGATCCGTAAGTGCGTGTGAGAGTCAAACCTAAGGCATGAGCTACTTTAGCAGGCATCACATTGTATGATGCTCCTGATTCTATGACGTAATTGCTGAGCCTATGACCAGCTATAAGAAGTGTCACATAGAATGGTTTGATTTTGTCACTGGGTGTGTTGACAATGGCTATCAGATTAGGTTGTGGTGCAGAAGGAGTGGGTAAAAGGCCTTTAGAGGTAGTCTTAGAATGGGAATTGACAAAGTGAATCATTTTAGCAAAATCCTTAGGATGGGTTTGATAATATTCAGCTTCTGAGATTTGAACCTTAGTCTTTTTCAGGTGATCAATAATATCAAAAGACCCAGAAGTGGACGAGCTATCATCACTTGAGATCCTAGGTTTATAAATTTTAGGGAAAAAGAAGTAACTTTAGTAGCGAGGATTGTGAGGACTCGCCTTTGGTGCGAGATGAAGTGGGAATAGGAGATCCTCTTTTTACAATTACGGGTATAGTTGTCATTTGCTCCTTAGATTTCTTGGTGGGTGCGTCACTTTCTCCTCTCGATTTTTCGCTCTCGAGTCATGACATCGTATGATTCGCTATTCATGTCTACTACTATTTCATCATAATCATCTCCATCATCAATGCCTTCAGTGGTGAAGAAATTAACTCGAGATCCCTCAAATTCATCTGCTTCATCATCAACCTCTTCAACAGATTCCTCGCAATCTTCATTAACCTCCTCATCCTCTGGTTCCTCAACTTCACAGGTTGCGTTGACAGGAACTTTAATAGGAGGTCCTTCAAGTGCTAGCCTTGTTTGAGCAGCAGGCAAACGATTTCTAGGCTGAAAATTCCTCCTTGGAACGTCTGCATAGGGAGCATGTTGAGCCAATTGTTTCTTAATGGCAATGAGATCATTTGCAAGTTTTTGTACCAATGGATCAGTATTAGGTCCAGGAGTGGAAGAGGAGGAAGAAGCAGATTTAGATTTAGAAGGGTCTCTCCTCAACTTCCCTGACATGATTAAATCATCTTCAACACTAACAGCAAGAGTTTGATCCTTGGCCAATGTTGCGAGATTAGCCCTTCGTAGTGCATAACTAACTTCAGGTGATTGGGCATTCAGGAAAAAACATTTTTGAATTTGATCTACAGGTCGAGTATTTGCCAGAATTTTGTTAATCAACCTGTTGAATCGGGCCACAAATTCTCTCATGGGCTCTGGTGAATCCTTCTTTATTTGAGAGATTTGGGCTAGCAAGGCATGCACATCTTCTGCTGGTTTGAAACGGTTTTCAAACCTAGTTCTCATTGTGTCCCAGCTAGTGATAGCACCGGTAGGATGGTGATAGAACCAAGCAAGACATTATCTTGTAAAGTCTCAACGAAAAGTCTTACGGAGACATCTTCGTGTTCAACTCCCAGAACTCCACATGCAACTATGAAGGCTGTGATGTGTTCATCAGGATGCGCTTTACCATCACCTTTGAACTTAGGGAAGTTCTTATGGTTACCTCTGGGTAACTCATGCAAAGGCTGAGGAAGGGCAAGGGGCCCGACACGATGACCCCAGGGCAATGGTACCGCCATTCTTGGAAAAATGGCTTGGAGAGGAACTGCAACACCAGCAAGAATCAAAGCTCAAAGATTAGGACTGGTTGGCTCTGAAGGAATACCACCCATAGAGTTTCTATCTTGAACAGGCGGAGTGCTTGTTGAACGAGTCTTTCTATTTCTTGTTGAAGGGAAAGGAAAACCCTACTGCTCCAAAAGCTGAAACTGAGAATCTTCAATACCAAGGGCCCTTCTCCCTTGAGTAAAACGTGGAGTCGCCAGATCAAAGGATGATCAAAAATTACAGAACTGGAATATGATTTTCCCCAGAGTCGCCAAAAACTGATTGGTCGTCAAATAGGACTTTACGAAGAGCAACAGTCAGGGGACAAGAAGTCCCTCCTCTTTAATGGGAGAGGTTCCCTTATTCAGAAATGAACCTATTTACAAATATACAAAACATGATTTTCTGGTTGAACTTGGATATTACGAAAGTGTTTTCTATAAAGATCATCAATTACAAAAGGACTGAGGAATGAGAATACGAGAATGAGCAGAAAGGCAACACTCAGAATTATAGATAATCAGAGTAATTCTTTATGTATGGTTCTGTGAATTGAAACAAGATCATTTGTATCATATAAATAAGATGGAATTTAAAGACACAAAGTTCTAAATAACATCGCTTAGTAACACAAAGTTTCTTGACATAACATGACAAATGATCTTCACAAAATTAAATGAAAAGTGGGGATAAAAGAGATCGAGATAGACAAAGAATGAAAAGCCTTACGTATTGATTTCTTTATGATCTATTTACACTTTCGAGAAAATAAGCCAAGTCCTTCCTCTCGTAAAATGGTGAGGAGAGGCCATTATATAGTTTACAAATAAGTTACTCTTGGTAACTACTTCTTTTAACTAAAGATTAGTTAAGGATTTACAATCGCAATACCTCAACTTATTACAATAAATCCGAGAGAAAGAATTGGAAGAGAAGAGAGGAATAAGGAGAAGAAGACAGGTGCTTATGACTGGGAGGGGCCCACTGACTTCAAAATCCGCTGCCTGAATCTCTTCAATGCCTCGGCTATGTCTCTGCCACGTGGGACTAACATGTTGGCTGTAGACTGAGTCCAAAATCCGAGGCACTTCTCCATTTCCTTATCAAACTCGACATGAGTATGATAGTCTTTATTTTCTTCTTCAATGGCAGATTGAAGAGAGCAGATCTCCTTCATTTTCTCTTTGGAAATGGAGCTTTCCTTGAATAGATTATCTTTGACAAAAGCTCTGAATTGAGCTTTGATTTCTTGCAAGGAAAAAGGCACACCAGAAGTTTCATCCTGAAGATGACAATGTATATCTTTGAAAGCAGATACAACCAGTGTCTTGAAAGCCTCACCCTTCTGCCAGCTATTCTTCAGTTCTCCCAAAGCCTCCTCCAAAACTTTGATTTTCCACTCCACGCTGTAAACCCAGGATTCTGACAGATTATCCTTTGCATCACCAAAAACCTTACTTGCCAATAAAACGTTCTCATCTATCTGTCCCATGAGGCGGAGGTCTACTATGCAACTACTCCAAAGTTTGAGCTCTTTATCTATGATCCCGATAGTGGAGGAGATCTTCTGTTGCAAGTTGTTCACCTTTCCATGGAGTTTGAAAGCTTCATCAATGAAGTTCAATCCTGCAACAAGCATATCTTCCACCATGGCCTCCATAGCTCTGCCATAGACGGAATACTTGTGCATGTCTTTGATACTTTGTACTTCATCTTGGCTCAAAATTACAGGTGGCGGAAGGGTAGTCAATGGGGTAGGGTCCAAAACTTTGTCCTTAGACAAAAGAGATTTGATAAAACCTGTGAGAATCTGGGCTTGTTCCTCCAACTGTTCAATAGTTTGCTACCCTTTCTCTACCCTCCCAATGACTCTTGTGACCGTTTCCTGGAGGTTGTGGATCTCACCTTCAGGGGTAGACTCTCCCATAGGAATCCTTGAGAATTCTAGGTCAGATGCCTGTAAGTCCAGCTCTGATTTATCTACTGTAGGCATAGCAATCTCCAGGAATTGCTGACCTTGAGCATCAGACACTATCCACGGAGGTTATCACGGAGGTTAGTAGAGGGTAAGCCCATAACCCGAGCCAAGTAAGATTATAAAATCTGACAATTCTTCATTGAAATCAGCCCGGAAAAGAGTCTTGGATAGACGAGATGCTCCCTTCTTAGGGTTTTTAAGCCAAGACTTCGCCACCCGTGCCTTGTAGTTGTCACTGTCTTGACTGAATAGGGTCTGTGCTTGATTCTGGGAAACAACTATGGCATTATCCATTTCTGGAATCCTCAGTGCAGTGCTAATGGCGGCAACGTCAAGTTTGGTGATGAGTTCCCCGTGTATGTTGGTCAATTCGCTCGAATCAGGGTCGAAATGAGCTCCGCATGAAAGCACTGTATCAGCACATTGCACCAAGATTGGGAAACCTCCAGCGAAAGCTAGACCACTGTCGTGAATCATCTGTGCCATTGGTGTATGGTTTGCATCTGTCATCCTCGATCAAAAATCACCAAAGTCAAGATGGCGAGCTTCATTGTCCCCGATATTGGGAATGGCAGACTCTAGTGGTGAGATTTGTTCTTGTCCTGAAACTTGATCTTCATGTTGATAGTAATTTGGAGGCGAAGCGTAAGCTAGACTCAGAAGGAATTACAGAGGGAAATGGATACGCATGCGAAATTTAGATTGCGAGGGTTCGAGCAATAGATAGCATGGAAGCAGTGTGAAAAATGCATAGGGGGTTCACTCGTTATATAGCCATTTAGAGAGAGAAAGGTAATGAATGCGCATTTAATACATACTTACCAATTTGAATAAGCAAGATATTCGGGTAGAGCAGAAAAATCAGCATGAATGGCACTTGGTTCATTTGGGACATGTGGGACGTGAAAGCGCGAGGCACGCGGCTTCTACCGATTTGAGCAAAGCGGGAAAAGATGCACAAATGAACTCGGGACATTCGGACGCGAAAGTGCTGGAAATACGTGACTCGGCCGATTCAGCGAAGGGGGAAAAGATGCACAAATGCTTTCAGAACACGTGGAACAAAAGTGCGCGAAGTACGCGGCTCTAGGCTGAATCGAACGAAAATGGAACAACTGGTCTGGGAAAACTTGGGACATGTGGGACACGAAAGCGCAAAGTACGCAACTCGGCCGATTTGGGCGAAGTGGGGAAAAGACACACAAATGCTTTCGGAACACGCGGGACAAAAGTACGTGAAGTACGTGGCTCGGCCGAATCGGACGAAAATGGAACAACTAGTCCAGGCGAACTTGGGACATTTGGGACAAAAAGTTCTGACGGGCCCGAAAAGAACAGACTTCGGATAAACCGGCCAATCGGGGAACAGAGGGCCCAATTGAACTTGGGACACGCGGCACAAAAATTTCCGACAGGCCCGAAAAACACACAAAATGACCCAAAAACGTAGAATTTCTAAATTTCTTGATTTTTAACATTACAGGGCAACAGAGAAAACACTTAAACTAAAAATTTTAAATTTTCACTTTCTTAAGAGTAGGGAATTTTGAGTGGACAACGGTCTGCAAGGCTTATAAAGCCTTAAATTTTCCTCCTATGTCCTCATGTGGGACTAACCATATAAAATAAAACACCACCCTTTGACCACGAGGAAGGTGTCCGGGTGTTGCGTGTCAAAGGTTGGTTGAAGATATATTTTATCGGCCTCGGGGACTAGAGGGGTACGTGTTGGAAAGGGTTTGGACTATAAGGGTACACAACAAAACCCACCATGTGGCACCCATAGATAATGGGTTTGATAGATGCCCCACAAAAAGCTAAGGATAATAAAAATCCCCCATATAATAGGTTTTAAACCCAATTAAAAACATAGTTTTATATACTATTCAAACTATATGGTAGGATTTATAGAGTCGCATTAGATATAGGTTTAAATAATTATATTTTAATCGTGCCACATATAGATTAAATCAAATATATAGTTTATTAAATCTTATGAAATAGATTTTATAATATAGTTTATAGTAAACTATATAAAAAAATATGAACTATAGAATATATGAAATATTTTAAACTATACAAAAAATTTAATGTATAGTTTTTATAAACCTTGTAAACTTAGGATTTTAAATAACAAATTGTAACTCTTATTAAAGGGGTTCCACATGGACATGGGTAGGGTAAAAGAAATAAAATAATTTTACCAAGGGGCAAGAAGATTTCAATTTCACATGAAACTTAACCTTTACTAAGGGGATAAAATTTTAACCCTTCTAATGAGAAAAATTGGAAATCCTATTTTATGGAGAATGTCTCCTCCTTCATTTACTTTGAATTTAACTTTGAATATCTTTTAACTTGCACACATGAAACTATAGAGAAATTGGAAATATTTCAAATATTAATAACCCTTACATGTTCTCGTATGTGGTTTTCACACACGAGGTAAATATCATTACACAGCCCCTTTCACCTTTGCACACACAAAATTTACAAACATATATCACGGGGAGAGGAGTTTAAATAAATATTTCTACCGAAGTAACCACCAACCATCCGAACGGACACAACCATTGGCCAATTAAACAAATAATTAGTTACACAAGCTCTGGTACCATGTAAAGTCTGAGGTGTGATGTAATAAACACATTAGAATAAATTTAACATTTACCAAATATTAAATAAATACATCAAAATTTTAAAGAACACATAACATGGAATTAACGTGGAAAACCTCTAAAGGAGTAAAAAACCATGGAAGAATTTTCATTATGCGAGAAACAAAATTACAGTCCAAGTAAAAACTCCAAACTCCTCACTTCTCTCCCACAAATTCACCCATAGTGAATATCACAAATATGTCCCATGACCATATTTAAATAACCCCGAGGGTTACGAATATTAAGTGACGGGGTGTGTACCATGGTATAAATACTTAGTTACTAAATAACTAATAAACATAATATAAATTTTATATTAAATAATTAAGAATATAAACTATATTCTAAATTATTTAATTATAAACTAAACATTATAAGAACTTAATATTATGTTCTAACAATTATTATTGGCCTACTATGGAGATTGATGCATGCAACTTTAGTAAAAAATTACAATCATGGTAATTTGATTCATGTACCTTCCCAAGATTTGGAACCCATTACTTCACTCTAGCCTTTCTCTAAATGGTGGCTTGACTTGATTTGTAAAATAAATTCGACTTCCTCCGATGGACATACCTTTATAATAACCACCACCGAATATTTCACCAAGTGGATTGGGGTTATGCCTCTTACATATGTCACTAGTTGTAATATTTCTAAATTCAGCTTCAACCATACCATTGTTGTTTTGGCATTCCACAACCTTGTCACTTTGAAAATGGTACCTCATTTAAGAATAATAATGTCAAAGCTTTAGCCAAACAAAGATATCATATCCACCTATCTTGGGCCACTCCCTACTACCTACAATGCAGTTCATCCAGTCAAAAGCTTCAAATAAAACTATTAAGTCCATACTAAAAAAGATAGTTGAAAAACATGGCCGCAATGGCATACACAAGCGTATCCTACCCTCGTGGCCTACCGTATGTCACACTCCAAAACGAGCTACTCCTTTTTCCTTGGTATATGGTTATGACTTTCCATATTACCTATCGAAGTTGAACTTCCTTCCCTTCTTGTATCCCTCCAACACTAGGTGCATGAAGAAGCTTATTATCATGTAAGCGTTGCAAAGCTTCAAATTCTCGATGAAATATGTATTTGCACCTTGGATAATCAACAAGTGTACCATAATTATTTGCATCGTAACTACTGAAAAATATTAAACATCGATAATTCGATATCGATGACTTAGTATTGAAATAAAATCAAAATAATAACACAAATCCATGTGAGAAGAAAGAAAATTTTGAACCTAATTGGTTAGGTCCCTATATCATCACTACAAATTTTGGATATGGAGTATATAGATAATCTAATGAGAATGGTAAAGAGATGAAATATCATATGAATGTTATTCATTTGAAAAATTTATATTCTGAACTTCCAAAGAGTAACTCTTCTATGTTGGAACATAATGATTAAGTGAGCTAGCCACCCCTTAATTTATATGGGTCCATCACTAATATATAGGTTAATATTTAATAATATGAAATATTTCTATTTCTATTATTAAATATGTTAACCTATGTATATACTTTAGGTTAAATATTTAATATCATGAAATGATTATATTTCTAATATTAAATATTATAAACCTAGGTGTATGTGTCAACCTTTTAGGTTGAAAAGGTGGGTCGGGAGACATACCCAATCACCTAATATAAAAAGGACTTTAGGTCCTCATTTGATATCTTTGTGAAATATATCAAAGGTGAAAATTATTTACCCTTGAGATTAGGGTTTGAAGGAGGAGGTGAAAAATACTGGATGTAACTTTGGTTCTCTGAAAGTAAAAGATTATTTCACAATGGTTTTTACCCTATTTGGGGTTTTCCACTATAAACATTGTGTCATTGTGTTCTTACTTTTGGTATGTATTACTTAATTAATATGTTATGTAATTTATTTATTACATTGCATAATGTTTAACATTTAATGTTTTATGGTTTATGTTAATATTTAAATATGTTGATCCTTCTTTTCGAGCTTAATTTTCCTATTCGGCTCCACGAGCCTTGTTGTACAAGGTATAGTCCCTTTCAAAAAACTATTTGCCAATAATTAAAAAAATATTTAAATATGTTGGTTAATTAAATTCATGATAGCTAGAATCCTCTAAATTATAACATGGTAATGAGCTTGGTTAGAGGTAAATAGGTTAGATCAAATAAATTTGTATTTACCCTATTTAATTCCTATGGGGTTTTTCAACCAACCTGAAAGGGGTATTTAAATTGTTTGGGCCCCCTTCTTTCATTTTTTGTGCAAAACATAAAATATTTTGAAAGATTTGTGTGTGTGCATATGTGAGAAAGACTCTAAATTTCTACCTACACGTGAATACCATTTACCAGGACCAGGTAAGTAATTAAAATTTTTATATGAAATATTTCATTATGGTTCTATAGTTTCATGTGTGTACAGGTTGAATTATTTCGGGGGGTAAATGAAGGAGACAAAGACCATGAAAATAGGGTTCTTATTTTTTTCATTGGTCGGGTGATATCCCTTGTCTCCTTTGTAAATTTACTTTCATCTAAAAGTTTTTTTTAGATTTTTTTAGCTGAGTGAAGTTTTCTAATCTTTTGTGTTTTTAAATAAAATATATAATTAACCTGGTTATATTTTTTTAAAATATGTGTATTATGTGTGTGTACTATAGTTTATATTTTTATATAAACTATATAGTGTTTGCAAGATTTCAATCATAATATGTAAAATATATATATCTGGTTTCTGTTTATTAGAATTTATGAACAAATACCTTTAGGATTTGCTCATATTTTTTTTTAAAAGAGAAGATTAGAAATTTGGGCTTAAATATAAAAATTGTATTTTTTCAGGAATCGAGAGGTGATTTCATAAATTGCTAGCGATTTTCATCAGTTTTGGCAATTTTACCAACCAGAAACCTAAATTTGAAAAATATAACCATTTTTTTATTTGGTTGTTTTTTGAGACCAAATCGCCAGTGATTGATCCAATTACTAGTGATTCTCCCTTGAATCATTGGAAATTCATACAATCGCTAGAAATTTTTATAGATTGTTTAAAATTGGCATTTGATATTTGTTGCTTCTGTAGATCTGAATATGTTATGATTTGTCTTTAAATATATCTGATGAAAAATTCAAGTAACAACTTTTGATATATATCTAACATTATATACTGAGGTGTGTTTTATAGGTTCAGGAAAACAATGGCATCCAGTTATTTTTTCCTTGACAAATCCTATAATTTGAATGGAACCAACTACAACATTTGAAAGATTAGGGTCAAATCAAAACTTATGGTGAGGAAACTTTGGACGATTCTTTTAGGGCGATATTACACCCATCGGTCGTCAAGAAAATGTGGATAATATAAATGCATTCCCTCAAAGCATGCACAGGAATCCCTTTCCATGATTTTGTGCAATGTGAATGATGAATACCTTCTACACATTGGTAATATCAAACATCCGAAAGAGGTATGGACACAATTAGAATCCATGCATGAAGGTACGTGCTTATCTAAGATCATTAATATTGTTTTAGAATTTCTTACAACTCCTATGAAAGGAGATGAAAAATTAGTTAATTTCTTAGCCAAAATTAAAAATATTAAAGCACAATTAGATGGATGTAATTGTGACTTAATTGGTGAAAAATTAATCTACTTTATTGTTCAGTTAAATATACATGAAAGATTTAGGAATTTTATTTCTATCCTAAACTTGAAATATCATAATGAAGATGAATTGCCTAATTTGAATACTTTAAGCTCTCTTCTAATTCAAGAAGAGCAAGTGATGATGAACTTTGACACTAAAGAGAATGCCTCTCAGGTAATTCTTGCTCAGAATTCAAAGTTCAAGCCTCGCAAGCCCTTCTCTAATCAGAAGTATAAATCTAAATATTCTTTTGCTAATAAGAAAAGTTTTACTTCTGAACAATTGTGTGTAAGATTTAATGGTAAATGTCACAAATGTGGTAAATTTGGACATAAAAAGGAAGATTGCAAATCTAAGAAACCTATCCATAAAAATAAAAAACAAATTGTTTCATCTAAATATAATTTAAGGAAAAAGGATAGTACTAATTTGATGAATTTATATCCAGAATGTGATGACACCTCAGTGTGTGGGAATAAAAAATTTAGGCGTGAGACAATAACATGTACTGAGTGGGGATATGATTTGGGTATTTCTCTTAGCAAAGGAGCACGGTCATGATTAGTAGTGTTAAGAGGATATATTTTCAAGTGTGAGTGTCTATATTTGCCCCCTTTAAGTAAGAAATGCAAATTACATGATTAAAGGAAACAATACCTAAGTGTGTAGACACACTTTGTCTTTTCTAAGAGTTTTTCTTGTCTAGATGTGTTGGTGTTAAAATGTTCCATAGTGAAACCCACAACATAGAGTGTAGTCAATTTCCATAGTAGAAATTGAAATGTAAATATATAATTTGAACTTGCACAAAGTGAAATAAAGATATTGCAAAGCATCAAAGGAATACACATGTTTTTTCGTAACATCCTCATTTTAGACAATAGAACAAGTCAATTTTTTTAAATTTTTTTGATAAATGCATCCTGGTTCTAAATACATAATTTAGAACTCACAAATCAAATAACCATTCATATAACAGATAACCATATGCAGCTGTAATGACTCGGAGTACCTCCGATCTATTCATTTCATGACTCGGTAATCTACCGATCTATTCATGAGTAATAAGAGTTGGCGTTATTATTTAACACTTCACTCCTGTGGTTCTCTTCCCTATTCTAGGATTCAGAATGCTCTGTCCAAGGAACCTAACTGAATAATTGTTACCATTATTCATCGGCATCTCATCCCTTAGACTAGGTGAATTAGGACAACGCAATCAGCAACTTGCGATACTTTGGCCAAAGATTTGAAACATACTGCTTATGTCTCGTATTCCTTAACGGCATACTCATCAATCTGGAATACGTCCTTCACCCCATTCTCATGTTATGTAGAATGTCTTATACCGACTTCTGTCAGTCCCTTTTATCTCAGTTAATCACTCGGGAACGGATTAGTAAGGTAACCACGTTATATGGATGCTCCCGAAGACTAGGGATAAGATGACATACTGGGTCAATCCTAATTAAACCAGTGTGTCAAGATACCCCGAGTCTCCTAGGCAGCCATATAATGTGACCACATAGCTAATCGGTCCAAAAGTAACTTGTACGAGATCAAAGTGTAAATCTTAGCGATCAATGCAAGGGGTGTCGTCATAAGTCACCCGCATTGTTGTAACTTCGAGAAGATCCTAATCTTCTCGGAGGTACAACCCTGCAGTTGACTTGTGCCGTCAACCTTTAAATCCGCCTCGAAAAGATCCACTTATTAATATGCGTTACGCACATTGAGTTTAATTACATTAAAGACGTTTCCCCTAAGGTTAGCCTTTCCCAATCCCTGGAATTCCTCATCCTAGGATGACCTTTCTCAATAAAACCCATTACTCAGAGGAGTTATCAAGGTCAAGGTCTCATCGAGGAGTTCTTAGAATATACATGATTCTAAAACAACAGAATTGAACAATAACTCATAACCTTCACATGAGATTGCCATCTGAATCCCATTAGATTTATATCAGTTCTCCTAACTGAATTTATATCATACTTATTAGTATAAAGATATAAATGATTAAGAATCCAATTTAATGTTGTCCTGTCATACTCAGGACTAGGGATTAGTAATTTAATCCAGCTTGATTAGCGTTCTGCTTAGGTTCATTTTATCCCTATCTTTTAGAAAGATAATGATTTAAATTTCAATTTAGCTTTCGATAGAACAAATTAGAACTACTAAGCACTCATAAGAATTCAATCACATTTTCATATATGCTTTCATTGACAATCACAAAAGCATCCAAATTACACAAAGATAACATTGCCACTCCGGTATATAAACCGAAGAAGGTCAACTAACAGAATTAAGAATACAACACATAAGTAACAAATACTTATTTCCATTCCTTTCAGAACTATACAATTACATTTTATGCAAGCAGCATACTTGATACAACGCTTAATGGAAAAAGAACATCTTTCCTCATATAGAACATTTAGAAAATCAAGTTGTAATTCATTATAAATCAAATTAAACAATCTGATCATCCTGTCAGATCTGCATGCTTTTACCACTTACGGCAACCATCTGCAAAAATAGTCAACATGAGTCAGTTCGATGAACTGAGCATGATAAGCACTAACTTTTAAAACAATTGCAATCCGTCAATTGTTTTCATTAAACACCCTGTTTAAATGATATAAAATCATCAATCAAGTAAGCATGATTCAAACCAAACGATAGGAATATATCATGTCTATAACGTGTAATAATAATTTTCGTTACAGAGTAGTCCTATATGCTCCTCAATTATTTCATCGAAAATATTAGGGATCAAGAAGAACAAAAGTATCCTAAGCAATTATTCATCGTAAATCCAAGATGAACAAACATCAGACAATCATTATATTCAACTTAAAGGAGGAATATCATATCAATCCTGATACTGTCATTATGTAAAAACAATTACAGATGTTAGCTGGACAATTATTTCATCTTAATATTTACAACAGAAGAGAAATAAACAAATTGAACATGATGCCCTCTGAACTAGCTCATAACTATACCTTCTGTCCAAAAGCAAGGCATTCACTTAATACACATGCAAGTAATTCAGTCGAGTCCATAAACAACACACTGTTTTGTTAAAACTTACAATTAAGCAACTACAGCACAGTAGTTCCCATGCCGAACAACATGTTCATTTTACCAGACAGACTCAGAATGACCTTTCGCAAGAAGCGACGGACAAGAAGATAAACACAGCCATTACCTGCTTAGGTACAGTCAACAACTCTAACATTCAATCAACAAAAGAATGGATAACAATGCGAAGAAAACGTATCACGTCCTCAATCCCAATAACAACCTACAGCCCGTTCAAGCCTTTCTTACTGTGTAGGGTTTTTAGACCCAAGGTCGAGTTCAAAAGGGGTCTCCTTTGTTGTCGCAGTCGACAAGAGACTTGAAAACGTTAAGCCATGACATTTCCCTATGGCTAAGCAAGAGATTTTTAAACGAAAACCACGCACCATGAACAGTCACATTAAACGGGTGTGCAACCAGAAGAAAATATAACATGAGACATCGTAGTCACTTCTGAACGCAATCAGAACTGAAAGTATGTTGTTCACAACCTACTTTATAGAAGCCATAATTCATGATGTCAAGCTATTAAAGAAAGCCAACAAATCCAAGAACATTACCTGTTCATACTCGGGCTTCTACAGGCAACAGTGACATATATTACCATTCGAGGATTTAAAACTAAGTCCATAACCAGTGTTCACAGTTTAGCTTCCCAAAAGCCGACATACAAGATAACTTTCCATACTCACGGTACTCAACGGCGTCAAACAATAGTAAACCAACAGGCTTAAATTGAGACAATAACACTGTTTAATTATCAAGTTCCACTGAGTTTAAACAATAGTAAACAAAATAATAAAATATGATGAATCCATCCGTGCCATCAATGGCAACATTTAAATTCAGGCAGAACAAATCAGAATACTGAATTTCCAAAACAAGGAATCCAACGGTACCCTTACCAATATTTTTCACACAAGATTGCACAGAATGGAGACGTAAAAATACACCCAAAGAATCTGTACCACAAGATCCTTGCGACACGACTGTATTCTTACAAAATAACAGAGGACGAAATACATGTTATTCCCTTAAGTCGCTGGCACATCAAATTCCAATATTCAATTATATTCAACTTGAACAGTGGTTCAAATACATATAAATCATTCAATCGACTCCACAGAGTCGTTCAGATTATAACAATATAAATCTATATATATATTGCATACTGTTAACGGGTTTATACCCATAACCACAAAGCGAGGGAAAAACATCTCCGGCCAGGTCATAAAGACTACAGTAACACAGTAAGTTACCTCTTCCCAACAATTTAAAAGACAAAACGAAACCCAACGAGTATCAATAGCCACTATCACCAATAACCACGACAGAGCTTACAAAGGTTCAATATAACTGAACAATCATACGATATCCATCAGTATCCCTTCTAACAATTTCCACAACAAGTATTAACAAAATATTATATACATTTATATATATCAACATGCATCAATAGCCTGTACCCATCGGGAGGACAATTCGTGGACTCACACAGAGCAGGCCTAGCACAAAATCTTGCTATATTTTCGCATATAAAAGCCAGAATGCAAACACCAAGAAATATAGCAACCGTTCGAATATAACAACACCCATCAAGGTGTAAACGAAAAAAATCGAACCAGAAGAGATACAGTACCAAAAATCACACAAGACCACCAAGGAAAAATCATCTATTTCCATAAATCATTTGAACAGAGTTGTTCTAATGAAATCACTTGAAAGACAGCAAGATTTTTAAAGGTTAGGGCCTAACATGCCTGGATTTTTACTCAAAATTCCGAAGCAGACCACTGGAAGAGCTCGGACTTCCTTTTCCTTTTCCAAGTTAGAGCGACCAACAAAATTTTGCTATCTCCAAGACATATATATTCCCCTTGCCAGAGAAAAGAGCTAGATACGCTCATACTCGCCATGCAACACCAAGAAGACTGGTGCGAAGAACCAGTGAACAGGCAGAAGGAAAACCGAAATTTGCGATAAGCCAAACAAACCAACAACTTCCCAGTTTGCATGCCTTCACGCGAGTTCCGAGCTCGACTACCGAGCACATTGAATGCATTTACACCAACTTTCCCACTCAAACTCCACTGCCACCGACCGCCAAAATTGGCGACAGTCAAATAAAATCCCCAGACCATTTTCAGTTTTGGCGACCTGCCACGTCGGCTTAGGTTAGCTGTTCCTAAAACCTCCGCCAAGACCTGTCCTTCATACTTATCCAATGCATTAAATAACATAGAAAAATCCGCCCATGGTTCGCACCCCTCCATAGGTCCCCTTATTCCCTGCTCAACAGTTAGGTTAGTATCTTAGGTTAGAATTTAGGATAACACCCAATCTAACTTCTATAAGCATAGATACTAACTTAGGACATTAGTTCTTAGCCTAGGTCTAGGTTAGATTATCACTAATCTAACCCCTAGGTTAGGTTTAGTTTTAGGTTACTAATCAATAATAATTCCAGTTAGGTCTACATTCTGTACGCTCAGAAAAAGACTTACAATCATTCATTCTCGAACAGGGTTAGCTTCTGTTCCGCCTTAGGCTACAGAATTATATGAAACCGAATTATTACCGGGTCCACGATCGAGACCTTCCAGATATACTTCCATATCGGGAACCAATCCATTTCACATGATCAACCTGAGTCATACTCCTGACTAGCTTATTCAATGCTTCTAGACCTTGCAACCTGTTCAAGGTCTGTAATTTTAATTCATCACGAACAAACTTAGAGCAATACTTGGATCAATTCCACTGATCCAAGGTTAGATCTTATAGGTGGATAACTCTATAATTCATTCCGAGATCAGATTAAACTCAGATGCAAAATGAAATAAATAAAAGAGTCTAATCATATTCAGACTCAGTCAAAGATCTGCAATCTGCAAAGAAGATACAATACATATCAAGCATGATTTCTCAATCAAGGAACACATCCTTTTTATAAAGAAATCACATATCAACACTTGTATGCTCAAGAGGAAGTAACAACAGTTCAGGGTGTTACATTTTCTATGGAGGGAATATCTCCTTTACGGAGAGAAGAGCTCCTGTTATTTGTTTGCACTTTGTTGGTTGTAGAATTTGATCTTTTAAAAATAAGCAACAATCAAAGGACAGTAGTCCCTCCTCTTTATGGTAGAGGTTTCCTTATTGAAATCCAAAAGCCTTATTTACAAGTATAAACATTTGTTAAATATTTTTGTGAGGATTTTGATATCTCTAGATGCATTTATCCAAGATTTTCAATACAGAAGAAAAAAGGAAAATTCAGGACTAATATTCAGAAACTAAGGATAGATGAGCACTTTCAGATATATAGATTACAGAATGATAACCTACTAGTGCTCTAATAATATAACAAGATTTAAACTATGCATATGAAACACAGGACATGCATGTATTAGACACAAAGTTCCAAATACACTTATCAACTCAAAGACACAAAGTTCTTGCTTCAAATGCACATAGCCTTATATGAATCAGACAAAGAACAAAAATAAGAAAATCATGAGAGACAGATAAATCTATTTTGTATTGAATATTTCAAAGTTGCCTTTACATCCAAATACCAAAATTCTTGATCCTTTACAATGACAAGAAAAGTTCTTTAAATAACCCTGAGAAATGGTTACAGAAAGCCTTTTTAGTTTCCTTTATTTTAATATCAAAATCTAATATCTAATTAAATATTATAACACCAACTTATCCCTTGCTTACATTACACATAACTTAAAGGGATAAAGCCACCTTAATTAGATATTTTTACAAAAAGAAAGGAAAATATAAACTAGGAAGTCGAGACACTAGTTGAAGCACTTGTAGTCCCCTTTGACCTTAGCACTTGATTCCTGAATCACTTCAATGTTTCAGCTATGTCCATTCCTTGGGGAATTGTTGTATTGGTAGTGGCATGAGTCCAACTACCCAAACACTTCTCCATGTCTTTCTCGAATTCTAAATTTTCCAAGAACTCTTTGTTGGCATTTGTGATGGAAGCCTGCAGTGTATAAATCTCCTTCACCTTCTCCTTTGATATAGTGTCCTGTTTGAACAAATCCTCCTTAACAAATGTCTTGAATTGAGACTTGATCTCTTGAATAGTGAATTTTTCATTTGAATTTTCTTTGAAGATTTGACAGTGAATATCTAGGAAGGAAGAAGTGACACAAGATTTAAAAGCTTCTCCTTTTTGTAATACATTTCGGAGCTCTCCAATGGCTTCCTCAAGAACCTTTATTTTCTAATCAATGTTGAAAACCCACTACTTGGACAGGTTCAATTTTGCATCATCAAAAACCTTTTTGGCCAAAAGGACTTGTACATCAGTTTCACTCATTACCTGAGATCTTGTATGCATTCACTCCATAGTTTCAACTCTCTATCCAACCCACTGAGTGTTGTAGAGAACTTCAGTTGAATCTTGGAAATTTTCTCATATGCCTTGAATGCCTCTTCAATAAAATTTAGTCTTGTGATTATTAAATCATCAAATATTTATTCCATTTCCTTACCATAAGTGGCATGCTTATGGATGTCTTTAATGGCTTAGACTTCATCACTGGACAAGATATCAAAATGTGGGATGGAAGCTAGGGGAGTAAGATCAAGTACCTTATCCCCTGCCAACAAATATTTGATGAAATTGGATAGAATTTGGTTTTTCTCCTCCAACTGCTCCTGTGTTTACTTCCCTTTTTCAACTCTTTCAATCAAATTAGACACATTCTCCCTCAGATTATGCACTTCACTCTCTAGGGTTGATTCTCCAAGAGTAATTCTTGTTAACTCCAGATCACCTAGTGATAAGTCCATTTCATCTTTATCAAATATAGGTTTTGTAATTTCCATGAACAACTAGCCTTGGGAATTTGATATCATTCTTGAGGTTATTTTGGCCTTCTTATATGTAGGGGAGGAGTAGTTCCTAGAAGAGTTTCTATTGTATCTAACTTAGGAGCAGTTACACTTGGAGTGACCTTTCTTTTCTTACTCTCCAAAAATGGTTGCACCCAAGCAAATGAAGAACCGGAAGTGGAAGGAGAAATATATCCAAGTGCAGATGCACTCATGGCACTTAGGTTTTCACAAAAGCCACTTCTAACATAGAGGTATCAACTTGAGTGGTGATGGGATCTTCTTTGGTAGATATTTCTACATATTCTGAAACCATTTCCTTTTATTGATCTTCCATCATACTACCTACTTTAGGTGTATTCACTTCAGTATTTTCTTTCTCTTTTTCCTGATTATCATCATCATCATCCAAGTTCGCAATAGTTTCATTTACTTCAGTTTTCTGAGGAGAGGATTCACTTTCTTGAATAACCTCAACTGCCTTATCTCCCTTTTTAGCTTTCCACTTTTGGTGTATACCAGAGTTGAAGATTCTAGAGGAGAAGGAACAGTTTTTTCAAGTGCCTCAAGAGCTAGCACAGGTATTTCCTTCTGAGGAGTAGAAGTGTCTTGAGAAGTAGACATGGATTTCCTCACCCTGAACATCTTCATTTTCTATCAAACCAAAGTCTAGTTCTCACTAGGACAAGATTATTTAGTTCTTTTAAGTCATCTCTCTCCTTGAAAAACCAATCAATGGTTTTAATAGGAGTGTGCTTAATTGATCTCTCATACTCCAGAGACTGCAATTCTTCATCATCATCTTCCAATCCTTCAGGGACATCAAATATACCAAAATCAATGATCTATTGTAGAGACAACCTCCCATAGTACCTTCTCCTGGACTCATAATCATCAAAACAATCTTCCCAGTAATCTTCAATATCAGCAAGGTGTTGATAACCCATTCTGAAGTTGGTAGAAATGAACTCTTTAATGTCAAAACAAGTTCTAGGCTTATAATAGTGAAGGGTAAGAGGAGCAATGGTCCTATCAATGTTTTGAGCATCTAGGAAGTCTTACAAGTGTAGTTGCCCAATGTGATTGGGAACTAAATGCCTACAATATTTTTATCCCTGCATGTTCTATGTAATTTATCCAATTGTCTACATATTTCTACTAAATCCATCTTATCACTACAATACATGGGAAGTTTCAGGGTTTCCTTCAAATCCATTCAATCTGATATATGAAAACTTCCGAATTGAGTGAAAAATTTGCCATAGACACTGATCAATTATTTTTCCTCATCTGAAAATATCTTAGCAATATCTCCCTCTAGCAATCTGACAATGTACATAGTGAATGCATCATTCACTCTCCTAAAATGATGATTACTGACTTTTAGGGTCAACTGTGGACGATACATATAAATAGGGGCATCTTTCTTGTCATCCACAGGGGAGAAACCCAACCACTCTCTATAAGCTGTAATGGAGTACATCAAATAGGAGGTCATGTAGAAATTTTGGGTTCTCTGTACATTTGTCAACTACTCAAGGCTATCACAAATGATTCCTACCAGGTTTGAGTTTTGTTTACCCTCGAATATGATATTGATGTAGGGAACATCCAATAGTGAAACTCATTGGTGGAGGGAATTCCCATAATTATGGCTAAGAGAGTTATGACATCTGACAATTCCTCATGAAAATCAACCCTGAACATGGTCTTGGGTAACCTTGAAGCTCCTTTCCTAGGGTTCTTGAACCAGGATTTGGCTACTCTACTCTTGTATCATTTGTTGTCCTAATCAAAAATAGTTTGAGCTTAATCCCCTATAAGGATATTTAACCCTTTAACTATGGGAATCCTAAAATCAGTGCGAATACAAACCTCATCTAGTTGAGCCACCACCTGATCTTGAGGATCAATCATTTCTTTTCAGATCAGTCGAAACAAGAACTACAAGGAAGAATTATATCAGCACACTAGACTGAAATGGGAAAACCCCCTGCCTCAATAATTCCACTATCTTTGATTAATTAGGCAATGGGAGTAGGGTTTTGACATTTAACATGTGCCCAAAAATCATTTGAATCCAAATTTTGAGCCTCACTATCACCGATATCCATAGTATAGCAAGATTCTCTAAGGTAGAGAGGTGTTCATGCCCTTTGAAACTAATCTTCATTCTGAAACAGGAGTAGAAGATCACTATGAGAACAATTCCCCTAATTCCTCGATCAATACCCTGAAGATTCATGGCTTCTTTCATATACCGTAGATTCGAAAAAAATGGAACAAGACTCAACCATGGCTATGAATAGTGTAGAGGAGGGAAACTCAAACGGTCAATAGCAATTCACAAGTGAGGTGGTGAAAATGATCGATTACCCAAATATTTATAAGCATTTAAACCCAAGTAGGTCAGCGGGTGAAATAAATGGGGCAATTAATACTTATGTTGACCTTGAAATAATGAAAATCAGGTAAGGTGGGCCAAAAGTGCATAACTTTCCCATGGGACATCGGGATGCCTTGGATGCATGGAATCGAAATAGCCGATTTGCGGTAAAATCAAGAAAATCTTGCACAACTATCCCAAGGGACATCGAGACAGTTGGGACGCGCAAAGCTGAAATACCTACAATGAATGGAAATCGAAAAGGTGGGCTTGTGGGGAAGCTGCAGTAAAGTGGCACTTGGGACACACGGACGCAAAAAAAGCCAAAACACCCGCAATACATTGAAATCAAAAAGTCAGAAAAATTTGACACAAATCGCACTTGGGACATTGGGATAGGGGATGCGTAAACTGAAAAATCTAATTACAAAGAAAAAGTGAGACCAATCAGCAAAAGCCTAAAATTGGGGAACAGACGACCTGAATGAACTTGGGACATGAGAGATGGAAAAATCTGAAATACCTACAAAAGACTGAAAAAGCGTCAAAACTCAAAATTTTGAAAAATGACTAACTATTTAGAACTAGATTTTTCTTTGGTGACCTCTACAAGGGTAGTTAGTAGTACCAAAACAAAAAAAAATCAAGAATAGAGATGAAAATTTATAACTCTTGAGGATACGACAACACACTTGGAGATCTGGATTATATTGTTGAACTTCTTGGAGGATTGGGGGTGATCAGTACCAAGTTTTTCTAAAGGAGAAGCTAGATTATTGAGTGTATGAAACCCAAAATAGATTAGAGGGTAGAGACAAGAAGAGAGAGATAACGAAGCACATGTGAAGGAAGAAGAACGTGTATCAAATTTTTTCAGTAAACTCCCGATATTTTTTCCTTTAGAAGAGGATAGGAAAGGCTATATACGAATAAATTAGCTTCATTTATACTTTTCATAATGTCATGGATGACACCACTACAAAACGCTCTAGGCCCAATTTTGTGTATACATACATAAAGTATAAAAGAGAATGATTTTCCCCATACCCTTCTCATGTGTCACAAAACTAAGTAAGAGTGTGTAAGATTATGAAATGATTATGGAAAAGGAGACTCGTACCCCAAAACCTTGTATTTTGTAATCTGGAATTTAGTATTGAAGTGGACAAGGAGTGAAATATTCATCCCCTTGTAATCTACTTTGTATAGTGCCAAATGAGTATGAAATTATGACAAAAATTTTTATACATAATTCAAAATTTGAATATTTAAAAACATCGATGTAACTTCCCTTAGGAAGAAATGTATGGTAGGGCCGGGAACATTCATATATCTTGACCTTTCTCGTATGATTTTGAACTTGTGTAATTTTCTATAAATTTTTATATTTAGAGATGTTTTTGAGGATATATACCCTATGAAAGCATGTTCCTAAACCCAAAATATACTTGTAAGTGTACAATATATCTTGATGAACTCCCCTATTCGATATGCATATGATAAAGCATTTGAGTGTGTAGATCAAAAGAATATATGTGTACCCATTTACCATGTCTAATAATCTATAAGAGAATGTGGAATGTATAAGTGGTGGCTAGCTTTGATAACTTGTACCTGCAAAAAGGGGTTACGCTTGGTGGTGACCATGGCATGCAAGGAGACAAGTAATAATAGTTAAAATAGGAAACAATAGCAACAATAACCATGATAGCAACAAAGGTAAAAGAAAGAGCAACACCACAGATGCAATAGAAAATCGAGAGATATATTTGTGATCATGTGAGAAAATAAAAGAAATAGAATTCAAATAATATTCACATCAAGGCATAAAACCGCAAACATGGGACACCCTCAATATCACTATACATTTGAGGAACTTAGGTTACATATAAGAGAATAAGTGTCATGCAATAAAGGCATGGTGCCAAAAACATGGGACACTCATGGTGTAACAATACAATAAAGACACTCAAGCTACATACAATGAAGAAGATAAGTACTAACACAAGAAAGTAGCAAACATGTATAGAAGCAATGATGTCAAATGGTCATAAAAGCATCACAAAAACTAGTAAAGAATCCCATAAAGTAAGATATTTTTGTTCTTCAAAAGACACGTGTGTTAGTCCTATTAGCTCAAAAGATAACATGTACATAATATATTTAATCGAACACAATGACGAATTATAAAGGAACTATAATGAAAATAGAACCTGAATATTGTGGAGGGATAACCCCTAGAGAGTAATGTAAAGAACCAAGATGAATCATATCATCATATAATGATATGTGTGTTCTACATCAAGCTCAATCTACCTCATGAACACATGTGTGTAAGAATTATATAGAAATAATATATTATCAATCAAGCCATAGTGACAAAAATATATGTAATGTAAAGTGGTAACAAGTAAAGCTATGTATTTAGGTCCAAGTTTTGTATTTTTGTAAATATGTGTATGTTTTTGTATTTCTGAATTTAGTTATGTCTATGGAGATGGGTAGCAAAAGAGATACCTAATGAGAGCCTCATGAGAAGGAAAATCATATCCAAAATGAATGGGAGGCTCGGTCCTCAATTGTTCTTAAGGAAGATGCTCATGTACGAGTGGCACAAAAGCTATAATGCATGTCATAGAAGTCTTTAGAGGAGAACTAGGTGGACTAGATCCACGATAAGTAACATGTGATGAGATAGACCTATGAGGAGGATTGGAAGAGGGAGTGCACTAGAGATAACACATGCATGAGAAGACCTACGAGGAATCTTAGGAGGATGTGAGCCACTAGAGAAGCCACATAACTTATTGTCTCAACTTGAGATGTTTTTCTTAAGTATTGTCTCCAATATTGTCTCAAAACACCCCCCACCTTGTAGTAGAAATATGTCATTGAAGAAGACCAAAATCAAATACAAAAGTTTTTGGGTTTTGAGAAAAATATCTTGACACATATTGAGGAATGGTCAATAAATTGAGTGTAATAGAGGATATTCAATATAAAACTCAAGGTTGGGACCACACTAATGGACCTATTATTCAATATTAGACCTATAAAGTTGATAATTGATACTTAAATGCTAGTAATGAAATCCCTATTAAGACACCTTTTATGCCTACTCATGTGCTCATATATCGAATTCATCCAACTCCATTTCACTCTTTTACTTCTCTTGATGTGTATGTTTCACTTGATTCTACACCTCTTAGTTTTTACCCTTCTATATATTTTCAACATTTTCAACCCCTTCACTAGTCTCTCATGTACATTCCATTCTTCCAAATGCTTCGTAGTTTGTTTCCTTACATAATGCCTCCATCCAAATATATTTCACAACTATTTGACTTCCTCCTAGGATGACCACCATGATTAAAATCATGATAAAATTCATGACACATTATATGTTTACATATATTCACCGTTACAACATATATCAACATCCTATACATATCACCTACTACCATTGTTAGGAAATTATTGTGTTATTACTCGCATGCGTGATAAAATATTAAATACTATGTGAATTATATGTGTTTTTAATAACATGAGAATTACTCACATAAATAATATATAATAATTTACGGTGTTTTTTTTGTAACTAAGTTGTTTTATAAACAACTTAGATTAATATTAGTGAGTGAGTTGTTGTAAGTTACAACAACCCATGTAAATAGGTTTATATAGTTTTGGGATTGTTTATAGATCTCCTAAATAATAGAGAGAAGACTCATATATATATGAAGTTCTTTATATTGTAATGTAACCCAAATGAATTCGAAAGAGGATATAATACAATTTGGTATTATTTTATTTTATTTAATTTGTGCATATCTATTCATACCATTTCATTTGGTATCAGATCTGGTTTAATCTTTGAAAGCATATATGAAATTTTTAGTATAGGATGGGCTTTGGGAGAAAAATGTTTTGCAAAAAACCAACCAAGCGTGTCTAAAAGAAGAGGTCGTAATTCCATTTTCGTGATCTCGGGTTTCTAAAACAATTAATGGGTGTAAAGATAGGCATGTCGCAAAGATAATATAAAAATTTCAGGTCAACCTAGTTTATATTTTATAAGAGAAATGAAAATCAAAAAGGGATTTGGAAAATAATATGTGTTGTTTTGTGAGTGTAACATTGAAGTAAGTCCGTGTTAGAAGTAAAGTTATTTTAGAATGATTTTTATTTATGTGTCTTATGGTTATTCAAAACATAGTAAATTTTTAAAATTTATTTTATGTTCAAAGTTATAGATGTGTTATAATGGTATCTTTAATTTTTTTAATCATCAATTTTTATCGTCAATGATAAATGTTGTATCATCTTCTGTCAAAATATTGTATTTCATTGAAATTCGTCAAGAGTCATGTGAGTATTTTTGTTGAAATACATATCATTATAAAAGTGTTAAGTTTTGTTTATTGTCAAAATAGTCATCGATTTATGTTAGTTTATCGTCATCAAAAAATTTATATTCATCTAGGTCGCCAACATATCATATGGTCATAGTCAAAATCATCAATCGGTTATTATGTTATAAAAATTTGAAGTAATTTTGTATCATCATGTATATTATCATCAATGTCAATTGTGATTCATTGTCAAAAGTGTCATAAAATAAAAAAAAATTGTGTTTCAATTGGACACACTATCAAGTGGAATTCAATGTCCTTTGACATGCAATACAACCTCATGATCAAATCCATCCGAGTTAAGCAACAAAGCCATACTAGAGGATGTAGGCATAGGAGGTTGGAGGACAATCGATGTCCTCTCGTCACCTTCCAATGATGGGGCCGCACATCTACGAGAGTGGTACTTTTATTTTTAGTTGTGTGTTTGAATAAAAATAGTAGTATGTGCCTATTTGTTTGTAATGTGTGAAATATGATATTCCTAATATAATCTATTAAATGTGTTGTTGTAAACACCCTAAAAATACATTCATATTCCTAGCCCGCTTTCATCCAATTAGAATTAATTAAATTACTTCTATCCTATCATAATACTCCCTTTTAGAATTAATTCTATTAATTAAGTCATATTACTACCCCTTTAGATTTAATTAATTCAATTCTATCAAGCCTTTGGAATTAATTAAATTAATTCCTACACCCCTTGACTAATATAATTAAACATTTATATCAATAAATAGATAATTATCTCCTCACAATTAATAACTAATTAAATTAGTTATTTAATTAATTTTATTCCCTGGTCAATTCCACTTGAAGTCCACTTCTAAAATCCTAGAAAGGAGGGGTAATAGATTTTTACGTGCAATCACCTTTCCAGATGTAGTTATTCCAAATGTCTATTACCCCTATGAATTTGTCATCCATAGACCAAGTCTACTTTCTATTCCAAGTAATTACAATTATTAACCGAAGCTTAGTCAAACTTTCATCCACCTTTCATGGCCTTACCCTCAGCTATAAAATCAGTTCATTTCCTTTGCAAACTCATCCCTAGAAGATTTGAGAAAATTACATCCAACTTCTATTAGTTTGGCATCTACATCCTTGTGCATCCAAGCTTATAGCATTTGCAAATCCACTTTGGAGAGTAATATCAAGAGCACCCACAATCAATCAAATCTTAAGATTTCACAAGCCTAAGTGCTTCACAAATATTCTTGAGGTTTGTAAATATATTTACTTGAGAGGTGTATTGCTACGTTTTTCACTTATCTTTCATTTTCTGGTAATTTTCCTTACTCACATTCTGGCACACCTAGTGGGACTCCCTTCATTTCATTTAGCATTTTAAGTTTACCTTTTAGTAATAACATGTTTTGTGTGTTCTTTATGTTATTTTAACCTTGATGTCCAAGTATTAGGTTCTTAGGTGAATCACATAAGCAGAAAAACCAAAAAAATCAGCTTTCTGGCCATATTTTTCACATTTAAACTTTTCCAAGTCCCCACACTAGCATTCCCAATCTCTGCACTGGTGTACATGTGTGTGTATTAGTGTTCATCTGCACGCATTTCCATCACAATATACATACTACTCTATAAAAAAATTACACTAGCACACATATTTGAACGTTAACGCACATACTTGAATATTAGTGCACCTAATTGAATGCTAGCGCACTCAATAAAAATCCTTTGTTACACTAGTGCATTCAATTGTATGCACTGGCATATCACTAAGAGCGTCAGCATAACCCATATTCCAGAGGACATAAATTCTGCTCCCGAACTCAAAATGACTCCGTTTTTTTATGGAAAGGTCTCGAGATGAACTATGCAATGGACACATAAGTTTTGATTTAAACTTATAGAAAATTTATGGTTTCATTTCTCCTAACACTTGTCATTTTTTTACACGTTGTATTCATTTTTTGCTAAAATTTCTGAATTTTGTGTAGGTTTCCATATTTTATTTGTAAAGGAAAATTAATCAAAATAGTGCTTAAATTTGAAATATTTGTCTAAACATAACAATCTCACACATATGCTCTTTCCTCACACTTTTATAAGTGATCTTGGAAATCAGAAACGTGATCATTTTAAGGTGTTATTTAGTATTAATATACCATCTTATCTAATCATAATAAGCTCACATGTATGCTCTTTCCTCGCACTTCTTAAGTGATCTTAGAAATCAAAAATATGAGTTTATTTCTTGTGTTTTCTTTTGTGTCTACCTCAGGAAAACTTACTAATCCTTGCTTGTAGGATCGTCTCTAAGGGAGGTTTTTATTTAAAAATAAAACTACTAACTACAAGTTGCTAAATGCATGTTGCCTTGTTCAAATAACTGTGGTTAATACAATCTCATTTTAAATAACAATAAGAAAGAATAATTCACATTGTATTTAAAGGTCTGGATAAAGGGCTAAAACCCATCCGCTTTAACTATGGGAAGTGATTTTAATTAAGCCATCAAACTCATTTTGGGAGTACCACAAGCACCCCAAAGTAGTCAGCACATTGAGGGAACTGGCTAATGATACGGGTGCCCCCAGCCTAATTGAATAGTACACCTATTTTGAGATTAGAGTCACATATATCCATAGTGGCGACGCCAATGTGATTCATTTGAGAAATATCTTTACTTATTATTTCAAAGGGGGTAAAGTACATCCAACAACTAGCAATTGTATTATGCTTGCTCGGATATGCTTTTGACACCTAGAGAGAGAACCAAACTAGGAAGCCACACCTTGTCTAGGTCAATCTAAGGTAGAGGCCCAAACATCCATAAACAAAAAAAAAAATTCTCTTTTTATTTTCTTTCTTTTCATGTTAGTGAGTTGTGTTCCACACTCGTATCTACGTTCTCACTTTCATCTCTTTTCCCATTCTCTAAATACTCCTTATTTGGATTCACTTTTGTATCTCTTTTTAATATTTTCCAAATACTCATTATTTTGATTCATTTTCATATCTCGTCTACTTTCCCAAATACTCCTTATTTGGGCTTGTTATGGCAAATCAAGCAAGACTTCCCTGGATGTTGATCAAATTTCTAGTTTGATCACCCTATGCATCCAGTGTGATTGCACAACATTGAATCCTCTTCCCAAGTGTGGGAATTGCAAAATGGAAGAGGAATCTCTAGATTAGAGGCTGGTTCCTCAACTCCTCTGATCAGCTATTTCACTTGCACAATTGCAGAGGTTTAAACTCCTAAATCTACTCTAAATTCCAAGGAGACAGAGATAGAGAATGAAAAAAGAAAGAACTAATGCTAATAGGTGATGCAACAAAGGAGTTGTAGACACCTGATGCTGCATGAAATACACAATCCACAAGGAAACACAGCAAAAAACATGCACAAATGCTCAAAATGTAATGAAATATCAAGAAAGCAATGATAGATATATGAAAGGATTGAGGGATTTTAATCACAGAACATATATCAACATCTCAGATCCAATACAGTACATTACAGTGATCCAGAGGCAAGAAAAGGTGCTGCATTACATGGAAAGGTAAAATTTCTTCACAAATTCGCAAGGAGGAATAAAAAGGAAGTTACTGAGCTGAAAAAGTGTCTCTCTCTCGCAAAATGAATTCATTCTCGGCTTTTACAAAGTGAAAACTACGACCCCCCAGAGAGAGAAACACGGGAAAAGTGCAAGGGGTTCAACCATTGACCAAAATGCCATCAAAATAGCATGGGCACCTGACATTTTTAACCATGCTGGGAGAGAATGCGAGTAATTCTTCATTAAAAATGGTGGTTGAAACGTCATTTCTATCCATGACCATGTGCCAGAGGAATTTCTTGATTTTCTCTCTCCAAACTCCACCAAAATGCAAAAATGACCCGGAATCTTGTAGATAATTTTACCATCTTTCCATTGATATAAAGAACGCAAAAAACCGAGCTCTGGATCGAAAGATATGGCGATTTGAAGTTTTAGGGAAAAACAGGGCCAAATCGGGTCGGTGGGAATTTTTTTTGAATTTTTACCTTTTTGGTCATTTGAAAAAAATTCAAAATTTCCCATGCCCCGCCAGTCTAGGTGCCACGTGGCAAAATTTTATTGGGCGCGGGCCCCTCCTGCTCCATTTTTCTTTGTTTTAGCCTTTGGAAAATTTTCCAAAATTTCCCCGCCGTGCCGATGAGCTGGGACACGTGTCACGCTTTGATTGGGAGCGGGCCCATTCTTTCAAATTTTCATGCGGGTCACTTTGATATTTTTGGCCTGGACACGTGTCAAAACCCCATTGGATGCGGGTTTGACCCTCCTAAATTTCCTCGCGGGCTTGCTCTGAATTTTTTTGCCCCACCTGGACACGTGGCGAGATTCTATTGGCTTGCAATAAGGGGGCGGGTTTTCCTTCTGAATTTTCCTTTATTTTCTCCTTGGGAAACTTTTCCAAATATTCCCCACACCCCGCCACTCCTTGACATGTGTCCTCATGTTAATAGTTGGCGGAGACTCCACAGGAATTTTAACTTTTACGCCAATGTTTTGGGAAAAATTCCCAATTTCCACCCGCGATCCGCCGGTCTGAACCTCCTTGGACATGTGGCATGTTTCTATTGGCCGCGGGGCCATCCTTCAAAAAAAATTCTTGCGCCAACACTTATCCAAATTTTCCAAATCTCCCCATGGACACGTGGCAGCCCCTGATTTGTCGGCGGGCCTGCGGGGAAAAATATTTCCTTTTGAAACCTTCACCAAAACACTTGGTAAAAACCAAGTTCTCCTCCGACCCCCGCCACTTTCTTGGACACGTGGCGCGTTCTCATTGGTTGTGGGCCTTTCAGGGGAAAATTTCCCACAAAAACTCCGTCGAGCCATAACTTGAAAAATACATGGAGTTAGGAGGAAAACTTTACCTTCTCGGAAAGCCGAGAAAGAGCTTTATCTAATGGTGCCACTTCCGAGAAGGTTTTGAGTGCTGAAAGAAAAATTTTGTGACTAAGGCACAAGAGAGGGAAGAATGGGAGGAGTTAGCCACAAAATGAGCACGGGGCACATTTTGGATAACAATTTGGCGACTCGAGAGGGGCATCTGTCTTTGGATGAATTTACTGGTTGCTGAAGCATCCATTAGGCATGGAGTCATGAGTTGTAGCTCGCAAACTGATCTCGAACTTTGAAAACCTCCTCTCGATCCACTTGGAAACCCACTTTGAAATGGACTGCAAGAGCAAAACCATCACCACAAAAACTATGTACAAAACTAAAAGTCATACATGCTCCAAAATGGAACATGCAGAGTGTGCACAAGCACTTCTTTACCTGAAAGCGAAACTACCTATCCTACTCTAACTGGAAGCAAAATTGGGCTAAACAAACCCTATAACTGGTTGGTGGAAATAGCTTCCCTTTCTCAAAAGTTGCAACCATGCAACTGATTTGGCACTAAACATGGCTGATTGGATGAGTGGAAAATCAACAAGAAGCTGTTCTTCTATCCAAATCATCAAGGTGTCAACTGAAAACAAATCCAATACCTCTTTTAGTTGCTCGCACTTGGATTGAAGAGGTATGACAGCTGATCCTTGGTACTTTGTAGCTCACCCTCATGCTTAGAAGCAAGCATGACTAGTTGTGACTTCTCCTTTGACTCCAATGAAGTCAAATACCTTATTGGGCAAGGTATGATCCATTTGATATGCCCATAGATCTGATTTTCAACTCCAAAATGGAGTCTTCTTGTAGACCTTCTTGGGTGGGTGATGTGGAAGCAATGGCGGGACTTTTACGCCCTTTCTCTTCCTTCATGGCAACATGGAACTCTTCTATAGTGTGCAACTCCTCGTTATCGATTGCAACATCCAATGAAGTTGATTTTGCATTATTGTTACCTCGCTGCAATACATTGTTGGATTTGGAGCTCATCCATTGTAGCTTTTGGAAGATCAAATTCTTCCCGGCTTTGATTCAAGAGGCATGTTGCAAACCGTAGGCTATTGTCCTTGAACTCTTTTGTCCATGGCAGCAAGTTCTTGTTGTTGGAGAATGAATGGTGAAGAAGGAAACATGGTAATTTCAGCTAGATATTCATCTAAACATTCTTCTAAGTCGATGGAAAATCAAACTCTTGAATGTCTTGCTGCAAAGTCTCTCCCTCTTGTATGGTGGCCTCCAAATCTGCATTTTCTTCACCCTGTATAAAATTTGGACTTGTTTTGTTCACCTCCATAATGGCTTCATCAATCAAATCAGCCCCTTCAAATGAAAGCAAAAATGTATCAATAATTCTTCCTTCTTCTATTGTTATAAAAACTGACTTGACCTCATCCATTTGCTCCTCAAAGATGGGGTTTTGAGATGGTTTTCCTTCCTTCTCATTTGGCTGATTTTGCAAAGTCTGCAAACTGGATCAGCATTTTCTTTGGGAAAAGTGCCAACATGGACACCCAACTCATCACCAACAAACTGTTGTTTTTCTCGCTTCCTTTGTTGTTATAAAATCAGCCTTGTTTTCCAACTTCAACATCCTCTATTGGTTTCACCATCAAGGGGATTTTTGTAATCCTGAATTTAAGAGCCCAACTCTTCAGACTTTGAATTTCTTCATCCTTGTTTGGCTCTTCTTTCTGCTGTTGTTTTCCTTGATTGGCATTCTGATTTTTATCCTCCCAACATGGATTTGGGAATGCAAGAGGAGAAGTGGATTGTAACTCAATTGATTTTGCAATTTTTTGTGGTGTTGGAGGAGGTAGGAACTCTTGTTTCTTTGGAGGGAATGGCTGTTTGGAAGGGAAAAGGACAGAATAATTGAGATGGGGTGGAAGACTAGGGAATGGAGAAATGGATTCAACACTTGGGACAGCAGATGGAGAGTTTAAAACTTGACACTGCTGAGATAAAACAGATTGGGAAAGAGGGAGAGAAAAGGCATGAGATGGTGTGCTTACTTGTTGACAAGGTTGTTGAATACTCCTCTCATACACCTTTATTCCTTCAGTCCACTTTGCAAGAAATGGTAGTGTTGTAATCATGAAGGCTAGCTTCTCTTGAGGGCTGTAATGCCTTGGAAAAGGTCCCACCCATGGACAAGGTGCTCTACAACCGATTCTAAATGCTTTCATTTGTGCTTGAGCCCTGGATTGCACCATGTTTACCTCCATCTTTTGGATTTGTTCCAGCAGATCTACATTTTCTTCTTGACTTCCCTCACAACCAGCATACCCTTGTGCTTGACATGCTTCATATCCAAACTGACTTTGGCACTGCTGCTCATATGGGTAGACATGCTGATTTTGAATTTGATCAAAATGCTGATTTGGAGGATTTGTAAAACATATTGGAGGTGTGATATCTGCTGCTTTGTTGTAAATGTGAATTCCATGATGGAAATGAAGTCATGATTGCACAACTTCATGGAATGGAAAATAATGAAAATGATGGAAAGAAGAATGGATGGAAATGAATGGAAAATAGGTCTGCAACTTAGAGAATGAGTTGTTTACAGATGGAGTCACCAGATGTGCTTTTGAAAGTGCCTCCAAAAGGCTGAATCTTTAACAGGAACACACCAACCTGTCAAAGATAAAGTGGAAGACCTCTAAGGTCCCACCGGGCATGCCAAAACTATTGTGGCAAATTAGCAGCACCCCCTGGATGTTGATCAGATTTCTAGTTTGATCACCCTATGCATCCAGTGTGATTGCACAACATTGAATCCTCTTCCCAAGTGTGGGACTTGCAAAATGGAAGAGGAATCTCTAGATTAGAGGCTGGTTCCTCAACTCCTCTGATCAGCTATTTCACTTGCACAATTGCAGAGGTTTAAACTCCTAAATCTACTCTAAATTCCAAGGAGACAGAGATAGAGAATGCAAAAAAGAAAGAACTAATGCTAATAGGTGATGCACCAAAGGAGTTGTAGACACCTGATGCTGCATGAAATACACAATCCACAAGGAAACATAACACAAAACATGCACAAATGCTCAAAATGTAATGAAATATCAAGAAAGCAATGATAGATATATGAAAGGATTGAGGGATTTTAATCACAGAACATATATCAACATCTCAGATCCAATACAGTACATTACAGTGATCCAGAGGCAAGAAAAGGTGCTGCATTACATGGAAAGGTAAAATTTCTTCACAAATTCTGCCAAGGAGGAAGAAAAAGAAGTTGCAGAGCTGAAAAAGTGTCTCTCTCTTGCAAAATGAATTCATTCTGGCTTTTACAGTGCAAACCACGACCCCAGGAGAGAGAAACGTGGGAAAAAGTGCAAGGGGTTCAACCATTGACCAAAATGCCATCAAAACAGCATGGGCACCCTGATAGACCCATTCCTTGACATTTTTAACCATGCTGGGAGAGAATGCGAGCCATTCTTCATTAAAAACGGTGGTTGAAACGTCATTTTTGTCCATGACCACGTGCCAGAGGTGTTTCTTAATTTTCTCTCTCCAAACTCCACCAAAATGCAAAAATGACCCTGGAATCTTGTAGATAATTTTACCATCTTTCCATTGATATAAAGAACGTGAAAAACCGAGCTCTGGATCGAAAGATATGGCGATTTGAAGTTTTAGGGCAAAACAGGGCCAAATCGGGTCGGTGGGAAATTTTTTTGAATTTTTACCTTTTTGGTCATTTGAAAAAAATTCAAAATTTCCCCACACCCCGCCAGTCCAGTGCCACATGGAAAATTTTATTGGGCGTGGGCCCCTCCTGCTCCATTTTTCTTTGTTTTAGCCTTTGGAAAATTTTCCAAAATTTTCCCGCCGTGCCGACGAGCTGGGACACGTGTCACGCTTTGATTGGGAGCAGGCCCATTCTTTCAAATTTTCATGCGGGTCGCTTTGATATTTTTGGCCTAGACACGTATCAAAACCTCATTGGATGTGGGTTTGACCCTCCTAAATTTCCTCGTGGGCTTGCTCTGAATTTTTTTGCCCCACCTGGACACGTGGCGAGATTTTATTGGCTCACAATAAGGGGGCGGGTTTTCCTTTTGAATTTTCCTTTATTTTCTCCTTGGTAAACTTTTCCAAATATTCCCCATGCCCCACCACTCCTTGACACATGTCCTCATGTGAATAGTTGGCAGAGACTCCGCAGCATTTTAACTTTTACGCTAATGTTTTGGGAAAATTCCCATTTCCACCCGCGCTCCACCGATCCAACCTCCTTGGACACGTGGCATGTTTCTATTGGCCATGGGGCCATCCTTCAAAAAAATATTCTTGCACCAACACTTAGCCAAATTTTCAAAATCTCCCCCTGGACATGTGGCAGCCCCTGATTTTCGGTGGGCCTACGGGAAAAATATTTCCTTTTGAAACCTTCGCCAAAACACTTGGTAAAAACCAAGTTCTCCTCCGACCCCCGCCACTTTCTTGGACACGTGGTGCGTTCTCATTGGCTGCGGGCCTTTCAGGGGAAAATTTCCCACAAAAACTCCGCCGAGCCATAACTTGAAAAATACATGGAGTTAGGAGGAAAACTTTACCTTTCTGGAAAGCTGAGAAAGAGCTCTATCCAATGGTGCCACTTCCAGAAGGTTTTGAGTGCCTGAAAGAAAAATTTTGTGACTGAGGCACAAGAGAGGGAAGAATGGGAGGAGTTAGCCACAAAATGAGTAGGGGGCACATTTTGGATAACAGGCTCACTTTCAATTTTTTTTAAATCTCCAAATTTTCCTTATTTGAACTTAGTTTCATTTCCTTTAGTTGAAGTCATTCGTTATCTCTCTTTTTACACTTTTCCAAATCTTATTTTGGATCCTTCATCTCTTTTCCATCTTTTTCAAAGTTTCCTTCCTTTGGAATTTTCATTCTCTCTTTTGAATATTCCATTTACCTCTTGTTTATTGTCAAAACCACCAAAAATTCTACTTGTAGTCTTAAATTTTTGGATCACATTTTCCAAATTTTAAGCTTTCATTTTCCTTCGACATCAAGTTTTGAGTTGTGGATATTCACTTCCTCACTCAAGCATTTTTATCTCGGGACTTATGTCTTGACATCATCGTATCCACGTTATCATAATCAAGTCCTTTTCACCTTATCTTCCATTAACATTTCATCTTTTCATCTCCTCTCCAATTCTAGCATTCATTTTTCTAGAGGTTGAGTATGTTTCATCCTTCTTCATCTAAGTCTTAATATCGTGATACTCTCTTTATCACGGTCAAGAACCATCACAATCACCTTGATCTATCATTTTCCTAAGTCTTAAGCTCCATATTATATTTTTTGACTTTAAACATTTAATCATCTTACATCGTTGCATTTGACATTAACTTTGTTGAATTTTTGACCTCTTTAAACATCTCTTCCCTCCTCTCTTTAAAGAATTCACTTTTCTTTAATTTGAGATCATTAATCAATCACTTTCCCTTTGTCACTTTTCTCCACTTTCATGATATTTGGACCTTTTTATCATCATTTCTTCACTTCTAATTTTGACATTCACATTGTCGTTATTTGAGAGATTCCCTTCCTTTGTATCATTTCCCCTCTTAACACTCATCTCGTTAAGAGTCAAGCACCCTCATCATATTTCTTAGTCCCTTCATTCTTAACACTAACTTTGTTAAGAATTCTCGCCGACGTTTTGGCTAATGTAGGGGTTGTTAATGATCATTCAAACCTTACCACTTGGAATGATCGAGCACCCCTTCCCCCCAACGTTCATAATTGCCTTATCAATGATCAGCTTCGCGTTCCTAGTATTGATGAGACTACCGTGTGAAGCCCTTGAGCTGGCAGGTTCTAAGTGGGTCAATCAAAAGTATTTACCTCTTGCGCTGCATTGGAAAATTCACAGTACTGTTATCAGCTGGCACGCTTTCTGGGTGTCTAAAAACATTGCCTGTGCGCTGTTCGGTGGCAGCAAGGTCGCAGCAGCTAAGCGGAGTCTTGGGGGAAATATCAAGCTTTCGCAGTCCCTGAGCATAACAATGGGTGGTGCCCCGAAGCAAACTGAGCCCACCTGTGATCCCCGCTGGAAACAGGATGAGGTTCTCTGGAACCTGCTGAAAATTGGGGGGGTTAGCAACTTTATTGAGCGCATCAGTGGTTATGATACGCGCATTTCTGCTAAATTCGCGCGCCTGTGGAAGGACGGCTCCATCACCTTCAGAGGGGTTAGCTATGCTGTGAATGAAGAGCTGATTGCGTTAGTTACTGGTCTTGATATGGATGGAGTTAAATTTTCGAGTAAGAGGATAGACAGGAAGGTGGAGGAAGCTAAGTTTGTCGAAGAGGGGGATGACTTAATCTTCACCACTGGCGGTATCCTCGTCTCATCCATCCCTCCTCCTTTCGACGAAATTGCCCGCATGATGGTGCGCTACATCACGTTGGAAGGCAGGTTTATCACTGTTCCTATTCGCCATTTAATTTTTCTGAATCATTTTCGCAGAGGCTTCAAGGTTTGTTTCCCACACTTCATCCTAAAATCTTTAGAAGCTTCTATCATTGCTGTTAAGCATTCTGTGGGCTCTCTTCCCCTCCACCAGGGGGTTATCCTCCTCCTTCATCAGCATTTCCTCCTGCACTCCCCCCGTCATTCTATTTCTACCCCTGTCGCTGGCTCTGTTCCTTCTGGCACCCCTCCCGCTGTCCAGCCCCCTGCCCACTCCTCCATGCCGTCTCCCTCTTCTCATCACACTGCCTTCCCCTCCATGTCGTCGCCCTCCCTCCCTGACCCTTCCAGTGTTCCGGCTCCCTCCCCTGCCATTGTTCCTTCCCCTGCCCCTGCTTCTTCCTCCGTTGTACCTTCCCCTGCCCCTGTTCCCTCCCCGGCTTTTGTGCCTCCCCCTGCGTCCCCGGTCCCTATTCCCTCGAGGCGCATCCTGCGCAGTATGAAAAGGGCTGAACTTCAGGTGGCTCAAGACCTCCTCACCATGCACCATGAGTCTCCTGCCTTGGACTCTTCTCCTCCTGATGCCCCTGTTCACTCCCCTGTGATAGCTAGCTCCACTGGTCCCTCCCTGGATGATCTCTCCAAGGATGTTGCTGCGCTTAAGACTCTCACTGCAAATTTTTCCAAGTCGACCGGCAAGCGCAAAGTGCGGGATCAGGAAGACTTACAGGCCAACCAGGTGGAAGAGATTTACAAGAAACTCTTCTCCTTGGATAGCAGAATTCAGGCCTCTCATCTCAGGCACAGCACGGCAATGAGGGCGATTCTCACCTTTCACGAAACACAAATCAAAAATATATGCAATCTGAGCAACCTCCCTCCAACTGGCTGGATACATGGCATTAAAAAAGACATTGTGTTCAAAGAGGCAGACAAGAATGATCCTGCGCAAATCTCAGCTCTTGGCCTCATCTCGGCCTTTCTCGCTTTGAAGGCGGCTGTGGAGAAAACCATAACCAATTGACTTTTTCTGTTTAGTTGCTGCTCCTTCGCTGTTTCGTTGCTGTTTCCTGGCTGTTCCTTTGCTGGTTTTTTCCGTTTCTGTGCTCTTTTTGTTTTGGCAGTTATGGGCTGGGCCCATTTGGTGTTCATCTTTTCTATGCTGGTTTTTGGCTCCTTTTGTGCTGACTACTTTCCATCTGGCTTTTTGAAGCCTTTTTGTTCGAGGGTATAGGCCCCTCTCAAAAAACTATTTACCATTAATAAAAACTTTGTTAAGAATTGTGTATTTTCATTGATCGAAAATGATTTTTACTCCCTGGATACCATTTTAAATATTTTAGATACTTTAAAAAATTATCAATTTACCTGAGATGTTGTTACTAATTTTAAGAATTAATTTCTAATTAAATTACTGCTTTAACAATGTAGAATGAAAATCAGAAATCAGAATGCAATCAGGGATTAAAAATGACACCAAAATTGATAACGGAGTTCACCCAACTAGGGCTACATCTCTAGATTCTCAACTAGAGAATATATATATTTAATGTCTAATGAAGTACAATAACCCTTCAATAATGACAAATATACCATAACAACCTACAAATGGGTTGATTCTAGACCTCACAGAACTCTGTAATTTGACAGAACACATTCCCAAGTCATTTCATTGCCCCTTTAGTGTCTTCATAATGTGATCCTCCTAAAAATGTGCTATAAAATCACCTAAAAATGAAGCATCCTAATCATTACATCAAAACAAATTACATATTTGGAATCCTTATAGAATTCTAAGAAACTTTCATTTTTACACCATGGACAAATTTTGCCTCTAGGTCCTCCAAAATTGGGGTTGAAAGAAAACTACTCCTTAAGACTTGTGGATCTACACAGGCATGTGTTTTCTTCTTCTTCTATCAGCTCTTTAATTACATAGCTCCTTTTATAGGTATGTATTGAGCTCTTGGCTCATTTTTGGGGCATGTTGACTTTAACATGGTTTGTGGGTGGTTCATATCCCACCATTGACTCCACTACCTTTTCCGGATTCACGTGGATTCACATACCCACTTCGCATTTTAAATAATGCTTTTCCTTTTAATTATTGCCACTACATGGCTTACCCTTACTCACTACCTGAGTCCCCGTGGACTTTAATTTTATAGAGGTAACAATATTCGTTTGTTTAAAATACCGCTCATATCCCCTTGGGGTTCGGGTTTGATTGAGAGGCATTATTGCCTTGTCCCATATGCGTTGGAGTTGAAGTGGGGAGAGCCTTTTTAATATGCTTGGTAGGCCAAGTCAACCATGGTTTATGCCATAGTTTGTAATTTTTCCCACTATTTGGATGACTCCCTATGAGCTCGCCACGTCTCATGTTGTGTGGTTGACCGTTCGAATTAGAACTTTGTTGTGCATTAAGTTGAGTGTTGCCCTTGTGGGCCGATCCATTCAATGTAGAGCCAAGTCATGCATTGGGCTCAATTACTAATTTGGGGAGGATGTTAGTTGAGCTACCACTAAGGTGGTTGTGCGTTGAATGAACCATGTGGCTTTCCATTGGAAATGCCACGTATTGTGGTGAGCTGAGCCATGTGGATCCACTAAGCTATTTTCCAAGGTTTGTATGGAATTCACCGATCCATCTATCAAATCAACTCATCCAATAAATTCATGGCATATACAATTTTTCCAAATAATAAACTCAATCAATGTGGAAGTATAAAGATCAACTCGACTCGATGGGGATTTGACCACCCCACCAAGCTATCAAAATAGCTCTCTCAAGCTCAAATACAAACTCGCAAGGCATATGACGTGAGTTTGAACTCGTGCAAAGCCACATGGTGTCTTGAGGGTCCACCACATCGGTGATAATAAAAATAGTCCATACAATGGCGGGGTCCCCCTCCGATACAAAAGTGGGTCCCACCGGCTATGGTCTCCGTAGCCGGCATTTTACTACAATCGTTGAAGACTAAAGGTTGTCAAACAACATGAACCCCATTTTTCTCCTTTTTCCAATTTACCACATCAACGCATTACTCGCTTGTTGATCATATTGAGCAATTGATCTCCTAACTGGAATTTGGTGACCACAAATTAAGCGTATGAACTCTATTTTCCACATTCCACTTGTTGTCGGAAATATCTCGAAATGCTTTACCACCTGGTCATGATTTAGGGAGATTTAGGGAACTCTTGAATGTCCCAAAATGTCCTCTAAATCACACCTGCCCACTGAGAAAGGATTTTGTTCACCAAAGCTTACTAGAATTTTTTTCACCCTGTCCTAAATCTGACTATTTTGCTATCACATCAAAAGTACTTCTGCAGTGGACTCTCTGGCATGCTCTACTGCATTCTTCTCACTTTGAAAACTTGTTCCCAATCATGGATCTATGGGTTATGATCTCACCATGATTCTTCCATTTTTTTAATTACCACATCTTCCCTCTAGGGATCTTACATTTCGACCATTCCTGACTCGTGTATTGCCACATTTTCCTACAAAGGTCTTACTCTTCAGAACACGGGAAGAATATACTGCTACATTTTTCCTCCGGGGTCTTACACTTCAGAAAAATATAATCTAAATTTAAGTAGATATTTCCACATCTTCCCTCTAGGGGTCTTACACTTTGATAACACTAAAAACATGTACTTTTTATGACGATCAACTACCATTCTATTACACAGTCATAATGCCTATACGTAACGAGGATCTCGAGATGATATCTTAGGAGCTTAATAATGATGACTTCAACCCTACTACATGGCTACTACCTCTACATGGTACAAAGTATATTGTTGATGATGACTACCAGGTACCATCCTGTTGCATGGCCATAATAGGCCTCTACATAGAACGAAGATTTGACCTGATGTTAGATGCCAACGGTGATCAGCTACCACTTTTTGCATAGCTACAAGGCCTCTACACAAAATGACAATATGATATGACACCAATGAGCTCAACTATCTACACAAATGGTTGACAAATCAACAGATATTGAAATGCAAATTTCTAAAAAAATGGACATTCAACCATGTCCATTGAATCTGCACATTGTTGTTAGAAATCTCCCAAGCTGAAAAAGAGTTGTACCCCAGAAACTCAAAATCTAATTAGGAGATATGATTGGAGTATTCCAAATGTAAATGCGAGAAAAATATTGAGGATGATGAACTGTCCCTTATTTTATCCCATAAATCGAGACTCCAAACATCTATTGCATGCTATATCCAATCAAGAGGTATTTAAAATAAAGTTGAAAAATTGATTACCAACCCATGTTATCAGAATTTCATCTACAGGTACTACTATATCCGGGGTTGACTTTTCAATTGATGGTGGATTAGGAACTTCCTTTACCTTTGCAATGATTTGTATTCCATCTTTGGCTTTCCATTATACTAATGGTGAGATGGATGAATTTTCCAACAAGTGTGCACCCGATGTCCACTCATATGACAATGAGTGAAAAATGTCCTCTTTTCCTTCTTCTGGGATGAGGAAACATCGTTGTCATTTCTCGCTTATACACGACGAGATTTGTATTTTCCATTTGTCTTGTTCATGACTAATGATAACAACATCTTCAACAATGTCCTTCTCTTCCAGCATCTATCCACACAATGGTTATGCATCCCACAAAACATACAAGGATAGGCATCCATCATTTTTGAAAATCATAGCCATACTTCTTTAACTAAAAAAGTGGATCAAAAGTTTTACAATGTTCATGGTGCTTATGGTAAGAAAGTGGAGGTGGAATATCAATACCTCTACATTGTCTCTTCTTACCACATCCTTCCTATGATGATGAAGCACATGATTCTGCACTAAATCTGTTTGCAGGACTAGTGGGGTATTCACTTTGCTTTCAAAAGCTTGTATCCTATCAGCATGCTTGGAGAATTCTCCAATATCCATTCCCACACTAGTAAAACCCAATCCTACAAAATGAGGACAATCCTCAACTTGTATTGGGTTAGTAATTCCTTGGCTATCTTTTCCAAGACCTCTTCCATCAAAACCCATCTTATACAACAATTTGGATCCAATGCCTCTAGTATGCTTTTCAAATGAACCAAAGACATCATTACTTGAATCTGAAACTAAATGGGAGGAAGAACAAGATTCTCGTGATGAAACAATTATAGTGCACTCTGTCATGGTCTCTGCATCTAAAGTAGAATTTTTGCCTTCTCCTAATCACCACACTACAAACTAATCAAGAGCTCATCCTTTGATTCTATCTCCTTTTATGTAACCGATCAAATTTCTCTTTGAGGGAATAGAACTTGCATCTCAGGAACACATTTTCCTCTTGGATTTTCTTGTTGATGCTCTCGATCTCTTCCAGTCTTTCCCTCTTCAATTTTTTTCCCATTATAACCTCCAAACCAACAATCTTCTAAAATAATGCAAAACTATCGAGTAATAAGATCAAACCAAAATTCTACACTAATGGGATTAGAGAACCAAAAAATGGTATGCAAATGTAACTAAAGTAATCATGAAACCATCTTTGATACCAACTAAGTTGGTGGCCTTAGATGCGCTCGATAACAACTGATATGAAAATAAAAAATTACCCCTAGGTACTATTTCAAATATTTTGGATGCTTTAAAAATTTATAAATTTACCTGAGATATCATTACTGATTTTAAGAAGTAAATTCTGATTAAATTACTGATTTGAAAATGCGGAATAAAAATCTGAAATCATAATGCAATCAGGGATTAGAAATGACACCAAAATTGATAACGGATTTCACCCAACTAGGGCTACGCATCTCTCGGATTCTCAACAAGAGAATCGATCTATTTAACATCCAATGAAGTACAATAACCCTTCAATAATGACAAATAGATCATAAAAAAACTACAAATGGGCTGATTCTAGACCTCATGGAACTCTGTAATCTGACAGAACACGTTCCCAAGTCAATTCACGGCCCCTATAGTGTCTTCGTAATGCGATCCTCCTAAAATGTGCTAGAAAATAACCTACAAATGGATCATCCTAAGAATTACATGAAAAAAATTACATATTTGGAATCCTTACAAAATTTGAAGCAACTTTTATTTTTACACCATGGACAAATTTTGCCTCTAGGTCCTCCAAAATTGGGGTTGAAAGAAAATTGCTCCTTAAGCCTTGTGGCTCTGCACATGCATGTGTTTTCTTCTTATTTTGTTGGCTCTTTAATTGCAAATCTCCTTTTATAGGCATGTATTGAGCTCTTGGTTCATTGGTGGTGCATTTTGAATTTAACACGGTTGGTAGGCGGTTCAAATCCCACCACCGAATCCACTACCTTTTCTAGATTCCCATGGATTCACATACCCACTTCATATTTTAAATAATTATTTTCCTTTTAATTATTTCCACTGCGTGTCTTATCCTTACTCAATTCCTGATTCCTGTGAACTTCCATGTTGCATAGGTAACAATCTTTGTTTGTTTAAAATTCCACCTAGATCTCCTTGGGGCTCGAGTTTCAATGGAGAGGCAATATTGCCTTGTCTCATATGCATGGGAGTTAAAGTGGGGAGATCCTTTTTAATAGGCTTGGTCAGCCAAGTCAACCATGGCTTGGGCCACATTTTATGATTTTTCCCACCGTTTTGACGTCTTGCTATAAGCTCGCCATGTCTTATGTTATTTGGTCATCTGTTTGAATTGGAAGTTCATTATGCATTAATTTGAGTTTTGCCCTTATGGGTGAGCCATTCAACATGGAGCCGAGCTATGCATTGAGCTTGATTTCTGAGTTGGGGATGATGTTGGTTGAGATACCACTGAGGTGGTTGTGTATTTAATGAACCATGTGGCTTTCTATAAGAAACTTCACGTATTGTGATGAGATGAGTCATGTGGCTCCACCAAGATATCCGCCAAGGTTTGTATGTAAGTCACTGAGTCATCTATAAAATCAACTTGGCCAATAAATTTGTTGCATATACAATGTGCCAAAATAATAAACTCAAGCAATGTGGAAGTATAAATATAAACTCAACTCGGTGGGGAGTTGACCACCCCACCAAGCTATTAAAATAGCTAGCTCAAGCTCAAATACAAACTCGCAAGGCATATTACGCAAGTTCAAACTCTGTGGCAAGCCACTTGGTGGCTTGAGGGCCCACCATGTCGGCAATAATAAAAATAGTCCTTATGGCAATAGGGTCCCCCTCCGATACAAAAGTGGATCCCATTGGTTGTGGTCTACGTAGCTAGCCTTTTACTACGACCATTTAAGACCAGAGGTTTTCAAACAACACAAACCCCATTTTTTTCCTTTTGCCATTTTGCCACATCAACGTGTTACTCACCTATTGATCATGTTCACCAGTCTCCCAACCTGGACTTTGACTGACCACAACTTGAGCGTATGAACTCCATTTTCCATGTTCCACTGTCATCGGAAATATCTCAAAACGATCTACCACTTGGTCATGATTTAGGGATATTTAGGTAAGCTGTTGTTGCAGACTCACAAGCACCCCGGATGCGAGATCGGGCTTCTAGGTTGATCACTCTAGCATCCAAAGTGTGATTGCACAACATGGAATCCTTTCTCCAAGTGTGGGACTTGTCAGAGATGAGAAAAGATTCTCCAGAGAAGGATGGTTCCTATTCCTCTGTTCAAATACACACAAAAAAAATGCAGAGGGTTTACTAAAACCTAATCTAACTTGCCAAGGAGACAGGGTAAGAAAATGCATAGAATAAAACCTAAACTACAAAGGTGATGCACCGAGGAATGTTAGAAACTTGTTTTGCAAATTTAACACGACCACATAGATGCAATACAAACACCATGCACAGTAACCAAACTACAATAAGAGATCAAAAATGACAGCAATGAATACATGAGAGGGTTAATAATCAATCACAAACATATATATTATTGCTCAAGAGTCGATATAGTATATTGCAGTGGCCAAGAGGTAGAAGAAAAACTAGAATTACAATCCGTATGGGAGGTTTGAAAGCTCCACGAATTCTCTTACAAGCAAGGGAAGAATGGGGGATGCAAACAAAAATGTCGACCTCTTAAAGGAGCTCCTCTATACAATATATATGAAGAAATGAGAGGGGAGAGAGAGGAAATCCAGGATATTCTCCAACCACTTCTTGATAGCATTTAAAATCATCTCATTATGGCAGAAGTGGCGGATTCTGGCAAAATGGCGGGCTGTCTAACAAGAGCGGCAAGTTTTCCTACCGCATTAAAGTTGGTAGTTGAAGCATTACACGCGTCGGGGACGTTTTCTTAATTTTATACCTCCAAACTACACCAAAATTAAATATTGACCCCAGAATCATCTATAGAATTTCAACAGCTTTCCGTTGATATAAAGAACGTGCAAATCGAGCTCGGATCGAAAGATATGATGATCTCGAAGATTTAGGCACAAAACAAAGCGAAAACGGATTTTTAAATTTCTTTTCCCGCGCTCGCCATCCGGACGACACGTGGCGAGGCTCAGTTCACCGAGCAATTCCATCTCTCCACCTTTTGCGGGCTTTTCTTATGGGCCCCTTAAACTTAGACACGTGGCACTATTTCATTGGTTCGGACTGCTCAAAACTCGCCCTTTGACTTTTTGGACCTTTTTCCTTGGCGACACGTGTCATGATGTGATTTGTCTACGGGCTGCCGGATTTTCACGTCCACCGCGTACTTTTTCCCGGATGTCCAAAGTGCTTCATGGGACGAGAATCCTCTCGATCCACCCGAAATGGGCTTCCATGTCCCTTTTCTGCCGGTGACACGTGGCGTGATCTGATTGGCTTTCGGCTCCTTCGGCTATCTGCGTCCCTTTGTCCCAAATGTCCTTGTGCTAAAATTTCCCATTTCGGCCGAACCGGATGGTTTGCGTCCTCAAAGCCCAAATGTCCCGAGAAGTTAGCCGTTTTTCTTCTCCTTCGGCCGAACCGGCTTTCCGCGTCCCTCGCGTCCCGACGGCCCGATTGTCCCTGTGCTTCACGGGCCGCCTGGAGGCGTTTCGGCCGAACCGCGCCTTGGTGTCCCGAATGTCCCAACTGTTCCTAGGACAAGGACTTAGCCGATTTTCACAATTTTTTCCTGAATCAATCTACTTGCTTGGAACTGAAAACTCTGATGCATGTTATCAAATTAACTCTGGGGGTGAATTTTGGATAACAATTTGGCAACTTTTCGGGGTCACCTGCCTGCTAGGTAGAAGATCAGTGGCCTTTTAGCAATCCATTGGGCATGGAGTCATAGGCAATAACCTGAAACCAACCTGATATCTGATCCCGAGCCCGATACCGTAACTCCTTCTCTGAGAGCACGCTGAACTGTAGAAAACCAACCCAGGAGCAACAAAACCTGTGCCAAAGCACTTAGGGAAATTGAAACCTAACTACAACAAGACAATGTGCATACGCACTTAGAGGAATTGAAATCTAGGCTAATATTTACAAGGGTGAACCTCTTATTTTCAGTAGCAATGTTTGAGATAGATTCCATTTACTGGAATCTGCAGTTCTTCACCGTCCAATGAGGCCAATTGGAAAGCATTGCTGCTCTTGCACTTCGTGACCATGTATGGGCCACTCCAAATGGCATCAAATTTCGAATGCCTTCCCGGTTTTGCTCTGTCCACATCCCATTTCAACACTAGATCTCCAACTTGAAAAGATCTATCCTTGGCCTTCCTATCAAAGGTCTTCTTGATCAAAGCTTGATCCTTTTCCATTGCTTGGGATGCACGATTTCGATCTCTTGCAGCTCTATCAACTCTCGCATATCTCACCTCCATGGGCTCAAATTCAAGTAACTCCAGCTGCTTCATGAGTTCCAATGTTGGCAACTCAAGTGACATGGGAAAGATTGCCTCTCTTCCATAAACAAGCTGAATGGAGAGTTACCCGTGGATCTTTTGGGAGTTATCCTATCATCCCATAAGGCTGATTTCAGCTTGGTATGCCAAGACCTCTGATTCTCATCAAGAGTTCTCCTAATGATTCTTAGAAAATTTTTGTTCGTGGACTCTGCCTATCCATTACCCTGTGGGTAATAATTGGAAGAGGTGCCCAAGTAGATTCCATTCTTGATAGCCCATTCTGTAATCTTGGAACCTACGAATGCCAATGCATTGTCTAATATGATAGTGGCCGGCACACCGAACCTGGTCACTATTCCTTCATAAAATTCTAGTATATTAGACTCATTTGCCTCTTTGAGCGCTACTGCTTCAGTCCACTTGGTGAAGTAGTCATTTGCGTGAGAATCCACTTGTGGCCTTGGCTTGAGTTTAGGTTGATGACCTCGATGAAGTCCAATCCCCATTGCAGAAATGGTTGGTCAACCAAGATTGGGTGCAATGGAAGCACTGCTAGTCTTTCTTTGCCTGTGAAGAGTGCACATTTCTTACACTTTCTTATCCATGTATAGCAGTCATTGAACACCGTGGGCTAATAATACCCTGCCTTTATTATCTTGAGAGCTGTTACTCGTGGGGCAAAATGTCCTCCAGAATCTCCATCATGAAAATCTCGTAACACCCTCTCAATTTGACCAGTCCCAATGCACCTCAATAACCCCATTGATGTCTTTCTTAAACAAAACACGATCATCTTTTCTTTGGAATGGCTTGTAATCTGAAGTATCTCCTCTTTTCTTTGCTCATTTCCGGAGGGCATAGTCCTATTTGTAGGAAGTGTATCATATTCTAAGTCCAACAAGGAGTAGGTACATCATCATTTTCATGTTCTTGGCCATCCTGTAGTACCAAGACAGTCTCTTTTTCATCACTGCTTCAACTTGTTGACTCAAGGCTAGCTGTTCACATAGTCCCTTTCCACGTACTAGTTTGGTGACCTTGATCTTGATGTCATATTCCATGACACGAGTTATCCACCATGCACGCTTCTCATTCAGATCCTTGTTTAGAAGGAAGTCCTTGAATCCCGCATGAGAGACCAATAATTGGATCTTGTTGTTTGAGACTAGGTGCTTGAATTTATTTAAACTCCTGATCACTGCAAGTACATGCTTTTCAATGAAAGAGTATCTAGTTTCATATTCCTCCAAGCCTTGACTGAAGAAAGCAACTAGTTGTTCTAATCCTTCTTTGTTTTGTTGTGCCAGGATTGCAGAAATTGTGTCTCCACCACCGAAGGCATATAGCACGAAGTCCTTGGAGAAGTCTGGATTGACGAGAGTTGGGGCTTGAGATATAGCCTCTTTTATTGCCTCAAAACTTACCTTGCCTTCAGATGTCCACTTAAATTCCATGCTCTTCTTTAACATCAGCGTTATTGGCTTTACGAGAGCTGCAAAGTTTGGAACAAACCTGCGGACAAAATTGATCCTTCCCAAGAAGCTTTGAAGGGCCTTCTTGTGACTTGGCAATGGAAATGCTTGAATTGCTTCAACCTGTTCTGGGTCAATCGTCAACCCTTCCTTTGAAACAATATGGCCTAGAAGTTTTCCCTCGTGAGCCAAGAATATGCACTTTTTGGGATTCAATGATACCCCAAATCTTCTACATCTCTGAAATACTTGTCTCAAATGACAGAGGTGATCCGCTGCATTTTTTGAGAATACAGTGATGTCGTCAAGATATATTAGAACTATTTTGTTGATCAACCCCTTAAATGCCATATCCATTGCCCTTTGGAAGGTGGCTCCAGCATTTGATAGTCCAAATGACATCTTCTTGTAGCCATAGGTCCCCCATTTGGTGACGAAATCCATCTTGAATTGGTCATCTTCTTTCACCATCACCGATTATACCCTGAGTAGCCATCTAGGAGAGAGAATTTCTCTGAACCGGATACTACTTGCAATATTTGTTCCATTGAAGGAAGTGGGTAATGGTCTTTGAGAGATGCCCTATTGAGGTCCCGGAAATCTACACACAACCTGATTTCTCCGCTCTTCTTCCTGACCGGAACCAAGTTTGCAACCCCGCTGAGTGCTTGATTGGGAATATAATGCTTGCCTCTATTAGTTTGTTAAGCTCTTTCTTCATTAGAGGCTCAATGTGAGGGCCGTTGTGGTCTCGCTTCGCCCGATGGGTTTAGCATGGATCCAATTCTATGGTATGTTGTGCCAACTTCGGATTGAATCCTCTCAAGTATTCATAGCTCCAAACGAAGACATCCGGAAATTCTTGGCAAAGTTTGTATGAAATCTGATTTCTCTTGCTCGTGGCCACTTTACCAATTTGAAGTATTTTGCCTCCCCAACCGAATTGGCGAATATTCTCTCTTGACCTATATGTTAGCCTTTTCTTACGGAACTGGTCGTTAGGGTTGAAGATAGACTCTAATGTTACTAAACCCTTAGGAAGATTATTTTTCCGTAGCTGCACTTCTTGATCCCCATACTGCTTCTCTAATCTGTCCTGATTTCTAGCTGAGAATTCAGCCTCTTCCTGTAGAAAATTGATGATCTGTTGATCATTCTCAAACACCTGTGCCTTGTGTTATTATCTGGAACTGCTGGCCTCACAATCACATGGATATGTGGTTGTGTTTTTTCCCTTTTGATGTTGTCAACCACATCAAACATTGCTCCAACTGCTGCGAGCCTATCCGCAGCTTCATTTTTCTTCCTAGGTATGAACACAATGTTGAAAGCTTCAAAATCTTCAATGAGGTCCCATACCCTATTCTTGTAGCTCCTCAAAGCAAGTCATTCTTCGTAGCATGTTGTCCTCTAACTTGGTTGACAATTAGCTCGTTATCCCCAAACACCTACAAGTTATTTATCCCCTTTTTCCTAGCCCAATGAAGTTCATGAATCAAGGCCTCATATTCAATCGTGTGTTGTTTGAACAAGAAAACTGGAAACAAAAAGATGAATAATATTTGATTCCTTGAGGTGAAACAAGCATGGCTCCACCTCTCGTACCTTGCCTACTCCTTGATCCGTCAAAAAATAGCTGCCATACCTCATTTTCATCATTATGGCTTGGCTTGGTGATGCTAGGAACAGGTTGATTTTCTTCGTGTATACAATAGAATCCCAACTCAAATTCTTCTACTTCTTGATAGGGATCAAAAGCATGTATCTTGTTTGCCCATTCATCGAGAGTTAGGTCTAGGATACTTCCAACCTTGGTGTCAGCCTCATCAGTACTAGGGTGATCTTCTTGATCAAATGCTGAGCAATTGGCATTAATCTGACTTGGAGTGTAAGGCTCAATATGGAAGTTTGCAATAGGTTCAGACCTAATTGTAGCCTTAGTTCCATACCTTGTTCTAAACAGCATGTGAGACCAATCAGCAGACAAATACCCCCCAATCTTGGCTGTGAAGTCCCTTGACAAGCAAAGGGCAAAGAGTGGTGGAAGGTCTATGATTGATATATCTTGTAAGACAACAACATTTGGACATGCATGCAAGGTAAGACTCAAGTTTTTAATCACTCCAATTGTTCTTATTGTTGTCCCATCCAATCGCACTACCCTTTAGATATTACTTCATATTGGAGACCCAGCTGATCAGCTATTTGCTTGGGCATCACTGAGCTACTTGCCCCGGAATCAATCATGCAATTGTGTACTAGTTTATCCCCAATGATTAATGAAACATAGAAAGGAGGGGGCTTCAACATTTTACCTTGTTGCCCTCCATGGCTTCCTTCAGGCTGGGCAGCATTTGTAAGCACTTTGTCTTGCATCTGAACCTGCTGATTCAAAGTTGTCCAATCCTTCATGGCGTGCGGCTTTGCAGATCTCTTTGTCCTGGGATGGATAGGGATTCCCACATTGATATATTGACGTTAGTCTTCTTCATTTGTTCAATGATACTGAACGGGGATGAAGTATCCTTTTGTTGTCCCTTGGTTTGTACACTTACTCCTTGTACGTGGGTAGCAACAACTGGAATTTGAGTTGGCCTAGGCTGTTCTTGGCTGCCCTTGTGTATTTGAAATCTGGACTCGCTTGCCAATCATTTGTGGAGTCGTGGAAGGTGGTGGATTGGCTAGGGCTAATGGCTGTTCTTCACCCAGATTCCTCCTCTTTGACCTTGTGTTGGTTGCAACACCTTAAGAAACCTGCTCGATTCATGCCACGAAATCCTCTGCTTACCGGTTTACCAATGTGGTGTCATTTGGGGCTGATTGTTGTTGGAATGTTTCTGGTTGTTGGATGTTTCCTTGAATGCCCTCACCCTCCACACCAGTAGTTGTCACCATTAGTGCTTGATTGAGAGAACCATTGAAACACATGGATTGGTTATGAGGCTCGTTGCATGGAAAGCACCAATCATATTCCTGAGCAATGTTGTTCTGTGTTGGCACTAACGCCTTAGAGGCGGATATGGCATTTGGATTATAGGGCTGGAATGGTCTATTGGCAGGAGGCCTTGTTTGATTCATATTTGCAGTTGGATTAGGTGGTCTTTGTGGTTGGTATGGCTGCCTATTAGGCTGAGCTTGGGGTTGATAAGAAGGTCTGAAACCTTGGGCTTGTTGCCTTTTGATAGTAACCAGCTCATTTCCCAAATTTTGCAACTGTTTCATGACCTCTTGGAGTTCATTTGAAGCATTAGAGGATGAAGTGGAAGCTTCGTTTGAACTCTGATTTCTAGGAGTGGGAACAGGAGCCAAAGTGGGTGCTTGACTAGTGCTTGGATTTTCTAAGTTTGGATACAAGGGCATGGGAGGCCTAGGAGCCAGTTTACCAGCTTGAATAAGACATTTTTCGGCTCTAATGGCAATGCTATAAGCCATAGGGATTGTTGTGCCTCCCATGGACTGAATTAACATAGAAATATCAGAATTCAAAGCTTTAAGGTAATATAGAAAAGCACCTTCTGCTGTTGGCCTGACTGCCACTGGAATCCTATCCCAAGACCTTTGAAATCTGAAGTTGAAATCGGCCAGCTGCTCATTGGGAGCTCTCTTGATAGTCGTCAGCTGCTCCAAAAGAGACAAGTTGTCTCCCTTCTCTCCAAATTGCTCATGAAGTGCAATACACAACTGATTCCAGTTTGTGATAGAACCAGCTCCAAGGCTCCTAAACCATTGTAATGCTTTACCCTTGAAGGAAGATGCTAGTAACTTGACAGCCACTTGCATTTCATTGATTTCATGGATTGCACAAAGGTTAGCAATATCTTTAACATGATCACCTGGAGTAGTTTGATTTTCTCCAGTGAAGTAGGGAATATTCTTCAAGGCTGCAATAGGAGCTGGATGTTGTGCATTGAGAGCGAGTGGGATCTGCTCGTGAAGTTGACGTAGGGATTGTTACGAGCCATTCGATCGGTCTTAAAACCCTTCAGTATCTCGAATGAAAGGCACATCGGTGGAGGAGTTGAGAGAGTTTGTTTGGTGGAGATGGAGACCTTTGAATCCTTCTTCCTCTTTGCCTTCTTCTTGGAGATAAGCTGCGGGTATTCAAACAACACTTCTTCTTCTCCAACTCTTGACCTTGTGGTGATTCTTGTCATGAGTTTTCGTGCCCGCATAGCTGAAACCAGTTGATTCTTCCCTTGGAGTCGTCGGATATGAAAATAATAGCTCTTATAAGCAAGAAAACTGCAGCAGATGCATATCAACTTTGCTGCAATAAAAATGATACCTCTAGTGTCCCACCCGGCGTGCCAAAACTGTTGTTGCAGACTCACAACACCCCTGGATGCAGATCAGGCTTCTAGGTTGATCACTCTAGCATCCAATGTGATTGCACAACATGGAATCCTTTCTCCAAGTGTGGGACTTGTGCAAGATGAGAAAAGATTCTCCAGAGAAGGTTGGTTCCTATTCCTCTGTTCAGATGCACACAAAAAATGCAGAGGGTTTACTAAAACCTAATCTAACTTGCCAAGGAGACAGGGTAAGAAAATGCATAGAATAAAACCTAAACTACAAAGGTGATGCACCGAGGAATGTTAGACACTTGTTTTGCAAATTTAACACAGACCACATAGATGCAATACAAACACCATGCACAGGTAACCAAACTGCAATAAGAGATAAAAAATGAAAGCAATGAATACATGAGAGGGTTGAGAATCAATCACAAACATATATATTATTTCTCAAGAGTCGATACAGTACATTGCAGTGGCCAAGAGGTAGAAGAAAACTGGCATTACAATCCGTATGGGAGGTTTGAAAGCTCCACGAATTCTCTTGCAAGCAAGGGAAGATTGGGGGATGCAAAACAAAAATGTCCGACCTCTTAAAGGAGCTCCTCTATACAATATTTATGAAGAAATGAGAGGGGAGAGAGAGGAAATCCAGGATCTGCTCCAACCACTTCTTGGTAGCATTTAAAATCATCTCATTATGGCAGAAGCGGCAGATTCTGGCAAAACGGCGGGCTATCTAACAGGAGCGGCGAGCTGTCTGCTGCATTAAAGTTGGTAGTTGAAGCATTGCATGCGGTCAGGGACGTTTTCTTAATTTTCTCCCTCCAAACTACACCAAAATGCACGATTGACCCCATAATCATGTAGATAATTTCAACAGCTTTCCGTTGATATAAAGAACGTGCAAATCCGAGCTCTGGATCGAAAGATATGATGATCTGAAGATTTAGGGCACAAAACAGGCGAAAACGGATTTTTAAATTTCTTTTCCCGTGCTCTGCCATCTGGATGACACGTGGTAGGCTCTGGTTCGCTGAGCAATTCCCTCTCTCCACCTTTTCACGAGCTTTTCTTGTGGGCCCCTTAAACTTGGACACGTGGCACTATTTCATTGGTTCGGATCAGTGCTCGAAAACTCGCCCCTTTGACTTTTTGGACCTTTTTCCTTGGCGACACGTGTCATGCTGTGATTTGTCTACGGGCCTGCCGGATTTTCGCGTCCACCGCGTCCTTTTGTCCCGGATGTCCCAGTGCTTCGCGGGATAGAATCCTCCGATCCACCGAAATGGGCTTCCATGTCCCGTTTTTTTCTTTGGTGACACGTGGCGTGATCTCGATTGGCTTTCGGCTCCTTCGGCTATCCGCGTCCCTTTGTCCCAAATGTCCTTGTGCTAAAATTTCCCATTTCGGCCAAATCGGCCGGTTCACGTCCTCAAAGCCCAAATGTCCCGAGCAGTTAGCCATTTTTCTTCTCCTTCAGTCGAACCGGCTTTCCGCGTCCCTCGCGTCCCGACGGCCCGATTGTCCTCAGAGCCGTGGGCCGCTGAGGCGTTCGGCCAAACCACGCCTTGGTGGCCCGAATGTCCCAACTGTTCCTAGGACAAGGAATTAGCCGATTTTCACAATTTTTTCCTGAATCAATCTACTTGCTTGAAACTGAAAACTCTGATGCATGTTATCAAATTAACTTTGGGGGGTGAATTTTGGATAACAGGAACTCCAAAACGTCCAAAATTTCCTTCGATCATTCATCGTGTTTCCTAAGTCTCTTCTTTTAACACTCCTTTTGTTAAGAGTTGAGTATTTTTCATCGTTATTTCAAGTCTCAACTTGTAATACTCATTTTTTCACAAGTTGAGAAAGCTAACCTTTGTCACCTCTTCCATATTTACATTCATCTTGTAAAGGGTCGAGGAACCTTTCAAACATTTTCATATCTCTTATCACTCATTTTTGTAAGATTCCTCTAACTAATATTTGAATCCCCTCTTCTACCTTAACAAATACTTACTTTTTTAAGGGTTACGAAGTCACCCTTTCATTTCTCTTAACACTCATTTTGTCAATTGTTGAATTTTCACGTCTTTTGGTCTCTCTTAACACTTATTTTGTTAAGAATTGAGAAAACTAACATTATCAAAGTCTCGTCTCCTTTCTACATTCACTTTTTCAAAAGTTCGAGCACATCACTTAGCTCATACAATAATTCTCCCATCTTAACATTTCTTTTGCTAAGAGTTCCATAATCAGAATTTCACTTTCAAAAACATTTCTCTTCATCTATCTTGACATTCACGTTGTTAAGGGTCAAGTATAAAAATATTTTCAATCCCTCATCCATCTTAATATTCACATTGTTAAGGTTTGATTCTATCAATATTTTCCACTCATCTTTTCTTACATTAACTTTGTAAGGAATCGAGTAACCTTTTGTCATTGCTAAGTCTCTTTCGCCTTAACATTCTCTTTGTTAAGGGTCAAGAAAATTCAATTTTGAAAATATTCCATCTTTAAGTTCATGTATTTAAGGGTTGACTATTCTATCATCATTTCATACTTCTTCCATCTTAACATTCACATTTATAAGGGTCGAAAAAACCAAATATTTTCAATCTCTCCTCCATCTTAGTAGTCACGTTGTTAAGGGTCATATTGTTCAATATTTTCGTCACCCTCTTCCATTCTATAATTCACTTTGCTAGAGTTTGAATACATTTAATTAAATAAAATACCTCTTCCAACTTACCATTCACTTTTTAAGGGTTGAGAAAATTTGAGCTTCATTTCCACCTCTTCCATCTTAACATTCACTTTTTTAAGGGTCAAGAAAATTTGAGCTTCATTTCCCCCTCTTCCATATTAAAATTCACTTTGCTAAGGGTTGATTTTTCTATCACACCCCATTTCATTCCCCCCTTCTTCTAAACATGGTGGGAAAAATAGATTGGGATTATAGTCCATTCGAGAAGACAAGAAGGACATCATTTCCATCTTAGTTCGACAAAGAGAATGAAAACCAACTAGAACATCTTTCCTTCAAAGAACAAGCAAAAGTTGAAGACATTTTGCGAAAGAACAAAGACAAATACTTGATTTGTCTCTTTGAAATGGGATAAAAACTATCTCTATATTTTGATTTCATGTTGAAAAACTTTTGATCTTGACCTAAAAATCCAATCATAAAACCTAGTGAAGAAACCACTCTGCACAAATTCAAATGTATATTTATACCCCTCAAAAAGAATTCTCTAGTGCTTTTCATCAATTAGAAAAGTATAACATGATCAAATATCCAATCACAAGACCATTTTATAATGTGGAACCTAAGCCTAAGTTGTATAGCGAATCAAAATATTGTGAATACCACCACATCAAAGTTCATTCTACTTATTATTGTCCAAGTCTCTGTCATTATATCCAAGAATTAATTGATGACAGAGTCATTTTCATAGAGCTTAATGATGAAGCCATCAAAACCAAAGATACGTCAACTACTAAAACTTCTCATGAAGAGTTGAACATTGTCCCAAATATTTTACGTAATACAACTCAACAAGACCACGACAACAAGGGTCGGGTCTCTCTAAATCAAAACCAATCACTCTCTTCTTTTTGTTTTTCTTTTCTTTTCTTCCTTTTGATAGTAGTAATTTGTGTTCCACACTCATATCTACGTTCTCACCTTTGTCTCTTTTCTCATTCTCCAAATACTCCTTATTTGGATTCACTTCCATATCTCTTTAATATTTCCAAATATTCCTTATTTGGATTCATTTTCATATCTTTTCTACATTCCCAAATACTCCTTATTTGGACTTATTTTCATATCTTCTATTATCTTCCCTCTCCTTCATTTGAAGTCATTCACTACCTCTCTTTTACAATTTTCCAAATCTTCTTTTGGATCACTCGTCTATTTTTCATCCTTTCCAAACTTTCCTTCATTTGGAATCATTCTTTCATTTTCATCACGCTTTCCAAATATCCCTTATTTGGATCTATCATTGTCTTCTCTCCACATCTCCAAATAATATTTATTTGGGTTCTTTCTTTCATCATTTCTCAAAAATCCTTATATTCCCTTATTTGGATTTTTCATCTTTTTGTTTCATCTCTTTCCAAATACTCTTTATTTGAACCTTTCTTTTGCCTCTCTTATTTTGATCTTGCACCATTCCTTTGGAATTTTCATTCTCTCTTTTGAATCTTTCATTTTGAAATCATAAAAATTCCTCCTTTCAGATTTCTCTCATCTTGAGTTTATCCCTATCTCATTTTAGTCTTACATCTAAAGATCACATTTTCCAAAGTTTAAGATTTCTTTATCCCTTTGAATTTAAGTCTTGAGTTGTGGATACCCACACCCTCACTTGATCATTTTCATTTTGTGACTTACATCCTTACATTGTCATATCCACTTTGTCATGATCAAGTGCTTTCCATATTATTTTCCATCAAGATTTAATGTTTTCATCTTCCCCTTATGTCTTTTAGTTTGACACCATCATTGTTGAACTATACATGTTACTTTATTTCATGTTTATAATTAAGCAATTCCCTTTGTTAAATTTTAGACATCATCACCACCTCTTTTCTCAACACTTGTTTTTTTGACATTAGAGTCTTATTCTTTCATCACTAAAGCCTCTTCCATCTTAACCTTATTTTATTAAGGGTCAAGCACATCACGTGAAAATTTAATCTTCACATCCTCTCTTTCTTTCTAGCATTCACTTTGTTATAGGTTGAGTAAGTTTCAATTTAATCGATAAATCATCTTTCTTTCTAGAGTTCACTTTGCTATAGGTTATGTACATTCGAATATTTTTCATTCTCTCATACATTCTAGCATTCACTTTTCTAGAGGTTGAGCATGTTTAAATTTAATGAATAAAACCCTCTTCCCTTATAGCATTCACTTTGTTAGAGGACGAGAACGTTCAAACAAATTGGATCCCTCTTCCATCTTGGCATTCAATTTTCCAAGGGTTGAGTTTTAACTTCACCTCCATTTTCACTTGCTTCTAACTTAGCATTCACATTGTTAAGGATTATGTTGTGCAAATCTTCCAAACACCTCATCCATCTTAGCATTCAGTTTGCTAAGGGTCAAGTTTGTTGGTGTGTGTGACTTACCTTATCATCACTCAATGTCTTGTCTACCTCACCTGGTGATTCATCTTACTTAGTGAGATCATAGGTCATTGGGTGCAATTAGGGTTCCATGTGTCATACATGGGATTTATACATCACTCATATATATGCACCTTTTCTGTTTGAGATATGAGTATGAATAGACATATTTTTTCATGCTTTATTTTCCTTTGTGTAATATTTCTTGTTGATTACTTGGATAGTTCACATCACCGTTAGAGCATTGTGCATGTTTGCTCGACTTCTTTGAGCCCAAATCCTACCCTATAGCCTGTTTCCCTTGGACCTCACCATTTTCTTCCTTCTTGGACTATCATGCATGTAGATCAATCCATTAAACCGGACTACTTGTATTTTTTCTTGTTGTGTTAACAGCCTAACCTCCTCCCACCCATTTTGTGTGGCAACACCCGAGTCTTCATCACACACCGAGCTTATCCCTCCTCTGCCTAGGGTCTTCTATCGTCTTCCTCAATCCCTTCGATGGCTCACTCCCTAAGCCCACTCCACATGTATCTCCTTGCCTTCCACCTTGCTCGGTTGACCAAGTAATCACCAGACCGAGTCCTCTTTTTAAAAAAATTATCCTTCCTTTATTTTTTAAACATTTTTAATTTAATTTTAAGCGTGGCAATTATTTTTAAAAGGATTAGGATCTAAAATTTATTTTCAAAGTAAGGTTTATTTTTTTAAAAGAGGTGGTAGTAATTAAAAAGTTAGGTCTCTATTTTTTAAAAAAAAAAGGATCTAATTCTAATTAAAATATGGTCATCTAAAATTTAATTAAGGCGTTAATTGTAATTAGAGGCTTTATTAAATTAATTAATGGTAAATTAATATTTTTTAACATTGTTAATTTTATTTATTTTAACCTTTTGATCTATAAAATTATACTAATTGGGGAAATTAAAAGTGCATTATATAGCCTTATTAGACATTTTTTCTACTAATTCATTTGTGGAGTGTGTATCGCCCTTCCAAGAATTTTTTCACCTTTCGACTTCCAAGAGCTTTTTCGCGTCTTGGAGGTTCCTTGGACTCGTTTTGAGGTCTTTTTTGCATTGTATCACCCTTATTATAGCTTACGAACAAATGATCACGTCCGCCACGGTATTTTTGCAAGTAATTTTCTACTGCGACGTGAAACATTATTTCTCACACATGAATTTTTTCTCCCTTCTCTTGTTTTTATCTCTTTGTTTGCTTGCTTACAGTGTCGAACTATCACGATCTCCAAAACTTGATTGTGGTCTCCACACTTCTGTGTTAACGTTGATTGCAAGGTGATTGACCGAATGTTTCATGATGTTGGGGTTAATCACACAAGTTATACAGATATATATTAGATCTAAGATTACAAACAATAAATACAGAAATAGATCAGAAGAAACAATACACAAGATATAACGTGGTTCACCTAGTGTGGGCTATATCCACCAATAAACATCAAATATATTATTCAAAGCTTCACAGAGGATATACAATGAAGATCTGTAATCTTCCACACCTCTCTCGGATGTACGGTACTTTCTTCCTCACAAGATTCTCTTTTTCTCTCTCTAAGAATTCCTTCTTACAATTCTTCTATTATCAATGAGTTCTCTCATTATAACCCTTTATTTCTAGCTTATATATGCATATAAAAATTTAGGGTACTTTAGCTATGCAATTAAAACCATTAGATCAACTTTATATCAAAGGTTAGATCTAATTCCCATGAGTTAAATAAAATAATCATGCACAGGTAACCGATGTCAATTACCCTAACCGATATCGGTTCCTACTTGCTTTGGCCGATTTCAATCCCTAGGTGATTGAAGGCGGTAACCCAACCGACTCCGGTTATTGTGTATTCCAGCAAGTTAATAAAACATGCTAATGTGAAACAATTAAGCTCCACAACTCAACAATCTCCCACTTGGAAATAAATTGTTGCGTTTTACCGTATAGCTCCATTATTTGATCCTTTCCTTGGCTTGTTTCTCCCTCTTTAAGTCTCAAACTCGAAGACCAACAGAAGTGGAGTGTAGCTCCAACTTCTCCTTTTCCAACAACTTCGTTAGCATATCCACAAGGTTCTTATTTGTATGAATTTTCTCCAGTTTTAGTTGTCCATCCTCCAACACCTGTCGTATGAAGTGATATCTCAACTGAATGTGTTTCGTTCTTGAATGAAACATTGAGTTTTTTTCAGATGAATCACACTTTGACTATCACTGTATAATCTACAATCCTCTTTCTCATTTCCCAACTCTTCCATGAACCTTCTCATCCATATCATCTCTTTGCTAGCCTCTCTATAGTAAACAAGGTCACAACCTTCTGTAATCTCAAAATCCATATAATTATCATCCCACCTACTATGAATACATATCCAATAGTACTTCTCCTACTATACAAATCTCTATCCATATCTTAATAAACATATACACATAAATAAATATCTAACCCTCCGTAGCATAAATACATGCTGGATGTCCCTCTCAAATACCTTAGAATCCATTGGACTTCTTTCCAATGCTCTTTACCTGGATTGGCCATAAATATGCTCACAACTCTCATTTCCTCTGCAATGTCTGGTCTGGTACAAACCATAACATACATGAGACTTCTTACTACCTTGAGGCATATGGAACTTTTTTCATGTACTCGACATCCTCATGTGATTTAGGAAACTCATCTTTTCATAATTTAAAGTGTTCATCCATAGGTGTATTTACAGGGTTTGAATTGTGAATGTTAAACCTTTCCAACACCTTATTAATATAATATTCCCGAGCTAAATATGATTTCATGTTCTTCTTGTCTCTATGAATTTGCATGCTAAGGATTTTATTTGCATCTCCCAAATCCTTCATTTCAAATGTATGAGCTAACTTCTCTTTAAGAAAAACAATTTCATATATACTAGATCCTACAATATTAAGAATTCATCCACATACAATAACAAAATAATATAGCTTCCATTTTCATGCTTCTTGAAATAAACACAATGATCGCATTCACATCTCATATAACCATTCTCATGCATAAAACTATCAAACCTCATATATCATTGTCTTGGGGCTTACTTCAGCCCATATAAGTTCCTTTTCAACCTACACACAAGTTTCTCCTTACCCTTGACTTCATAACCAAGCGGCTATTGAATATAAATCTCTTGCTCCAAATCATCATGAAGGAAAATTTTCTTGACATCAATTTTCTCTAAATGCAAATCTTTCTACCGCAACTAAACTCAATACGAAGACGTGTGGATTTCATTTTTACTATAGAAGAAAATATCTCACCAAAATCAATACCCGATTTTCACGTGCAAATCCTATTACCAAAAACCTTTCCGTGTATCTTTTTGTCCACCCTCTTCTTCCTTGATCCTATAAACCCATTTGTTTTGCAATGTTCTCTTACCTGCTGGAAACTTAACCAAATCCCATGTCTATTTTTATTCCAAGGAGTCCATTTCCTCATCCATGTCATGCCCCTACTTCACATGGATGTCATGTTGCATTTCTTATTCAAAACTCTATGTTTTACCACTATCAGTCAGTAATAAATAAGATAAGCAAGGTGTAAATATTTCTGGAGGTCTACTTACCCTTTGTGACATTCTTACTAAGATTTGGGGTGTTGAAGGTTCAATCTTCTTATTATGTAAATTTTTATCAATCTCGGACGGTGAGCGACGTCGGTCACCTATAGTTGATGATGGTTTGGCTAACCGATGTTTATCTCGGCTCTTCTATAACTAATTTTGGTTTAGGATACCGAAGTTACTTCCGTTCCAATCGACACCGTTACCGTGTAAACCTGTAGGTGTCACTTTTAAATATGAGAATGCATTTTCATCAACAAACTTTCCTACTGGTTTGTCTTTGGGTACCAAAACTTGATCCATGTATATTCTTTTTCATTGCAATCAATGTCACGACTCCTAAAAATCTTATAATCTTCTAAATCCCAAAACCAAAATCTGAAATCACTAGAGCCATAACCAATAAAAGTTCATCTCTTGGATTTAGCATCCAACTTCTTTCTATTTTCTTTATCAACATGTACAAAATCTTGAGCCAAAAACTCTAAGAAAATAAAGATGTACCTCTTTTCTATTCCAATCTTCTTTTGGTATTCCACCATCCAGAGCACTTGAAGGCCCATGTTTAATTAAATAAAATACCGTGTCTACTACTTCTACCCAAAACTACAAAGGTAATCCACCATGTATCCTCATGCTTCTTGCACATTCCATGATTTTTCTGTTCATTTTTTCAGCAACACCATTCTCATGTGGTGTTCTAGGAACCATTCTTTCTCTACGTATTCCATTCACTGATAAATAATTATTGAAAAATTTATTGCAATACTCACCACCATTTTCAAATCTAAGGCATTTTAACTTTGAATTTTATTCATTTACCACAGCGCTTTCCATATTTTAAAAGTCTCAAAACAAAAAAAAATTATGTTTAATATAATAAACCCATACCTTTCTTGTGGCATCATTAATGAAAGTCACATAATATTCGGATCCTCCATGAGAAGCTACATGGGATGGTCCCCACACATCTAAGTGCACAAGCTCCAATTTTCACTCCTTTGTTGCCCCAACTTTGAGAAATATCACTCTCTTTTTCTTTCCAAATATACAATTCTCATAGAAATCAAGATCTGCATCTTTCAAATATGATAACTTACCCTTAGCCTTTAAGATCTGCATTCCTTTTTTACTCATATGGCCTAGCCGATTATGCCACATGCTTGCATCTGAATTTGAAGTAGATAGCATAGAAAAGGAATCGATGTCTGGGTAGACAAATACAATGTTCCTACCTTTTTCCTTTTCTACAACAAGAGATCCCTTGGTAACCTTCAAAGAGTCAGCTATGAATATAACCATGTAACCAGATTCACCTAGTTATCCTACAAAAATTAGATTTCTCCTAAGGCTTGGCACATTCCTCACTTCTTTCAATATCCATGTATTTACATTCTATAATTTTAGATGAGCTTCTCCTTTACCAATAATATTGCATGGTTCATCATCTCCTAAATAAACATGTTAAAATTTACCCTAGACATGATTTTCGAAATAACCCTTATTAGGGTAGCATGGAAAGAAGATCCTTAATCTAAAACCCGTGATTCAATTTTATCATCCAAGGAGAAAATAAGGACATCTTCCAACATTTGCCTCTTTACCTTTCTCTCGGCACATTCATTTTATTTTCCTTGAACCAACAATCCTTCTTTGCATGTCCTTTCTTTCCACAATTCCAACAAGTTATTCCTTTACCTCTAGATTTAGATCTATCATTCTTAGAATTTGATTTCTGATTATTCTTGCTCTTGGTGTTTCACTTAATTCTTAGATCATTTCTTTGAAGTGTTGATGAAACAGATAGGGTAACGGGCATAGGAGGAATACATGTTCAAATGTTGGTTGATGGGTTGTTGTGCGCGTATGACTTACGGATCCACGGCTGATCGTGAGAGCTTCCTTTTGGCTAGGAGGAACTACCTATAATGAAAACAAGACCAACAAAAGGAATTAAATAATACGGCAGTGAACTTCCTAGCGTATGCTAGATCCAGGAAGTGTGGTACTTCCTAGATGGCTGTCAGTCCATTGTTTTAAACAATTTAATGTTATAAACAAAGTAAATTCTATTGTTATTTAAAATGATTTAGGTATCTCACTTAAAATATAATAAGAAATAGATCTAATCTAATGATCTAAGATAGAATAGAATCCAAAGGTCAAATGATTGGTCCGGGTCTCTACAGATTTTATAAAGGTCTCGGATAGATCACAAGTGAATGAGGGTGAAATGAAATTAGGTACGAGAGTGGTGTTGGTCAAGAGGTGACCAACGACGGTTAGGTGTAACCGGTGCCGGTTACTATGAGATCTGAAAATGTCACAGAATAAGTTGTGGTCTCCTTTGTGATTGCACAAACTTTGGTGAGTCGGGGTGAAATATTGGGTTACTAGAGTAGGCTTAGGTGAGGTTTTAATGGGTATATGGAGGTGAAAATGTTGGAGAATGTCAATAGGGGGCAAGATAAACAATGGATGATAAAATGATGATGAAATGAAATAAACCAAGAAAGTATGATGTTATACTTACTTGGATTCTGGTCCTGAATGCCTGTGTGTGAGGGATGGAGGTGTTGATGAGGGGTTTGAAGGTTACAAGTGATCACCACTGAAAGAAATATTTTGCATGGGTTGCATGTACACTCCTCTTTGCTTGGATAGATCAGATCATGGATGGGATGGTCATGACAGAGAAGATGCTCAATCTCCTTCCTTACATGTGGGTTTTCACCTGGAATTTTCTCTTTGAAGATGTGTTATCTCTCGAGATGTGTTATTTTGGTCAACCTTCTCCACATGTTTTCCAACCTTGAGAATAAGGTAGTTTAGGGGTTAAAAGGGGTAATCGACTACGGTCCGACTTAATCGGTGATGGTTAGGGGTAACCGACGTCGATCAAGGCGGTATTTCCTAGGTTTAATAAACTAGGGAGATCCTCTCGATTTCATTGGATTTCATGTTGTTATCCTATGGATTAGACTAAGAGTCTCTTGTGAGCATGTGGTAATGTGGCTAGAGGGAATGTAGGCATTGATTTTTAGGGTTTGGGTAAGTCTTAGTTAGTTATGGCAACTTGCTAAGAATAGGTCTTAGGTTGAGTTGGCTTGGTGAGGTGTCTAAGTGAACTATATGTGTGGATATTATTTAAATAAAATATTCAAATAATAAATATAGTGAGGATAATGCATTAAATTAATTAAATTAATATTAGTGGGGTGAAGGGGGGTCATGACTAGGTAAATGTAATAAAGGGTGCTTATTTGTCGAGGGACCAAAGGGGAGTGTGACCTAATTTTAGTGTCTACATTTTGCCCCTTTTTTGTTACGTAACTTGTATTGGTAAGCGACGTTAACAAAAAATAAGATGTGTTTGCCCCATGTGTGGGTGAAGGTGATCCCCCTCAAACCAAGAACTGACGAGGTAGTAGGATGAAGCAGTGAGTGGTTTAATAAAAGGAAAATGTGGGGAAAAGGCAAGTGGGTACAGGGGAAAAGAGTGAAAGGTCTACTCAGGAAATATAGGGAATGGGTCAGGGTTAACGGTAGCAATAGTCAAACGCACGCACACATATAAACTACAGCACGCTACCGTGTTGAAGAGCAGAAAACTCTACATCGTATAAGGTCGATAGGTTTATCCCAACAGGGTTGAAGTGAATCCGGTATCTAAGGTATAGGATATGGTCGGGAAACACAACGTAGGTTGTGCATGAATGTTTAGGTATGTTCCAAGACGCAAAGGTAGGGTTCGGGATAAACGGTCACGGTAATAAGCTAGGTAAGGTCATTAGGTCAATCAACACAGTACAATGCCGCAAGGTATAGTGAACACATGAGGTCAAAGGTCACTAGCAATGGTCCAGTCCAAATATCTAGGTCACGACATGGGTAAGGCCAAGGTAGGGGTAAAAGAATAAGAAGTCCCCAAAGGAGGACAAATGGAGGTAGGAAGTGACGAGGTTAGGAAAGGTAAGGTAATGGGTTGGGTAAAGGTTGGATGGGGTAAAATGGAAAAGTAAGGGCAATGTGTAGGTGAGGGTGACCGATGGCGGTCATGGATAACCGACGTTGGTATAGGAAAATCGACGACAGATTATGTAGGGCACGCGACCGATGCCGGTCAATGGTAACTGACGTTAGTTAGGTCGGGTGGGTTATAAAAACAAAAAATCCACATTTTTATTATTCATTTGTTATTTGCAAAGTGAAGAAACGAAAAAAAAGAGAGAGAAAAGAGAGAAAAGTGTCCAGAGGAAATGAGATAGTGAGCTGGCAGTCTGATTTGATGAGGGTTGGGTTGGTGAGTAGTGATTCCATGAGATCAGGGCGAGAGATTTGATTGGTCGGAGGTTGCCAATAGTTATTCGGTGATGGCAAAGGCCAGACATGCCACCGAGATGGCGGTAGCGCGACGAGGTAAGCGCCTAACTCTAGATTGGTGATTAGATAGATTAGAGGTTTTGGTATTTGTTATTTGTAGGGTTTTGTGGGTTTTGGGTTTTTGTGGGTGGTTAAAAATAAAATGTGGGTATGGGGGAATAACAGGGGGAAAAAAAAGTGGGGAAGGGTAGTAAATTGTATAGGTGGGGTGGGTAGGGGTCTTGGGGTAGTGTAGGTCATTATAGGTGGGGTAAAAGGGATAGGTGGGAGGGTTTTAAAAAGGGGGTTTGGGAAGTCGCAGAATTTTCTACGATAGTGACCAACGTCCATCAAGCTTCAAGCCGGCATCGATTGGCTAGAACTAAGATCAATCACCAAATAGGTGGTGATGTCGTTAAGTGGTAACTATGGTCGATAAAGATGAACTGGTAGCGGTCACCAAACAGGTGACCGATGTCGGTTTAAAGGTGACCGAAGTTGGTTAGAATAAACTGGTACTGTCAGGATTTTAGGCACAAGGGTGCCAAAGTGATGTAGGTTAGGTAGTTGAGATGGGTAGGGTAAAAATAAGGTGGAGGGAAATGATAATTGGTGAATATGGTCATGGTAAATAGGGATTAATGCCGTGCTTGGATTGGATGCAGGGGAGAGCACAGTTACACATGCAGGACATGATTCTTCCTCTAGTGGTGACATTGCATGGCTTAGCAAACCCTTTGGAGCTGCAGCATGTGGAGGTAGTGGGCTTGAGTGGGATTTGGCGCTACCGAAATTTTGTTTGGAATCCCAGCTTGATGGTCGCGCTCATCGATAGATGGGACTCCGCGACCAACACATTCCACCTTCCGACGGGTGAGATGACTATCACCCTAGAGGATGTGTTTTAGATTTTGTGGTTACCCATATTGGGTGCCCAGGTTTACTCTATCTCCTCCGAGGCCTCAAAATAGCTTATCGGGATAGTTTTTGGTGAGGGGGCGGTAGATCTGAGATTCTATAGTGCCAGTTTGAGCTATAGAGAGATGTACCTATCCCGTCCCTGGATGAGACGAGGCTAGTGGTTCTATTGATGGAGGCAGTGTGCTGATATGCACTGCTAGATGTAGAGGGTGGATGCTTTTCCTAATCACTGATGGGGGTGCTCCACGATATGATGGTAGAGGAGACCTAGTTTTCCTGGGCACCAACATTCTTGGTCCAGCTATACCGAGAACTTTGGGCATATGGGCGGTTACGCAGGTTTAGCCTGTGATGTACATTTATACTACACTGTTGGGCCTACAATCACATAGTCTGTGTTCGACCTATAGGGATTCCCCAAGAAGATACATTTCCACCTAGATTTATGTGGGTGGTATACAGGAGATGGGTGACGGTGATAGGAGAGCGAAGATTGGATAGGCCGACATATGATGTGGCCCATTTTCTCGTAGTTTTTGAAGGGTTGTCTGGAGTGGACATTATCTAGAGGCCATACGTGGGATTCCCCTCATATAGGTACATGTATGAGGACCTATCTAAGCTCTAGCTAGATAGGTGGATACAGTGGTCGCCGTGTCGGGAGGATGAGATGATCCTTGTAGACAAGGTCCGATTTCGGTAGTGCGGGCTTCAGTACAATATATTCCTCCATCCTTCCCACAATATCGGAGAGATGATGTGGAGAGGCCTCTACCTCTACCATAGCTTACAGTGCCTACAGGGGAGGAGGAGGAGCCAGTGGATCGGCGGATAGATGACGTCGGATGTATAGACAGTACATGAGTGGTGGGTGGCTCGACGAGCCATACCACCTAGACCGGGTAGCCTAACTTAGCCACCATTATAGTGCAGAGAGATGCCCTACAGGGGGTAGGTAGTGACATTAATTACCCGAGATAGGTATACTACTGAGACACAGCTGGAGGGGTCAGAGGCAGAGGTAGCAGAGCTACGAGTATATGTGGCCGGGTCTCAGTAGGCCCCGGATGGTGGAGGGAGAGGATGGAGGATATGGAGGAGAGAGAGATGGAGATAGAGATGATTAGGTGATAACCTTACTGCGGCTCAGTGGTAGGTTTACATGGCCCGTTGGCCACAGCCCAGCATAGATTGGGGCCTTACAGGCCCAGATACAGAAGGGGGTAGGGGCACCACCACAAAGCAAAGGAGCTGGTCCCAATTCACAAAGCTAGTGCAGGGAAGGTACAAGGGCCGAGACCTATGGGACCACCACAAACCATTCTTGTATCCAAGTTACGGGATTCCCTAGGTGAGGTGAGATATTATCAGGATCAAATTATTTTGGTCCGGATAGACTTACTATCCTACGAAAATTACAGAGCACAGTAGGCATCTAGTGAGAGGATGAGATCCCGCACACATAGTGTGGAGAGCACATGAGGTCAGTGAGCTTTGAGGCCTAATCAGGGAGAGACCACTAGCACATGGTGAATAGAGCTAGGTGAGGTGCCGAGGGATACAGGGGCTGAGGGTGTAGGTGACACAGAGATGGAGGACATCCAGCGAGATTCCAGAGATGCAATCACCTGATTTTTGATGTATACTGGTGATTTTTGTGATATATATGTCGGCCTACGTGTTGAAGGTAGGTCTATTTTTTTATCACATACCAGCTTGTGTGCTGAAGAAAGTGAGGATGTACGAGTGATTTTTGTATATTTTGAGCATATACCGACCTGTGTGCCGAAGAGATTTTGTATTGATTCATTCATTCTTTTTGTATATATGTACATTCGAATATTTTTCATTCTCTCATACATTCTAGCATTCACTTTTCTAGAGGTTGAGCACGTTTAAATTTAATGATTAAAACCCTCTTCCCTTATAGAATTCACTTTGTTAGAGGACGAGAACGTTCAAACAAATTGGATCCCTCTTCCATCTTGGCATTCAATTTTCCAAGGGTTGAGTTTTACCTTCACCTCCATTTTCACTTGCTTCTACCTTAGCATTCACATTGTTAAGGATTATGTTGTGCAAATCTTCCAAACACCTCATCCATCTTAGCATTCGGTTGCTAAGGGTCAAGTTTGTTGGTGTGTGTGACTTACCTTATCATCACTCAATGTCTTGTCTACCTCACCCGGTGATTCATCTTACTTAGTGAGATCATAGGTCATTGGGTGCAATTAGGGTTCCATGTGTCATGCATGGGATTTATACATCACTCATATATATGCACCTTTTCTGTTTGAGATATGAGTATGAATAGACATATTTTTTCATGCTTTATTTTCCTTTGTGTAATGTTTTGTTGATTACTTGGAGAGTTCACATCACCGTTGGAGCATTGTGCATGTTTGCTCGACTTCTTTGAGCCCAAATCCTACCCTATAGCCTGTTTCCCTTGGCCCTCACCATTTTATTCCTTCTTGGACTATCATGCATGTAGATCAATCCATTAAACCGGACTACTTGTATTTTTTCTTGTTGTGTTAACATGACCTAACCTCCTCCCACCCATTTTGTGTGGCAACACCCGAGTCTTCATCACACACCGAGCTTATCCCTCCTCTCGCCTAGGGTCTTCTATCATCTTCCTCAATCCCTTCGATGGCTCACCCATAAGCCCACTCCAAATGTATCTCCTTGCCTTCCACCTTGCTCGGTTGACCAAGTAATCACCAAACCGAGTCCTCTTTTTAAAAAAATATCCTTCCTTTATTTTTTAAACATTTTTAATTTAATTTTAAGCAAAGTGGCAATTATTTTTAAAAGGATTAGGATCTAAAATTTATTTTCAAAGTAAGGTTTATTTTTTAAAAGAGGTGGTAGTAATTAAAAAGTTAGGTCTCTATTTTTTTTTTTAAAGGATCTAATTCTAATTAAAATATGGTCATCTAAATTTTAACTAAGGCATTAATTTTAATTAGAGGCTTTATTAAATTAATTAATGGTAAATTAATATTTTTAACATTGTTAATTTTATTTATTTTAACCTTTTGATCTCTAAAATTAGACTAATTGGGAAAATTAAAAGTGCATTTTATAGCATTATTAGACGTTATTTGCTACTAATTCATTTGTGGAGTGTGTATCGCCCTTCCAAGCATTTTTTCACCTTTTAGCTTCCAGAGCTTTTTCTGCGTCCCGGAGGTTCCTGACTCGTTTTGAGGTCTTTTTGCATTGTATCACCCTTATTATAGCTTACGAACAAATGATCACGTCCGCCACGGTATTTTTGCAAGTAAGTTTCTACTACGACGTGAAACATTATTTCTCACACATGACTTTTTCTCCCTTCTCTTGTTTTTATCTCTTTGTTTGCTTTCTTACAAAGTGTCGAACTGTCACGATCTCCAAAACTTGATTGTGGTCTCCACACTTCGTGTTAACGTTGATTGCAAGGTGATTGACCGAATGTTTCATGATGTTGGGGTTAATCACACAAGTTATACTGAGATATATATCAGATCTAAGATTACAAACAATAAATACGAAATAAATCGGAAGAAACAATACACAAGATATAACCTGGTTCACCTAGTGTGGGCTACATCCACCAATAAACATCAAATATATTATTCAAATCTTCACAGAGGATATACAATGAAGATCTGTAATCTTCCACACCTCTCTCGGATGTACGGTACTTTCTTCCTCACAAGATTCTCTTTTTCTCTCTGCAAGAATTCCTTCTTACAATTCTTCTAATTATCAATGAGTTCTCTCATTATAACCCTTTATTTCTAACTTATATATGCATATAAAAATTTAGGGTACTTTAGCTATGCAATTAAAACCATTAGATCAATTTTATATCAAAGGTTAGATCTAATTCCCGTGAGTTACATAAAATAATCATGCACGTGTAACCGATATCGGTTCCTACTTGCTTTGGGCGAGATGTCAATCCCTAGGTGATTCAAGGCGGTAACCCAAATGACTCCGGTTATTGTGTATTCCAGCAAGTTAATAAAACATGCTAATGTGAAACAATTAAGCTCCACAACTCAACAATCTCCCACTTGGAGATAAATTGTTGCACTGTACCATATAGCTCCATTATTTGATCCTTTCCTTGGCTTGTTTCTCCCTCTTTAAGTCTCAAACTTGAAGACCAAAAGAAGTGGAGTGTAGCTCAAACTTCTCCTTTTCCAAAAATTTCGTTAGAATATCCTCAAGGTTCTTATTTGTATTAATTTGCTCCAGTTTTAGCTGTCCATCCTCCAACACCTGTCATATGAAGTGATATCTCAACTGAATGTGTTTCATTCTTGAATGAAACGTTGAGTTATTTTCCAGATGAATCACACTTTGACTATCACTGTATAATCTACAATCCTTTTTCTCATTTCTCAACTCTTCCATGAACCTTCTCATCCATATCATCTCTTTGTTAGCCTCTCGTAGTAAACAAGGCCACACCTTTTGTAATCTCAAAATCCATATAATTATCATCCCACCTACTATGAATACATATCCAATAGTACTTCTCCTACTATACAAATCTCTATCCATATCTTAATAAACATATACACATAAATAAATATCTGACCCTCCATAGCATAACTGCATGTTGGATGTCCCTCTCAAATACCTTAGAATCCATTGGACTTCTTTCCAATGCTCTTTACCTGGATTGGCCATAAATATGCTCACAACTCTCATTGCCTCTGCAATGTCTGGTCTAGTACAAACCATAACATACATGAGACTTCTTACTACCGAGGCATATGGAACTTTTTTCATGTACTCGACATCCTCATGTGATTTAGGAAACTCATCTTTTCATAATTTAAAGTGTTCATCCATAGGTGTATTTACAGGTTTTGAATTTTGAATGTTAAACCTTTCCAACACCTTATTAATATAATATTCCTGAGATAAATATGATTTCATGTTCTTCCTGTCTCTATGAATTTGCATGCTAAGGATTTTATTTGCATCTCCCAAATCCTTCATTTCAAATGTATGAGTTAACTTCTCTTTAAGCTCAAAAATTTCATATATACTTGATCCTACAATAAGAATTCATCCACATACAATAACAAAATAATATAGCTTCCATTTTCATGCTTCTTGAAATAAACACAATGGTTGGATTCACATCTCATATAACCATGCTCATGCATAAAACTATCAAACCTCATATATCATTGTCTTGGGGCTTACTTCAGCCCATATAAGTTCCTTTTCAACCTACACACAATTTTATCCTTACCCTTGACTTCATAACCAAGCTGCTATTGCATATAAATCTCTTGCTCCAAATCATCGTGAAGGAAAATTTTCTTGACATCAATGTTCTCTAAATGTAAATCTTCTACTGCAACTAAACTCAATATAAGACGTATGGAATTCATTTTTACTACGTAGAAAAAATATCTCACCAAAATCAATACTTGATTTCTGTGCAAATCCTATTACCACAAACCTTTCCTTGTATCTTTTTGTCCACCCTCTTCTTCCTTGATCCTATAAACCCATTTATTTTGCAATGTTCTCTTACCTGCTTGAAACTTAACCAAATCCCATGTCTAATTTTATTCCAAGGAGTCCATTTCCTCATCCATGTCATGCCCCTACTTCACATGGATGTCATGTTACATTGCTTATTCAAAACTCTATGTTTTACCACTATCACCAATAATAAATAAGATAAGAAAGGTGTAAATATTTCTAGAGGTATACTTACCCTTTGTGACCTTCTCACTGAGATTTGGGGTGTCGAAGGCTCAATCTGCTCATTCTGTAAATTTTTATCAATCTCAGACAAAGTGAGCGATGTCGGTCACCTATAGTTTACTATAGTTTGGCTAACCGATGTTTATCTCGGCTCTTCTATAACTAATGTCGTTCAGAGACCGAATTTACTTCCATTCCATTCCACACCTGACACTTACACGTGTAAACCTGTAGGTGTCACTTTTAAATCGAGAATGCATTTTCATCAACAAACTTTCCTACCGGTTTGTCTTTGGGTACCAAAACTTGATCCATGTATATTCTCTTTTCATTCTAATCAATGTCACGACTCCTAAAAATCTTAGAATCTTCTAAATCCCAAAACCAAAATCTGAAATCACCAGAGCCATAACCAATAAAATTACATCTCTTGGATTTAGCATCCAACTTCTTTCTATTTTCTTTATCAACATGTACAAAAACTTCGAGCCAAAAACTCTAAGAAAATAAAGATCTACATCTTTTCTATTACAATCTTCTTTTGGTATTCCACCATCCAGAGCACTTGAAGGCCCATGTTTAATTAAATAAAATACCGTGTCTATCGTTTCTACCCAAAACTACAAAGGTAATCCACCATGTATCCTCGTGCTTCTTCGCACATTCCATGATTTTTCCGTTCATTTTTTCAGCAATACCATTCTCATGTGGTGTTCTAAGAACCATTCTTTCTCTACATATTCCATTCACTCGATAAATAATCATTGAAAACTTTATTGCAATACTTACCACCATTTTCAGATCTAAGGCATTTTAACTTTGAATTTTATTCATTTTCCACAAGGGCTTTCCATATTTTAAAATTCTCAAAAAAAAAAAAAATTATGTTTAATATAATAAACCCATATCTTTCTTGTGGCATCATTAATGAAAGTCACATAATATTCGAATCCTCCATGAGAAGCTACATGGGTTGGTCCCCACACATCCGAGTGCACAAGCTCCAATTTTCACTCCTTTCTTGCCCAACTTTGAGAAATATCACTCTCTTTTACTTTCCAAATATACAATTCTCATAGAAATCAAGATCTCGCATCTTTCAAATATGATAACTTACCCTTAGCCTTTAAGATATGCATTCCTTTTTTACTCATATGGACCAGCCGATTATGCCACATCCTTGCATCTGAATTTGAAGTAGATAGCATAGAAAAGGAATCAGTAATACAGGTAGACAAATACAATGTTCCTACCTTTTTCCTTTTCTACAACAAGAGATCCCTTGGTAACCTTCAAAGAGTCACTATGAGTATAACCATGCAACCGATTCACCTAGTTATCCTACGTAAATTAGATTTCTCCTAAGGCTTGGCACATTCCTCACTTCTTTCAATATCCATGTATTTTCATTCTATAATTTCAGATGAGCTTCTCCTTTACCAATAATATTGCATGGTTCATCATCTCCTAAATAAACATGTTAAAATTTACCCTGGACATGATTTTCGAAATAACCCTTATTAGGGGTAGCATGGAAAGAAGATCCTTAATCTAAAACCCGTGATTCAATTTTATTATCCAAGGAGAAAATAAGGACATCTTCCAACATTTGCCTCTTTACCTTCTCTGGCACATTCATTTTATTTTCCTTGAACCAATAATCCTTCTTCTTTGCATGTCCTTTCTTTCCACAATTCCAACAAGTTATTCCTTTACCTCTAGATTTAGATCTATCATTCTTAGACTTTGATTTCTGATTATTCTTGCTCTTGGTGTTTCACTTGATTCTTAGATCATTTCTTTGAAGTGTTGATGAAACAGATAGGGTAACGGGCATAGGAGGAATACCTGTTCAAATGTTGGTTGATGGGTTGTTGTGCGCGTATGACTTCCGGATCCACAGCTGATCGTGAGATCTTCCTTTTGGCTAGGAGGAACTACCTATAATGAAAACAAGACCAACAAAAGGAATTAAATAATACGGCAAAGTGAACTTCCTAGCGTATGCTAGATCCAGAAGTGTGGTACTTCCTAGATGGTGTCATCGATCCATTGTTTTAAACAATTTAATGTTATAAACAAAGTAAATTCTATTGTTATTTAAAATGATTTAGGTATCTCACTTAAAATATAATAAGAAATAGATCTAATCTAATGTACCTAAGCTAGAATAGAATTCAAAGGTCAAATGATTGGTCCGGGTCTCTACAGATTTTATAAAGGTCTCGGGTAGATCACAAGTGAATGAGGGTGAAATGAAATTAGGTACGTAGACCGGTGTTGGTCAAGGGTGACCGACGACGGTTAGGTGTAACCGTGCCGATTACTATGAGATATGAAAATGTCACAGAATAAGTGTGGTCTCCTTTGTGATTACACAAACTTTGGTGAGTCGGGGTGAAATATTGGGTTACTAGAGTAGGCTTAGGTGAGGTTTTAATGGGTATATGGACGTGAAAATGTTGGAGAATTTCAATAGGGGGCAAGATAAACAATGGATGATAAAATGATGATGAAATGAAATAAACCAAGAAAGTATGATGTTATACTTACTTGGATTCCGGTCTTGAATGCCTGTGTGTGAGGGATAGAGGTGTTGATGAGGGGTTTGAAGGTTACAAGTGATCACCAGCTGCAAGAAATATTTTGCATGGGTTGCATGTACACTCCTCTTTGTTTGGATAGATCATATCATGGATGGGATGGCTGTACAGGAGAAGATGCTCAATCTCCTTCCTTACATGCGGGTTTTCACTGGAATTTTCTCTTTGAAGATGTGTTATTTCTGGTCAACCTTCTCCACATGTTTTCCAACCTTGAGAATAAGGTAGTTTAAGGGTTAAAAGGGGTAACCGACGACGGTCCGACTTAATCGGTGATGGTTAGGGGTAACCGACGTCGATCAAGGCGGGATTTCCTAGGTTTACTAAACTAGGGAGATCCTCTTGATTTCATTGGATTTCATGTTGTTATCCCACGGATTAGACTAAGAGTCTCTTGTGAGCATGTGGGAATGTGGTTAGAGGGAATGTAGGCATTGATTTTTAGGGTTTGGGTAAGTCTTAGTTAGTTATGGCAACTTGCTAAGAATAGGTCTTAGGTTGAGTTGGCTTGGTGAGGTGTCTAAGTGAACTATATGTGTGGATATTATTTAAATAAAATATTCAAATAATAAATATAGTGAGGATAATGCATTAAATTAATTAAATTAATATTAGTGGGGTGAAGGGGGTCATGGCTAGGTAAATGTAATAAAGGGTGCTTATTTGTCGAGGGACCAAAGGGGAGTGTGACCTAATTTTAGTGTCTACATTTTGCCCCTTTTTGTTACGTAACTTGTATTGGTAAGCGACGCTAACAAAAATAAGATGTGGTTGCCCCATGTGTGGGTGAAGGTGATCCCCCTCAAACCAAGAATCGATAAGGCAAAGAGGGCTGAAGCGGTGAGTGGTTTAATAAAAGGAAAATGTGGGGAAAAGGTAAGTGGGTACAGGGGAAAAGTGAAAGGTCTACACAAGAAATATAGGAATGGGTCGGGTTAATGGTAGCAATATTCAAACGTACACACACACATATAAACTAAAGCACGCTACCGTGTTGAAGATCAGGAAAACTCCACATCGTATAAGGTCGATAGGTTTATCCCAACAGGTTGAAGTGAATCCGGTATCTAAGGTATAGGATATGGTCAGAAACACAACGTAGGTTAGGTGCATGAATGTTTAGGTATGTTCGTACACAAAAGGTAGGGTTCGGGATAAATGGTCATGGTAATAAGCTAGGTAAGGTCATTAGGTCAATAAACACAGGTAACAATGCCGCAAGGTATAGTGAACACATGAGGTCAAAGGTCACTAGCAATGGTCCAAGTCCAAATATCTAGGTCACGACATGGGTAAGGCCAAGGTAGGGGTAAAAGAATAAGAAGTCCCCAAAGGAGGAAAATGGAGGTAGGAAGTGATGAGGTTAGGAAAGGTAAGGTAATGGGTTAGGTAAAGGTTGGATGGGGTAAAGGAGAAAGGTAAAGGGTGGGGTAAAATGGAAAAGTAAGGGCAATGTGTAGGTGAGGGTGACTGATGGTGGTCATGGATAACCGATGTCGGTATAGGAAAATCAATGATGGTTATGTAGGGCACGCGACCGATGCCGGTCAATGGTAATCGACGTTAGTTAGGTCGGGTGGGTTATAAAAACTAAAAATCCACATTTTTATTATTCATTTGTTATTTGCAAAGTGAGGAAATCAAAAAAGAGAGAGAAAAGAAAGAGAGGAAATGGGATAGTGAGTGGTGATGATTTGATGAGGGTTGGGTTGGTGAGTAGTGATTCCATGAGATCAGGGTGAGAGATTTGATTGGTCGGAGGTTTCATTAGTTATTCGGTGATGGAAAAGGCTAGAGAGGGATCGAGCGAACCACCAAAGCATAATGGCTGACATGCCACCGAGACGGCGACAACGTGATGAGGTAAATGCCTAACTCTAGATTGGTGATTAGATAGATTAGAGGTTTTGGTATTTGTTATTTGTAGGGTTTTGTGGGTTTTGGTTTTTTGTGGGTGGTTAAAAATAAAATGTGGGTATGGGGGAATAACAGGAAAAAAAAAGGGGGAGGGTAGTAAATTGTATAGGTGGGGTGGGTAGGGGTCTTGGGGTAGTGTAGGTCATTGTAGGTGGGGTAAAAGGGACAGGTGGGAGGGTTTTTAAAAAGGGGGTTTGGGAAGTCGCAGAATTTTCTACGATAGTGACCGACGTCGGTCAAGCTTGGCCGGCATCGATTGGTAGAACTAGGATCAATCACCAACAGGTGATTGATGTCAATTAAGTGGTAAATGTGGTGGTAAAGATGAACTGGTAGTGGTCACCAAACAAGTGACCGATGTTAGTTTAAAGGTGACCAAGTCGGTTAGAATAAACTGGTACCGGTTAGGATTTTAGGCACAAGGGTGCAAAAGTGATGTAGGTTAGGTAGTTGAGATGGGTAGGGTAAAAATAAGGTGGAGGGTAATGATAATTGGTGAATATGGTCATGGTAAATAGGGATTAATGCCGTGCTTGGATTAGATGCAGGGGAGAGCATAGTTACACATGCAAGACATGATTCTGCCTCTACTAGTGACATTGCATGGCTTAGCGAACCCTTTGGAGCTGTAGCATGTGGAGGTAGTGGGCTTGAGTGGGATTTGGCACTACCGAAATGTTGTTTGGAAGCCTAGCTTGATGGTCGTGCTCATCGATAGATGGGACTCCGCGACCAACACATTCCACCTTCCGACGGGTGAGATGACTATCACCCTAGAGGATGTGTTTAGATTTTGTGGTTACCCATATTGGGTGCCTAGGTTTACTCTATCTCCTCCGAGGCCTCAAAATAGCTTATCGGGATAGTTTTTGGCGAGGGGGTGGTAGATCTGAGATTCTATAGTGCCATTTTGAGCTATAGAGAGATGTACCTAGCCCATCTGGATGAGACGAGGCTAGTGGTTCTATTGATGGAGGCAGTGTGCTGATATGCACTGCTAGATGTAGAGGGTGGATGATTTTCCTAATCACTGATAGGGGTGCTCCATGATATGATGGTAGAGGAGACCTAGTTTTCCTGGGCTCCAACATTCTTGGTCTAGTTATGCCGAGAGCTTTGGGCATATGGGCGGTTACTTGCAGTTTAGTTTAGTGTTATGTACATTTATCGCACTTTATTGGGCCTACAATCACATAGTTTGTGTTTGACCTATAGGGATTCCCGAGCAGATGCATTTCCACCTAGATTTATGTGGGTGGTATATAGGAGATGGGTGATGGTGATAGGAGAGCGGAGATTGGATAGGCCGACATATGATGTGGCCCATTTTCTGGTAGTTTTTGAGGGGTTGTCTAGAGTGGACATTATCTAGAGGCCATATGTGGGATTCCCCTCATATAGGTACATGCATGAGGACCTATCTAAGCTCCGGCTAGATAGGTGGATACAGTGGTCGTGTGTCAGGGAGGATGAGATGATCCTGGTAGACACAAGGTCCAGCGGTAGTGCGGGCTTATCAGACAGATATTCCTCCATCCTTCCCACAGTATCGGAGAGATGATGTGGAGAGGCCTCTACCTCTACCACAACTTACATTGCCTATGGGGGAGGAGGAGGAGCCAGTGGATCGGTGGATAGATGATGTCGGATGTATAGACAGGTACAAGAGTGGTGGGTGGCTCAATTACGAGCCATACCACCTAGCCAGGGTAGCCTAACTTAGCCACCATTATAGTGCAGAGAGATACCCTACAGGGGTAGGTAGTGACATTGATTACCCAGATAGGTATACTACAGACATAGCTAGAGGGGTCGGAGGCAGAGGTAGCAGAGCTACGAGTATATGTGGCCAGTTGTAGGCCTAGATGGTGGAGGGAGAGGATGGAGGAGATGGAGGAGAGAGAGATGGAGATAGAGATGGTTAGGTGATAGCCTTACTAGCTTAGGTGGTAGGTTTACAGGGCCAGTTGGCCACAGCCCAAGCATATTGGGGCCTTATAGGCCCAGATACAGGAACAGGGGTAGGGGCACCACCACAGGCACAAGGATTTGGTCCCAATTCACAGGCTAGCACAGGGAAGGTACATGGGCCGAGACCTATGGGACCACCACAGACCGTGCCTGTATCCAAGTTACGGGATGCCCTAGGTGAGGTGAGATATTATCGGGATCAGCTTATTGTGGTCCTGGATAGACTTACTATCCTACGAAGATTACAGAGCAGCACGTAGGCATCTAGTGAGAGGATGAGATCCCGCACACATAGTGTGGAGAGCACATGAGGTCAGTGAGCTTTGAGGCCTAATCGGGGAGAGACCACAAAGCACATGGTGAAAGAGCTAGGTGAGGTGCAGAGGGATACAGGAGGCCGAGGGTGCAAGTGACACAGAGATGGAGGACATCCAATGAGATTCCTGAGATGCAATCACCACGATTTTTGATGTATACTAGTGATTTTTGTGATATATATGTCGGCCTATATGCCGAAGGTAGTTGTATTTTTTATCACATACCAGCTTGCGTGCTGAAGAAAGTGAGGATGTACGAGTGATTTTTGTATATTTTGAGCATATACCGGCTTGTGTGCCGAAGAGATTTTGTATTGATTCATTCATTCTTTTTGTATATATGAGACCGCCTATGTGCCGATGACATTTTGTATATATGATGATATTTTATATATATATATATATATCGGCTTGCATGCCGACATTTTGAGATGATGGATAGGATGAGATAGACATGTATATTGAGATACACATTTATTGATTTGTATGATGAGATTCATGGTATTTCGTGATTTGTTGATGTGTGTATGAGACATTGGTTTATGGCTTGTGTTAGATGAGATATGGATTTGTTACTTTAATGTGGTTTGAAATTAGGTGAGTTAGGCATGATGGAGTTAGGTTGGTTTAGGCATGGATCGAGTCAGGTTATAGGCATGGATCGAGTCAGGTTTGGTTAGGCATGGATCGAGTCAGGTTTGGTTAGGCATGGATCGAGTTAGGTTTAGGTTAGGCATGGATCAAGTCATGTTATAGGCATGGTTGAGTCAGGTTATGGGTTAGGAATGGATCGAGTCAGCTTATAGGCATGGTTGAGTTGAAAGTACATTTAGTTATGATTCATTATTTTGGTAATGAATGATACTATGGGTCATATGTGAATGTCGTATAATCTATGCATGGTGATGATAGAGGGATGGTAGGTGTAATAAATGTATGTTGTGGTAAGAAAATTGTTATGTATGTGGCTTAATTTCCAATTTTGTTAGAAAAGGGGAACTAAGTGAAATGTGATGTAAATGGTGAGTTAGGCATGGTTGATGAATTGTTTTAGGGTAGAAAATGTCCGAGCTAACTGCAAGGGCCCCATGCCCTCGAAGTGCTACCTACATAGTCCTGGAGAAAAGGGACCTCAGGCCGATGTAGTTCTTCCATGAGCTAGGGAAGAATATGAAAATGAGTTGGTAGGTTTTTGGGCATGTTGTGGGTTTAGGTTTAATAGCTGTGGGTAGATTATAGGTAAAAATATGTAGGTGAAGGCGATTATGATGAAAGGGGAGGATTATCTAAAAGGTAAGCGTCGAGGACCAAGTCCTATATAAGATAATCAAAATGTAAACAAAGATGGTTAAAAGATAAGAGGGGGCAATAGAGCCACCTGATTGGGTAGGATCATACCGAGTAGATCATACCTTGGAGGGGGTGATGAACATAAGATCCGAAAGACATTACACGATTAAATATTCTACGATGAAGGTAGTCATAGGATCACCAAATGTCTAAATTCCAAGATGTCCCTTAAGGAAATTGAGGAAATGAGAGTGGAAAGGGTAAGGAGGGTGAAAGGTACTTAATTTTATATGTTTTGAGTAGTAGGGCCTTTGGGAAAGGGGTCCTAGGTCATAATGAGCAAGTCCATGACTTATTTATTTTTGTTTTGATAGACTGATCAATGTGGGAAGTCTATATGGGATAATGAATATGGTACTCCTTGAGGTCTTTGTGAAGCTGATCGATGTGGGAAGCTTCAGTTTCTCTTTTTTTTTTTAAAGCATCACATAGCTGTCCTTCGAGGGAGCAGTCTATTTATAGCAGCAATTTTGTTGAGAGGAAGATGTCCTTTTGAGGGAGTCATCTTTTATTAGAAGTTTGACTCAAGGAGTTTGGTCCCATGTGAGGTCTTTGAAATCATGGACAAGACCAAGGTGGAGGATAGGACTCTTGTTCAAAAGGAAAGGTGGAATGACCATGGGATCTCATCTAAAGGTAGACGAAAAGTATCCATGAGAATCATGTTATGTGTAGTGCCGTGGTACACATATTCAAGAGAAGATAACAAGTGACGGGTACTCACATGATTATTTTTTAATCATTAGGGAGGTGTATGGAGTGGATAGCGCTCAAGGGACGAGCCTTTAAAGATAAAAAGGGTGAGATAGGACAACGAGTCAAAAATAGAATAGTTAAAGATGCAATGTGTTAAGGGGCTTAGTTTGGCTTTACCATTAAGTGAGGATAAATGATAGGAACCCGATCCATAGGTATGAGTTACGATGTATGGTCCAAGCCAATTAGGAGCAAGTATTCCCCGTTTACTCTTTTCTACTTTGGTTACGTGTTGATTTTATTTCAAGATAAGGTCACTGACTTGGAAGGTTCGTTCATGAACACGTTTGTCATAAGCATGTTTGATACGTTCTTGGTAAACTTGAAGGTGATCCAGAGCATTAAGATGAAGTTCGTCTAATAACTCTAGTTGTGCTAAGAGGTCATGACGAAATTCATCATCAGTAACCATGTCATGGAGAGAAATGCGGAGTGAGGGGATTGGACTTTGAGAGGTAGAAAAGATGCTATACCGTAGACCAGGGAAAAGGGTGTGGCCGCAATGGAAGTGTGAATACTAGTGCGGTATGCCCAAAGGGAAAAAGGAATGTGCGTATGCCAATCCTTCCTAAGTATCATCAACCAATTTCATGAGAATTTTGTTGAGGGTTTTTTTAGTGGATTCAGCTTGGCCGTTGGTTTGTGGGTAATAAGGTGATGAGAAACTAAGCTGAATGCCAAAGGCATCGCAAAGTTTTTGCAATGTTTTGTTTTTGAATTGTTTTCCATTGTTAGTGATGAGGCGATGAGGAACACCAAAGTGGAAAATGATGTGATGGTTAATGAACTCACATATTTTCTCATCTTTCATGGAGATGAGTGGTATGGCTTCCACCCATTTTGTGTAGTATTCGGTAGCAGTTATGATCCATTGATGGCATTGGGAAGAATGGGGATTGATTTCTCTCGATAAGATCCAAACCCCATTGAGAGAAGGGCCAAAGGTCATGAGCGACCTATAAGGCATGACTGGGTGTATGATGAAGGTTGGAATGTTGTTGACATTTTACACAATGTTTGACATAGTCGCAACAATCATGGTTAAGGGTCGGCCAGTAATAGCCTAGGCAAAGAATACACTTAGCAACAACAAGGCCACTAAAGTGACCTCCACATATGCCATCATGAACCTCCTTAATGGTATAAGGAATTTTAGAACTTGTGAGGCATTGTAAGAGAATACCATCAAAGTTGCACTTATAGAGGAGTCCCCTAGAATGATGAAACAAGAGACCTTTTTAAGGAAGGCACGTTGTCTGTTACGGGTGAGATCAGGAGGTAAGATGGAGAGAGAAAGGTAGTTGGAGTATTGTTTATACCAAAGGTCACTCGAGTCAGGGGTGTCGGTTCCGATTGAGTAAACATCATGAGGTAAATAAGAAGGTGAATGGAGGCATTATATGGTGACAAATATTTTGGAATCGGCAGGGAAGCGGGTATTTGGGAAGCAAAGTAGGCCATGGTATCAAAAAATTTGTTGGTTGAACATGGGATGGTTTGAAGGGTGTAACGATCAAAGGTGGTCAAAAGTATGTCTACATGATGTTTATACTTTTGAAGTATCTTGTTATGACATTGGTACATACCATTGACTTGGTTTATGACCAATTGTGAATCACCAAAGATGCTGATAGATTTGACATCTAGGGCATAGGTGGCTTGGAGACCTAGTACGAACGCTTCGTACTCAGCAATATTGTTGGTGCATTCAAAGTCTAGTTTGAAAGACAAAGGCATGGGTTCTCCATCAAGAGGAATGAGGATAATACCAGCCCCGCCCCCACGCTGACACTTAGAACCATAAAAGAAGAGTGTCATTTGGTAAGGGGTTTGTCCAGGGAAAGAGTAGCAATTGATTCATCAAGAAAGTCAAAATTAGAGGGTTGATCCCTAGAAATAGGTGTGTTGGCCAATTGGTCAGAGATAGCTTAGCCCTTGATGGAATTTTGATGAATGAATTCAAGGTCAAGATCAGATAAAATCATAAGCCATCATGTGACATGCTGATTTTGATAAGGTTTGGTGTACATGAAGTGTAAGGGATCGGTGTTGGTCATGACATAGGTTTTGTGGTTGAGTAGGTAATGGCAGAGTTTTGTGGCAACAAAAACTAAGGCTAAGAAAAGTTTTTCTGGATGGTTGTATTGGGTTTCATAGTCCAAAAGAGTACAGCTTATGTAATAAACCACCTGCTCCCTGTGTTGTTTATCGCGATGAGAGAGCATGGCTCCCAAGGAATGATCAGTAGAAAATAAGTATAGGTAAAAAGGTTGATCGTCTTTAGGTGGAAGGAGTATAGGTGGTTGTAGAAGGTATTGTTTTAGGGCCTCAAAAGCTTTGTGACAGTCATCATCCCATTTAAAGGAGACATCCTTCCTGAGTAGATGATGAAATGGTTGACACCGATCAGATAATTGTGAAATGAAATAGCGAATGGACTGCAATTTAGCTTGCAGGCTACGGAGTTGGTGAAGGTTAGTAGGTGAAGGCATTTCGAGGATGGCCTTGAATTTAGCAGGGTCAACTTCTATACCATGGAGGGAAACAATAAATCCCAAGAGCTTTCCTGAGAGAACCGTGAAGACAAAACTTTTTAGGCTAAAGGTGGATGCAATATTTAATGAGGTGGTCAAAGATGGTTTTGAGGAAGGCGAGGTGCTCAGAGAAACATTTAGATTTGCCAAGAGATCATCCACGTAATCTTCCAATATGTGATGCATGATATCATGGAAAATATAAGTCATAACATGCTAATATATAGCACCAACATTTTTAAGGCCAAAAGGCATGACTCGATAGCAGAAGGTCCCCCAAGTGGTGATGAATGTGGTCTTGTGTTGATATTTTGGGGCAAGCAAAATTTGGTTATAACCGAGAAGCCATCCATGAGTGATAGCATCTCATGACTAGTGGTGGTCAACCGGTTGATCAATACGGAGAAAGGAAAAGTTGTCTTTTGGGTAGGATAGGTTGTGGTCATAGAAGTCCATGCAAATTCGGAGTCCCCCTATTGTTTTAGTAAAAGGGACAATGTTAGAAATCTAACGAGGATAATAAATGGGTAAGATGAAGGAAACGGAAAGAAGGCACTGAAGTTCTTCTTTGACGAGAAGAGAAATACAAGGGTGCATTTTCCTCAACTTTTGTTTGATAGGTTTGGCATTGGGAATGGTTACGATATTATGGACCACTATGGTGGGGTCAATATTGGGCATGTCTACGTAAGACCAAGCAAAAGTGTGGTTATGATCTCGAGAGAAAAGAAGTGATGGCTTCTTATTCAACAATATCTAAATATTGTCTAATCTTTAGGATGTGCGGGTCATCCTGAGTATGAATGTTGATCTCGATAGTCGATTCATTCAACATGGTTTACATCTCAGAGGGTAACGACCGATGAATATATGAGTCTTCTGCACCAAGGTAGGTGAGTATGGATTCATCATCCTAACATTGAATGATGTTAATTGTAGGTGTGTCATCATCGATCATTTCAGGATATAGGAATGGAAGAGTGGAAGGGGCCTCACCTTCGCATTGATAAGTCAAAGGCCCCAAGGAAATGGTGTTTATGAAGTGTTTATGAAAAAAAAAAAAAAAGTTAGGGGAAATAGATTCAGGATCCATCAACTCGTCGGTGAGGGTGGTGATGAAGGTGGAGTGGGTGAAGGTGGTGATGAAGATGAAGGTGGAGAAGGGCTAGGGTCCTCAATGAGTTCAATGCGGGCCTGTTTGGTAGGAGGTTTGAGGAAGATGAAGGTTCGAGGAAGCTGATACCACTATGGTCATTATGTTTGCAGGTGGTACATGGAATAATAGTATGGTGGCCTTGCTCGTAAAATCAAAAACAAAACCCTTCCATGCACAATGGTGTAGGAAGGTGTGGGTGAAACGGTGATTGGTAAGTGATTGGAAGTCAGCGAAAAATGGGTGGGTTTGTGATGGTGGTTCAGGTGTGTAAGTGGTAGTATCAAGTCCCCCATAGGTGAGACTAGTACAAAGATGAGGAGGACCATAAAGGAGGCGTTCTCCTATACGGTGATCATAGCGAGGGTGTTGGTGAAGGATTCCATACTCATGCGGAGTAAGGAATGTGTTGACACTATATAGGTGGTACTCCCCCAGAGTGAGGCATTGAAAAACACCTTCCAAGGGATCAGTGGTTGGTAAGTAGGTAACTGGAATGGATGATGTGTCAGAGGTCGATGCGGAGGTGGAGTTAACAGATTGGGAAGCTAATGGATCAGCCGTGGAGGTTATAGTAGTAGTAGGAATGGAGGAGGTATGTGCGGTGAAAGTAATAGTTGTACTGGTAGGTGGAGGTGTAGGTGAAGTGGTATTGGTTGCGGAGGTAGATGGCTTGATAGGTATGAGCACATCATTGGGTTGGTAAAGCATGTTGCATGTTTTAAAAGGTGATGGGTCAGTTGGAATGGTATAAGTGTGTCCTTCGTGTTCAAACTTTACACAACGATGAAAAGTGGAAGGAACACAACCCATGACATGGATCAAGGTCTACCAAGCAACAAGTTATATTGGAATTATCCCTCCAAAACATAAAATAATTCTGGAATAGTGCAGGGGCCCACGCAAACATGGATGATGATAGTGCCTAGTGTGGAGGTGATAGCATCGTTGAATGAACGCAACATGACTGGATGTTTATACATGTAATTGTCAGGTATGCACATTTGAGAAAATGCATGGGATGAAATCATGTTAATGCTAGCACCTCCATCAATCATCACACGGCGTACCCGTATGTCATCAATGTGGATGGAGATGAAGAGGGTTGGGTCTAGGTCATGTTTTGGTGTGGCACGATCTCTTCCTCTGAGAAGCTAAGGGAGGCCACTTGGTGAACAAGATGGGGTGAAGATGAAGGTGGTAATTTGGTGAGAGAGGCTACATGATGGGGTGTGATAATGGAGGCTATGAGTGTAGGGTCATTGGGTAAAACCTCAATAGATTGAAGAACCTCCATGAGGGCTTGATGATGGGATTTTGAGGTTTGGATGAGGTCATATAAGGACATTTTGAGGGGAGATTGGTGTAATTTTTTGAGCATGGTGCGATGTGTGACACCATTAGAAATGGGGTACGTGGGGCCATGAATAGTTATTTTAGGTATGGGTGCAGATGGTATGTTGGGTATAGGATTGGTTGGTAGGTCAGTTGCCTTTTCTTTTCCCTTCTGCGCACGTGTAGTGACGTGTATCATGTTGATTTGAGGGGAGTTGGAAAATGGAGAAGGTGTAGGATGAGTGGTATAATGACATGAAGGGAAAAAACCTACTGGAGGAGAAAATCCTTGTGAGGTGAGTTGGGTGCAATGACATTGGGGTGGTGGCGTGGCAAGTTCTTTGATGTGAACCATGTTAATTTCAAATCTTGGGAGTGGCTCTAGGAGCTGTGAGGGTGGAGGTTGTGGTTATTGAGTGGGCAGTGTGGGAATGGGTGTCGGTGAAGCATGATCCTCATCAAGAAGGTCGTTGTCATCAAAGTTGGTTTCTGATGGACACAATTGGATAAGGATGGTTTTCAAGGCTTTGCAGTTCTCCACATCATGCCCTAGCACACGATGGTATGAAAATTTTAGTATCATCAAACCCTTTTGGCTTGGGTTTGAGGGGGTCGTCAGGTTGGAGTGGCGGTAATGTGATAATAGAGGTCTTGAGGAGGTTAGTTAAAATTTTGGCATAGGATCCTGCTAGTGTATCACTATGGGAAGTGAACGTGGGTTTGGGTGCAGGTGTGGTTGATTGTCGAGGAACTATTTTTGGAAGAGGAGGAATGGGTAAAGATATGGGTTTAGGTGCCAAGTGTGGTTTTAGGTATCAGTCGTGTTTGTTTAGGTAGGGGTACAATAGATGAATGGGTAGGAGGGTGTGTGGTTGTTTTGACTACCTTATTGTGGGGTAGTAGGGTTTTTTTTTGGGTTACACTTTCTTGGGTAAAGGTGATGTGGATGTACGAGGTCTAGAAGGAAAAGTAGATGGAGGAAGAGGGTGAGTTACCCACAAGGATAATGAGGGTGCTGTGAAGGTAGATGATGCGGATCGTACTTGGGGTGTGAGGGAAAATGACTGAAGTGTAGTGGGTAGTGAAGCAATAGCTGAGGGTATTGGATGTATTGGTGGTAAAAAGACTACAGGTGTAGGTGTAAGTTGTGTTGTGTGCCTAGGTAGGTTAGAGATTTTTGAGGAAGGAATGGGTTGTTGTGTTATTGGTTTATGGATGGGTGAAGGTTGTTTGACCATGTTGGGAAGTTGAGGTCTTAAGACAGATGGGACAAGTGCGGGTGTGATTGGTGTAGTCGGGGTAAGAGGTCGATGATTTTTTTCTTTGGTTTGGGTGTCGAGTAGGTGTAGTATTGATGTTGGAAGATGTAGCTAAATCTAGTTTAAAAGGTGGATGAGTGAGGTTGGTGGTCGGGGTGACCCCTAAAGTGGTAATAGGTTTAGTTGAGGCAAATGTTGTAGGTGTGGGTTTGGGTTTAGATGTAGGTTGGGTTATGGGTAAGGGTGTGGTTTGAGTGCTAACAGGTATCGTGGAAGGGGTTGTGAAAAAGGTGGTTGTATTTGGTTTGATTGGTCGAAATGTGTTTGGGTAGATAGTGGAGGTATCAGCGAGGGATCTTTACATCTGTGTTGAGACGGGGAGTAAGAGGCACCCCCATAGTAAATCCCTATCCACATAATCTAAGTGATTGGCCAAATGTGAGAACGACACATCTGTGGGTGGAGTTGGTGAGGACCTAATGGTAATTCCCATAAAATGTGTCTTAGAGATGGGAAGTGGCTAGCTTCAACTTCCGTGGGTAAGAGAGCCAAAAGTAGGTCGGCGGGATTCTGGGTAGCTGATGGAGAATGCTCACCAAGAGGCAAAGGTATCTCAACTGGGTCTATGATAGGTGGAGGAGATGATAAGAGCTCCTCTATAAATCGAGGAGTAGATGGGTGCCCCTCTATGGGTGGAGGAGGCAATGGGTGCTCCTCTTTGGGTGGAGGAGATAATGGGAGCTCCTCTATGGGTGGAGAAGGTATTGTAGGAAAAGGTTCTCTAAGTGGTGAAGCTAGTGGTGAGATGGGCTCAATGTTAGCGGAAGACCCCTCCGTTGGTGATGAAGGAGATGAAAGGTGTTCCTCTGTTGGTGAAGGAATAGGGGAGGTTGGTTCCAATGCGGAAGGAGGATTTCGGGCTAGGATATCCTCTATGGAAGGAATATTGGGTAATTGGGAGGCGATAGGTACCTCATTAAAGATAGCGTGAACCTCGTGGGTATGGGTATCGTGAGTTGATGTCTCACTGGTTTGATTGGATGAAGGGGCATGATTGGGAAATGGTTTTTTGAATATTTTTAGATTTTGGTTGGGGGTGGCATTGGGATTATCCACAGTTGACTTTCCTTTCTCAAGCATTTCTTGGACAATATTTCTGAAAGTGATGTAGTTTCCATCACTATGACCCTTTACTCGATGATAGTTACAGAAATCATGTTCTTTATACCATGCGGGCATGGGGCGAGAAGGGTCAAAACTAGTATGTGGTTTTATAGGTGGAAGGGTGATGGCTCCGGATTTGATAAGATTTTCTAAGACAAAAGAGTAAGGTTCCCCAATTGGGGTATATTTTCATTGCTCTCGTCTGAATTGAAAAGTCTGGACAAGTGAGAGATTAGATGAGGGTGTAGCCCGATTTGATAGATGAGATGGGCCGGCCTCTAGTACCACTACGTTAGCGGTGCCCTTAGCTTTTGAATAATTGGTTTGTGGTTTGGAAGAAGAAGAGGTATCATTTGACTTGAATGTCGAATTCTTATTGTGTAATTGGATTTTCTTCTCTTTGATGGCCCAAATATCTAACTTTTGTGCCATAGTGAATGCCTCATCGAATGTTCGGAAGGTTTGGACCTGCAAGGTCGGGGATATATGTCTAGCATAAGCCCATGTGAAGAGCTTGATGATTTCAGTTTGTGGCAGTTGGAAGGTAAGTTGATTGATCAGGATGTGCCAACGAGTGACAAAATCTATGATAGATTCGTCCTCTAACTGACATGTGGAATATAGATCGATCATGGTAACCTTCTTGCGATATTGATAGAGAAATGATCCAAGAAGGCTTGGGATACCTGATTGAATGATAATAGAGTGTTTAAGTAACCCACTATACCAATCTAATACAAGTCTGGTGAGGGACATGGGAAAGGTTCTCAAAAGCAAGGCATCATCATGAGCGATCAGATAACACCCATGTTTGAACAACTACAAATGTTGCTGTGGGTCTTCTTTGCTATTGAAATGATTGAATTTAGGCATTTCCAAATGCATAGGGTATGAATGGATAGGAATGGATGGGTGAATAGGCTCGTTGCAAATCTCGGCCTAGAGTAGGTGAGAGTGTTTCAGAGCCAGAAACCGATGCCTCTAATGTCTGCATCTTGTCCAACATCAATTTAATTAGGTCGTTGGTGGGTTATGATGATTGGATGCCTCCCGTAGCGTGAGAAGGTTGGTTTTGGGCATATAACACGGGGTGGAACTTTAGTGTATGGGGTTCCATGTAGATTGGTGCGATTAAGAGGGTAGTGAAATAGGGGTACGTACCCATAATGAATAATGGATGAAACAAGAGGTTGTTGGTAGTATGTATATGGGGGTGGAAGGGTCGTGGTAACCCTAGTGGCAATAGGGGTTAATGATTGTGGAATGGAAAGAACCACGTTCTAAAATGGGGTAGGGGTCACCGACACTAGAGGTGGTAATGTAGCTATGGGTATGTGGGAGACATTAGGGGCAGATGAGGTTGTGTTTGGTGTAGTTTTCAAGGGTACAATGGATGTAATGGGTGCCATAGAGGTAGCAGACACGGCAGTCATAGTAGGTATAGGACCTAACTACGAAATGACTGGGGGTAAGGTGGATGCAGGAAGCACGTAGTCAGATGGGCCAATGCGGGAGTGGGTGAAAGAGTCGCAGGGATAGATACGGGCATGTCATATATCAACTGACCCAAGGCATCTCGAGTGGATGAGTGGGAAAGGTAAAACTGTAAGGAGGCAAGGTTCTGGTCAAGTAGTCATGCAAACTCCTCATCTCCGGTAGTGATAATAATAGGCTGGATGGGATCCATGGCTGGTGATAAAAATGGAAGGTGGTGAAGGATTAGGTGGGATTGGTTGAGAACTATCATGAAATACGAGGGTGTGTGCTTGTCTTTGGGTCAACACCATGTGAACCAGTACTGATCAAGTAGGGTTGTTTCTCTATAAATGACACAGAGAACAATATGAACAGGTGAATCTGGTGACAAAAAGTGGATTAAGTATCAAATGGTGGCTATAATGTGAAACAGTCTAACTGATGTTGGTTAGGGAAAACCGACACTAGTGAGGGGTAGCCATTATCGTTTCATCGTAGAAAATGAACAAGAAAAGTGAGGTAGAAGAAGGTAAAACCTGACAATTATGCCAAATTTGAAGATGTTTAAAATGTCAATGGGAATAGTGACAATGACAGGGGCTATGAAAATTGGAAGAAAGTGAAGTAAAATTTCCTTTTGAGTAGGTTAGCAAAAGGACATGGAACCGACATCGGTTGGGTATAACCAATGGCGGTCAGAGGTAACTAACGACGATTACTATGAAATTGAAATAGTGATGAAAGAAAGTGGTTGTGAATTAAAATATGATGTAGAATTAGACCCAAAATTTTGATAACGATGATGATATGGCCCAAGCACACTCAGGTGAAGCTGGAATACACCAACTGTGATAAGGAGCGTGTAAGGATGAACAAAAAAGTGATGAATGTGCTCTCTCACCTCAAAATGCAAGCCAAGCAAAAACACTAAGAAAATGTGATCCTAGGAGTGCCCTTTCTATTATGTTTTTTTAGATTATGTTATTTAGGGATTGACACATGAATTGTGAAATATATTTTTCAGTGAGGATGGCTTCCTACAAAGAAGGAGATCTAAAAGGTGATGTTTCAGGTATGTTATGGTGGGGGTGGGCTTCGCTCAAGTATGACTTGAAAAAGCAAAGTGAGTGGGTGCCCACTGTGTCATGATCGTGTGATCACCTACAACTTCTTTCAAGTAGGACGTTGTTTAAGAATGTATGTATTTTGAATTTTTGTGTGGTTTGGTAAGACTCAAAGAAAGAGAAATGGATAGAAGTGCTTTTCCACAATTCTTTTGTCAACCATCACCGGGCATGACTTCCAACGTATAGGTTTCCCTCAATTAACGTGAGCTAATGTAATAAATTAGAATGAATGCACTTATTTTTAAACCCAAATCGAAAATGTGAAATTGGATGACATAATAAGATGAAGAGAAAGAGGGATGCTCTTTCACTATAATGCAGAAAACATGAAGAAATGGTTCTTTTTAATTACACTAAAAGAAAATTTTCCTTTAGAGCAAATAGAAAGAAGAGGTGGGTTACTAAGGAAGAAAATTAGTGTGTACGCTTTTCGGAGAGAGAAACAAACACAATTTTTTTCCTAGGAATTAATGAAATGCAAGGAACCCCGGATAGATCCCCCGAACATGCCAAAATGTTTCACCTGATTCTTAGATCGTTTCTTTGAAGTGTTGACAAAACAAATAGGGTAACGGGTGTAGGAGGAATACATGTTCAAATGTTGGTTGATGGGTTGTTGTGCGTGTATGACTTCCGGATCCACAACTGATTGTGAGAGCTTCCTTTTGGCTAGGAGGAACTACCTGTAATAAAAATAAGACCACCAAAAGGAATTAAACAATATGGGCAGTGAACTACCTAGCGTATGCTAGATCCGAGAAGTGTGATACTTCCTAGATGGATGTCAGTCCACTATTTTAAACAATTTAATGTTGTAAACAAAGTAAATCCTATTTTTATTTAAAATTATTTAGGTATCTCACTTAAAACACAATAAGAAATAGATCTAATCTAACAAGCTAAGCTAGAATAGAATCCAAAGGTCAAATGATTGGTCTGGGTCTCTGCAGGTTTGATAGAGGTCTCGGGTAGATCACAGGTGAATGAGGGTGAAATGAAATTAGGTGGGTAGGTCTCTATTCTAGGCTGTGTGGGTAAATACAGAGACCGGTGTTGGTCAGGGTGACTGACGGCGATTAGGTGTAACCAATGCCGGTTACTGTGAGATCTGAAAATGTCACAGAACAAGTTGTGGTCTCCTTTGTGATTACACAAAGGACTTTGGTGAGTCGGGGTGAAATATTGGGTTACTAGAGTAGGCTTAGGTGAGGTTTTAATGGGTATATGGAGGTGAAAATGTTGGATAAGGTCAATAGGGGAAAGATAAACAATGGATGATAAAATGATGATGAAATGAAATAAACCAGGAAAGTATGATGTTATACTTACTTGGATTCCGGTCCTGAATGCCTGTGTGTGAGGGATGGAGGTGCTAATGAGGGGTTTGAAGGTTGCAAGTGATCACCACTGCAAGAAATCTTCTACATGGGTTGCATGTATACTCCTCTTTTCTTGGATAGATCAGATCATGGTTGGGATGGTTGTGCAGAGAAGATGCTCAATCTCCTTCCTTACATGTGGGTTTTTGCTAGAATTTTCTCTCTGAAGATGTGTTATCTCTCTGAGATGTGTTCTTTCTCATCAACCTTCTCCCAATGTTTTCCAACCTTGAGAATAAGGTAGTTTAGGGGTTAAAAGGGGTAACCGACGGAAGTCCTGGCTTAGCAAGCGGAAACAGTTAGGGGTAACCAACGTTGGTGAACGTAGGATTTCCTAGGTTTACTAAACTAGGAGATCCTCCTGATTTCCTTGGATCTCATGCCATTATCCCACGGATTATACTGAGAGCCTCTTGTGAGCATGTGGGAATGTGGTTAGAGGGAATGTAGGCATTGATTTTTAGGGTTTGGGTAAGTCTTAGTTAGTTATGGTAACTTGCTAAGAATAGGTCTTAGGTTGAGTTGGCTTGGTGAGGTGTCTAAGTGAACTATATGTGTGGATATTATTTAAATAAAATATTCAAATAATAAATATAGTGAGGATAATGCATTAATTTAATTTAATTAATATTAGTGGGGTGAAGGGGGTCATGACTAGGTAAATGTAATAAATGGTGCTTATTTGTCGAGGGACTAAAGGGGAGTGTGACCTAATTTTAGTGTCTACACTTAGATCTCTCCTTCTTCCTTTCCCTTCTTTCTACATTCAAAGCATTACCATATTATAATTCTCCTGTACTATTCCTACACATTTCTTCATTCAGGATTATACTAACCACATCATCAAACTTTAAAATATTAGTAGCAGACGGTGTATTACTAACATTCATTACCAAGTTATCCCAACTATTTGGCAAAGATCGTAGAAATAAAAGTTCTTTCACTTCATCATCAAATGGAATATTCACTAATTTTATTTGATTTATAGTAGAACGGAAGTCATTCAAATGACTTGATGCAGATTCACCTTCTTGCATCTTTGAATTAAATAATTTCTTTTGAAGCACTAGGTTTTTCATATAAATTATCTAAAGATTTCATCAACTCTACCTTGGTTTTTTTTTGGTAATATTCAAAGCCATAAATGTTGTCAAGCTTAATTTTATAGATCCGAGAGTCTTTCGTCACAATAATTTTCCATTCTTCATTAGTCATCTTTTAGTTCTTGCTTTTACATTCAGCGGTAAATATAGATCTTTTTGATATAGATAATCTTCCACCTACATCTTCCAAAATTGATCATTACGGCTGTCAAGTTTCTCAACTATGTATATCTTTTGCCATTGTTGTAGATCCCACTCAATCAAAAATCCTATGTGAATAAATATGTCAACACATAAAACCTTCAAACAAAAAAAATCTTTGATATCAATTGTTGGGATTAATCACACGGTTATTGAGATATATATATCATATCTAAGCATACAAATAATAAATATGGAAATAAACCAAAAGAAACAATACACAAGATATAACATGGCTCACCTACTGTGGGCTATTTCCACCAAGAAATAGTTAATATATTATTCAAAGATTCACAGAGGATATACAATGAAGATGTACAATCTTCCACACCTCTCCCAGATGTGCAGTACTTTCTTCCTATCAAGCTTCTCTTTTTCTCTCTCCAAGAATTCCTTCTTACAATTCTTCTAACTCTCAATGAGTTTTCTCCTTCTAACCCTAGCTTTCTAGCTTATATAAGCATATACAAACTTAGGGAAATTTAGCTATACAATTACAACCATTAGATCAACTTTATATCAAAGGTTAGATCTAATTACCGTGAGTTAAATAAAAAAATCACGCACAGGTAACCGATTTTGGTTACCCTAACCGATAATGGTTCCTTCTTTCTTTGACCAATGTCAGTCCCAGTGTGACCAGCGGCGGCTACCCAACCGACATCGATATCGTGTGTATTCCTAGCAAGTTAATAAAACATGCAAATGTGAAGAAATTAAGTTCCACAACTCAATATTCCCACATGATTATAATTAACACACTAAACTATAAAGTTTCAAAATTAGGGGTGATAATATTTTTTTGGGGTGGTTGTGTTTCTTGTTTCTTTATCCATTCCTTCTTTCTCTCTCTTTGTGATGGATGCTCTATCAATTAATTTTCTCATCGTCGTTTAAATTTTTCAAATGGAGATTGAAAATGGTAATGAAACTAAGGGTTAAAGGGTTATTTCGCATCACCATGAGAGTTAAGACTGAACCTGGTGATGAGCTTGAAAAATCTAAGTGGATAAACTGATTTGATGAAACCTTATATCTTCTTTGTATGTATGTTTCTCCTAACTTTCTCTTCCACATTGAGTCGTCTGAAACACCTGATGAAGCATGGAAAATGTTAATCAATATGTTTAGACAACAAGATGACATGAGAGTGCATGAGTTGGAAAACGAACTACTAGGATTAAATCCTAGTGAATTTGAAAACCTACATGCCTTCTTCTCAAAGTTTGTCCACACTAGATTTCTTTTAAATGAATGTAAAGTGAAGAAGAAATATTCTCGAGTTGATCTTGTCAATTATTTCTAAGTTAGGTCCTAAATACTTTGTCTTCATTTCAACTTTCCATCCCATGAAAGCCACTCGGGAAGTACTTGGAAAATTCCCTCTTTTGACAGATTTTTGTCCCAACTCATTCAAGAACATGATAAACTCATTCAAATGGGGACTCTTAAATCCAAGTCACATGCCCTTATAGAAAGTAATGGTAAGGGAAAGAAAACTGAAAAATAAGAAAGAGAAAAATGACCAACCAAAGAAGGAAACCAAGACCAACCAAGCCCAAACCAAACCTAACACGAATGCTTCTACTTCTGATCCTAAAGAAAAAAAAGGAAAGTGTAATTGTTCTTATTACAACAAGAATGACCATGAATAGCATCAATGTATGAGAAAATAAATTAACCACCTAACTCATTTACTTGAGAAGAATAACATATGTGTTCCTGATTCTATCAAACACAATGCTCTGAAAAATAAGTCTTCCATAGTAAAGGAGTATAAATCTAAAATGAAGAAAGGAGAGGCCCTTGTAGCAATATTTTCTCCTTCAAAGATGTGTATTATCGATTCTAGTTCCTTGAACCACATGGCCTCCCAACATCAAACCGTGTGGAATTTCCCAAATCACGTTGGGTGATGACACTATGGTGTCGGTTTCTGTTAGTGAATTGGTAGAGATGACGGTGGATCATCTAACCAAGTTTTGAGTGTTCCTAATATCTCTACCAATATTCTATCAGTTTACGAAATCACTCACCTGGGTGAAGGAATGCGAGTGGAATTTTTTCCTAACTTGGTGATTATTTGTGAGCTTCGCTCCAACACTGTTATGGATTATGGAAAGGTATATCACCATTTACAGTTGTATATATTTTCCCACTTATGAATTTATGCCCACTTCCTTTCTCACTCATGCAGATGAGGTTAGCAAGCTATGGCATGAGAATTTTGGCCATCTTAACTATCATTACCTTGAACAATTGAGCCAAAATGAAATGGTCAATGGGTTACCCCATGTAAAATTTTCTAAGGGTCTTTGTGAGGGTTGTGCCCTCAAGAAGCACCCCAAAGAAATTTTTGGCAAAGGAAAAGCCTAGAGAGCTACTCATCTTTTGGATCTTGTTCATAGTGACATTTCTGGCCCATTACCATCTCCTTTGTTTACTATAGATCTTTATATATTTACCTTTATTGATGAATTTTCATGTTACACTTTAGTGTATTTTCTTAAGCTAAAGTCTGAAGTTTTTTTATCACTTTTGAGACTTTAAGGATCTTCTGAGAAATAATTTGAAAGGTATATCAAGATTCTTCAAACTAACAATGGATGCGAGTATGCTAGAAATGTTAGGAATATTTAGGTTAGTGTTCACATGTAATTAGTGATTTCATGTATATGGTGTGTTAATTTGTTAAAACCATATGTATATTTTTATAAAAATATATATTACGGGAATATTATTAGCGAAATATTATTAGAGATATGATCTCTACTATGTAATGGTTCAAATTATTAATAACACATCATTCTGGTTTTGTCATTTTATTTGGTATCAAAGTGATTTTCATTATCCCTGTGGTGGAAAGATAATTTGTATATCAGGGGAATCCTTGATTTCTTCATTGCCCCAAGTTTGATATCTTCAAAATATTTACACTAGTTCTTTCTTAGATGTCACCAGAGAAGCTCCATTGAATTTTCCATGCCTGCAACGTAAGCGTGAAGATTGATTGGATTCATATCGACCTTGAATATTTTGAACAATATATCTCAATCCGTAAACAATACTCAACTCATGAAGACCGAAGCATTATAGCGTGAAAATTTTCTCAAATTTTGCATTCTCAGATTGTGCCACTCACCACCCAATCAAAATATCATATACCATGAAGATTCATCCTATTCAGGAGATATGTATAAGTGAATCATGGGTAGTTTGTGTAAGATCCTTAAAAAGAGTGGGTAGATGTTTTTAGTTGATATACCAGAAGGAAATGACTACTAAACGCATGTATTTTGGATCTATGTAAGATGCATTTTCAAGGCAAGGTAGTGACTGGATCTAACACTATCATCCATGAAATTCTCAATACTTGTGACTGTGTTATTACAACTCCTATCACAGATTTCTATATTTTAGTTTCCATCTTCTACTGTGGCGAATCCACTCAATATTCAGATCGGTCTGTGCATCCAAGAATTTATATGCTTCATCAATGTCAAAAATTTTTATTGTTTTAGATCAAATAGTGAATTCATTTTAATCTCGGCATTGACATTTGGCATCGAATTATGATGTAGATAGAGTGCTAAGATATTTTATCATGTCTTGAACGCAACCTCTTCCTTGTACACTGAAGATATTTAAATCATCAAATGTCAAGGTAAAAATCATATGGCTATGTTTATAACTACATGTTTGAGTAATTTGATAGCTAGATTAGTTTCATTGAATAAGATATTTGTCAAGTGGTCAAGGGGTCGGAAGTGATAAATAAGCATTTAGGTTTGGTCCTAATATATATAATTTTTCATGAAAAATAGTCAAGAGAGAGTTATCATAGTTGTGTCTTTAGGACTAAATTTTCATATAGTCCTTGTTATTTTGAAAAAAATTGTGTCAATTCTTAAATTCTTGATTCAATTTTTCCATGAGTCAAAAAATTCAAAATGGTTTGTCTTGTTAAGTCAAGAGTCAAAAGTTTGTAAAAATTATTTTTAAAAAAATTCTTACAAACGTATTATCGGTGTTACCTGACATCTTGGAAACCATTGAATATTATATGTACCTCTCAAGGGATTTATTTGTAACATACAGTTGATTGCATCCCTTCACAAAATGGATTTGCGGAAAGAAAGAACCCAACACTTAAGGATATCACCACTTATATGGTTCATTCGAAATCCCTTCCTTTGCAATATTAGGCCGAAGTATTGAATTGTGCTTACTACATTCAGAACCATGTTCCACATAAGGTATTAAAAGGAATGACACCCTCTGAATCTTGATTTAGATGAAATCCTGATGTCGAGCACTTTCTCGTCTTTGGATCCAATGTTATAACCCAAATTACTAAAAAAACAACACAAGGATTTGGAACCATAGTCCAAACCTTGTATTTTTCTAGGGTATCCTAATGGCGTGAAACGGTATAGAGGTCATCAACTTATATCGATATAACCCTCCTGAGTCTCCTGACTTGATTCTCCCTCATGCTTCCTTAGTCTTCGATTAATTTTGACTCTTCGAGATGATGACGTTTTTGAGGATGTTCCTTTTAACCCTCCTTCTCTTCTCTCACCCTCATGCTTGAGTCTTCTAATTTTTGACAGTAGTGATGAAGGGGAATTTTTCTCTTCTCACTCGAGTGGAGAATCTATAGATTTTTATCCTAACTCACCTCCTAGTCCTCGTTGGGATAGGAAGAATTTGCAAACTATTAGAGAATGGATAAGAGATCCTTTAGATAAAATATGGACTTGCTAGGGGTTTGTTGGAGCTCACTCCTTCTTTACCTTTGCTTCCGACCCTCATTCTTTTTGGAAGGCTTTTGGGATTCCTGAGTGGGATTCTACCATAGATGAGGAGTACTCCTCACTCATGAATAATGATACTTTGATCTCACCCCTCTTATGAAAGTAAGAAAAATAATTCGAGTGTAAGTGGGTGCTCGAATAAATTATAGTGTTGATGGAGAATTTGAAAAAATTTAATCATGATATGTAGCTAAGGGTTTCTTCCTTATAGCTAGGGTTGATTACTAAGAAAAAAATTTATCCCTTTGCAAATATGACTTCCATTCAACCGACCTCACCATCGTTTCCTTGAATAGATGGTAAATCCACTAGATGGGTCTTAAGATTCCCTTCCTTCATGGGGTCCTAGAGGAAGAGATCTGCATGGAATAACTTTCGGGTTATTTCCATGATCCCTCCCTCATTTGAAAGTTAAAGAATTATCTCTACATCCTTAAACAAGCCCCTCAATGAAGGTATACCAATATGGAATCCTTTATAAGTGCATCAGGTGTCACTCTAACCCTAATGTTTACATTCTAAAGTAGGATGACTCCATGTTAATCCTCATTTTGTATGTTGATGACTTGTTGAACATGGGAAACTCTTCCTCGGTCATTGATTCTGTGAATATTTCCTTTTCAAACAAGTTCTCCATGTCCGAATTGGGATTTATTCATTACTTTCTTAGGATTTAGATTTCATAATTTGACTCGGGAATCGTGATTTCACAGCCTAAGTACTCCCTTGATTTTCTAGCTCATTTTCACATGTTCGATTGTAATCCTTTCCTTTCTGGGGTTAATTTGGTTTCTGATTTCTCTACTCCTATGATTTATAGTACCCTTTATCGATGGTTGGTGGGGAGATTGATCTAAATGACTCACTTTTATGTGGATCTTTCGTATGATGTTGGGATCATGTAAATATGTATACGAGATCCCCATGAGTTTCATTGGAGAAAAGTGAAGAGTATCCTTCACTATGTTCATGGAACTTATACAGATGGCATTCACTATCTAGGAGGGATAGAGATTGATTTGGTCATTTTTACTAACTTTGATTCAACTAGTGATCTAGATCATTGGAAATCTATTTCAAGCTACAGTTTCTCTCTTGGTTTGGGTCCTATTGTTGGTCTAGCAAGAAGTAGAATACAATTTCCATATCATCTATAGAGGAAGAGTACAAAGGATCAGTTAACTTTACCATGGAAATTGTTTGGTTGCAGCAAGGAATCTTCACAAATTTTTGTATTCACTTTTGGTGGCCTACTATCATCTATTGTGACAACATGAGAAACATCTCGATTTGTTGAAATCCAGTTCAGCATCAGGGGACGAAGCAAATCAAGATCCATATAAAATTTATTAGGGATTTGATTCATGATGACATAATCGACTTGTAATATTTTTAGAAATCGACCAAGTTGTTGCAGATATTTTCACCAAGCCCTTCACTGAGGTGAATTTTATTCACTTACGTCTCTTCTTGGGGTGAGGTCCTTTATAGCCACCCATCTTCTTCAAGCTTTCTAGTCCTCTTCTCCTCTTCTTATTTTCTAGAGATATTTTTATTTTACATGGGTACCTTATCAGGCCTTTAGTTGTTGGGACCCATATGGTGTGCATCTTTCTTAGTTCTCAAGGGGATTTCTCTTTCATTTTTGAATTTCCATGACATCTACCTTAGCTTCGATGAAGGGGGTATTGGTGTATTTTACTTACGTCATCATCTCTTAGGGTCTTGTCCACCTCACATGGTGAGTCATCTCACTTAGCAATATCATAGGTAATTAGGTGTAATTAGGGTTCCATTTTTATACACGGTAGTTACATAACACTCTTATATATGTACCCTTTCTATTTGAGCTATGAGTATGAGTAGACATATTCTTTCATGTTTGATTTTCATTTTTTTTTAATTTTTTGTTTATTACTTAAAGCGTTCAAGTTACCATTGGACTGAAACCTCTTCGATGTGCATGATGTTCCGTTTTGATCCTTGCAAAAAAACATCACAAAGGATGGAGTTAACTTCAAAACTTCATCAAAAAAATATCTTCCATATCAGCATTTACATTGTTAAGGGTTAAGTAATTTATCACATCTCTCTTTAATCCCCCTTTAAAAATGGTGGGAACAACACACAGATACTATAGTCCCTTTGGAAGGGGAGAAATAAATCCTTTAAGAAATTCTAATGATGAAGACAACCAAAACCTTGATGATCATCAAAATGACATTTTTGCTGAGGAACAAGCCCAAATCAAGAATGTTTTACGTGCGTGAACAAGAACCATTTTTTCTCATCTCCTTGAGATGGGAGAAAAATTACCTTCGAATTTTGACGGGATATTTTGAGAACATTACTCGATAAACCTAAACCCAAAAAGGTATACCATCCTCCTCAAATAATAATGATGGATCTAGACAAAGCAACACAAATGCTTAGGAAAAAGGCAAATCTACTGATTCAGGCCCCCATCCCAATCAAGCCTTATTTGATAAAATCAAGGTGGTTGAACTAAAACTATATATCTTATCTTCTAAAGGCACTACTGAACCTAATGATAAAGATTCATCAAAGAAAACTAGTGATGATTCATCTAAAACCCATAATGTGCCCAATAAAGAGAACAACAATTCTAAGAATGATGGTTCATCATTTATCCACAAAATAATTCAACATTTTCTTAGGAATGGAAACTGATGAAATATGCGATTTTGTGTATGCAACACTAATGAAAAAAATTCAAAATTGATGAATTGTGTCCTTACCCCTTCGATAAGGAAACCTTACATGTACCCTTTCCAAAATCCTTTGAAACTCCCAAATTTGATAAATATAGGGGAAAGAACGACCGCGAGAGCACATTAAGGATGTATTCATGGAATACCAAGAAGTGGCATATAGTGATATCTTTTTACTACATCTCTTTCCATGAAGTCTAGGAGGAAAAGCCTTGGACTAGTTTCTACACCTTCCCAAGGGTTCAATAACCACTTTTGTGGACCTCTCAAAGAAGTTCGTTAAACATGTTTCCTTCACTCTAGACTCGAGATCACTATGATTGATTTGTATAATTCCAAGCAACGTTCAAATGAAACCTTCACACAATTCCTATAATGATGGTGTGGAATCTCAATTTGGTTCCCAAGCTCCATCCTAAAAAAACTAGTGAGGATCTTTGTTCTAAATCTCACTAGTGAATTATCCTTTCATATGAAAATGCACTACCTAAATAGCTTTGATGAAGTCATTGAAAAAGGATCCCAAATCAAAAAATCCCTTATCACCAAAGGTTTAATCAAACCTCATTCTAAAGATAGTGGGAATCATGGCCATAATAATAGGGGTACTTCTTAGGAAAACCTAAAAACATCAATCTAAACCGTAATGTTATTAATGATGGTGTCACAAACTATCGTAGTGTGAATAATGTCCAAAACATTCATTCTAATAAAAATAAAGAAAAACAACCTCTCGTTATTTCAATTAGAAAGGCTCTCCCTTCTTGCGACCTAAAATGAATACGATTCACACCTTTGGGAAAACCTATATCTAGTGTTTTGTGCCAACTAGTAAATGTAAATATGGTTACATACCCTATTACGAAACCTTTCGTTGAAGTAGAACCTAAACCTACCTAGTATAAAAAAGGTACATATTGTGATTTTCATTTCTTCGATGGTCACCAAACCAATTTTTTAATACATATTTGTCACTATATCCAAGATCTCATCGATAATGGGGATATTACTATTGAAGATCCTGCATAAAAAATAACATCTAATGATAATCTTAAAGTATTTTCCAATCCATTCCCTAAACATGGTATAGATAACAAAACTAATGAAAAGGCCAATCTTCAAATAATGTCAATTTTGAATCGATTATTTCATTTGTTGAGGAATTTCCTCCTACTATTTCTACCATAATGTGTAAACATAAAAAAAAATTGGTTGCCACACACCAAAAGAAAATCTAGGTTCTTATGGCTATCCAACTAGCCACGTTGTCCACCGAGCCTCGAGTGTTCAAACTTATGTCTCCCTCAAACAAGAGGTCAATCCTAAATGTTAATTTTTCTACTTTCGGTCATTATGACCTATTAAAATAGTTAGCGATGACGCCTCCAAATATATCTCTTATGGAGTTATTAAAATTGTCACCTAACTTCCAAGACATTCGATTCATGTTATTCATAAAGCATGTTTTTCATGAAAATAGCGATTTCCAATAGTTCAAAGCCATGATCGCTAACCTTTCATTAGAAATTATCATCTTTCTTTCAGTCCTCAAGGCCTAGTGAACCACAACCTACATAATAATAACTCTTTGTACATTAAAGCATATATAACTAACCATAAATTCAAAATATTCCTCGTCATCAATAGAGCACCCCTAAACATATGTTTTATGAAAATTTTATGTTGTCTTGGTCATGTAGAGGAAAAATTGGATGTCAACGACATCACCATTCGTGGTTATGAAAATAGTGAGCGAGAATCCTATGGAACCATTATCCTTCCCATACAAGTGGGCCCACAACTTCTTGAAACTCTCTGTCATGTAGTGGATGTGGAAATGTCATACAATCTCCTCTTGGGTAGATCTTGGATACATGTGATGCAAGTTGTTCCCTCCACCTTCCATCAATGCATTAAATTTCCACATAATGGAAAAGAGTTCATGTTGCTTGCTGACATAAAACACTTTGAGTATCTTGTAAACTCCTAGATGAAATGTATAATGGTGTTAACTATTATCCATCTATTGATAGCTCGCTTAACCTCATGTTATTCCTATTTTTAATACTCACATTGACCCCTAAATGATTGTAGTCATTTTTACCCTTATCACAAAAGAAAGGTACCCCATGCGCGTCGACCTATCACCAAATGGATGTTGGGTGCTCACCCAGTCAAAGTGTGGGTGATGAGTATCTCTTTTATGTGATTTTAGTGGGAAACATCATCATCTACGATTTTTTCTTAAGATATTTAAAAGGAGTTAAGACATTCAAGAACCATAGAGCTCAGAACGGCCTCTAGATCCTTATAGTCATTACAGATAGAAAGTACTTAATAGATTATATAACTTGTACCATAACAGAAAGAAGTATACAATCATCCACACTTAGCATAAACATAAATGAAAGAGAACCCATGAGAAAGACGTATGCATCATAATCATTGATATTAAAATTCATATAACTAGTAACCTCATTACATCCATGGAGCCATTACAAAATATCACAGAGAAATAGATCGCAGCCATGCATTATAACTAGACTAATGTAGCTAGGCTATCAAAAGAAAAATTTCAATACCCATTATACATTCTTTCCCAAATACCATTATCCACTAACAGAGTTCTTGCACTATTTTTGCAGAGCTCCACCCTCTTTTTTTTCTCTCCTCATTTACTTTGCAGGTGCTTGTATTTATAGCCTTTCTGGACTACCAACTCATCCTCCAGTGCCCTCAGATCTAATGCCAAGTGTCTGAATGTGGTCCTCCATGTGAGCATGCTCTCCCAAGCCTAAAATTTCCACTTTTCACCATGATGTGCTTCTAGAAGCTTCTACCGCAGGCATGCTCCTTCTTGGGCCAACCTGTCACCAGGCTGGCACCTTATCCACTCAACATGCGCATTCGGGTCATGCTTTTCACATGTTCTATCCCGAATGCCCAATTTGGCTAAGTCCCAAACCCTTGGTTCTGCCGCACATGCCGCGTGTGCACCATGGCTTCCTTAAACCCTTTTCTTAAACCCTGCCCTGCATGCTTTTTCCTTACGCACCTCTCTTCAACTAGGACCTGTGCACATACGTCCTTTTGTACTTAGCCAACATTCTAGGGGCCTAACATCACCCCACACTACGCATGTTCTCCATCCGCAGGAACACTTCTCTAGTGAAAGAAATAATACAACAGGCTTATGCCTTGGAACAAGAATAAGGGGATGAAATAATGGGGGAAGAAGAAAGAATGGGAGAGTGAAGGAATCACTGCAACAAGCTAGGAAAATCCTTTTGCAAGTCGGCCTCCAAATTTTTCTAGGCATCAACTTCTTCCTGCACTCTCTGATAGAGGTCACCGACTAGGGCGCTCACCTCCCCAAAATTTATCCCATCTCCTTACGCACTCATGGTATTAGTGATTTTCTCCAACTCCTTGCCTATATCCTCTAGTGCATCCATTCTTCATGTAATACATGGATATAGTTCCTTCAACTGGTTTTTGATTGAACCCCTTAAGGTTTCAATGGCTTCAGATTTCCTCTCAACCTTGGCAAGGATTTTATCCCTTTCTGTCCCTATTTCCCTTGTTCTTCTCTTGAACTCCTTGAGTTCTACTTCACGAGTGGTGACCAAGGCACCTGCCACTTTGTCTTTGTCCACGTAATTTTCGTATGTGGCCTCAATAGTTCGTAAAGTAGCCCTTACATTAAAAATAACCTTGATGTATTCCATGATGAGCACTATGATATTTAACCTATCCTCTTTCTCTAGGCATGCGCAACTTCTTCTGCAGACTCCAAGGCTAGCGGTTGTCTTTTCATGGTGAGGATCCTTGTTAAATACTTCAGGCATCCCAAGGTAGATCCATACTTCTACGTGGGTGATGTTAGGTCCGGATTCTTCAATACTATAGCCTCATTGATGGATTTCACCTTCTTGTACACAACACATACCTTAGCCTTTTCATCCTTCAATTCATGTTGCCACTAGGTACTGATCAACTTCTCCTAGCTTAGCTCCTTTTTCATTGCAGCTAGCTCTTCCTCTTTCTTCTTTAGCTCCCCTTCCAGATCTCTGATCCTATCATTCCACCTGAAGATTCTAGCTTTGATCTCAATGGAGACTTTGTTGAGCGCGTTGCATAGTTTTTCATCCGAGAGCTACTGGGTATCCACCACTGGGTTATCTTCTCTTGGTCCTAGAAATTTTATTATTTCCCCGTGGTTTACCTCAAACTCTGGCTCATCAAGGTGGGACTCTATTTCCCATGAGATCATTTTCCTTATCCGCGGATATGTAACCTCCCTGTCAAAAGATGACATTTCTACAAGCTCCTCTGCTGGAATGGTACTTTGGAACTGTGTGTGGAATAATTTCTTGGGGTCATCAATATAACCCATCTCTGGCCTCTCCCCCTCTGTGCGCCTTCCTCCCATGCATGTACCCTTAGGTATAATTATAGTCAAAATGGGGCCTCTAGTGATGTCGTGTTCTCTACGATCTCTCTTCTTGTTCAACGCCACCTTGATGTTATCTAATTTTTTCTACATAGATATTGTTCTTGAGTCTCTTCTTCTGCCACCTTGGTTATCTATTTTTACGTAGAGATTGGAGACTCTTGCGTCTGCGCTCTAGATTCCTCACCTTTTCCCATGTCCTTGGTGCCTTCTCCTACTTGGCTATCCTCGCATGTATGAAAAGGAACCCTTGTTCTTCTTCTCTACCTTCCTCCTCTGAATCATGTATATTAAAGACGGGTGGTCCTTGATCTTTCCTAGGGTCCTCTTCCCCACTTACTTCTTCTCCACTCTCATCCTCTTCGCTCTCATATTTTTCTCTTATGTACTTGTCCAAACTCTCAGTCTCTTCCGAGACAGTCTCTTCTTCTACCCTCTGCTTCTTCCTAACCAGAGATTCCGGTGTAGGTGACTTTGTTTCTTCCTCTCCTGATGACTCCTTGTCTGATGGATTTTCTGGCTCTGGAGTCTTCTCTTTTACTATGGGCCTCTTCTTACGCGTGTACATACTAGTTCTAGCACTTGTCCTGGGGGAACCTATTACCTATGTCTCCACCACACTTGGTATTTTCTTTTCTGGCTCTTTTTCCTCCCATTTGGGCATGGGTCTCTTCCTACCAATTAGATCTTGAGGTATAGATACCTCGTTCTCCAGATATGTGCCCTTCTCAGACTTGGGTCTTATGTGGATGTACATGTGCACCATGGATCCTTCTACAATGGGAAAAGTCATGGGCCTTGTCATTTAAACTTCATGTGACACGTACCGCTCCACGTACGTACACTTACCGAGGTACACCAACCCTTTGCACATTTCCCTGTGGTCCTAGTCCAGATTACCAAGGTCTAGCTTAAAATTCTTGGACTCCCTGAACTTGTTTACTCCCACTTGGAAGTATTGAGTTGTGAAGGCAAAGGGGAGCTTGCACCATGGGCTCCATGTCTCATCTGACAGTTTGAATCTGCCCAAGTAGAAATGATGGTACATAGAAAATTTTGCTTCTCCCCTGGTGGCTGCTGGCATTTGTTTAGGAATTCTCCATTCCACCCTAAATGTGTTCCTTAGGTGCATATACCATTTTTCCAAGCGCGCCTTGTGCACAGTTGTCATGGTGTCACAAATGTATTTCTCAAACCTCTTTACGAGTGAGGGGTCTTCAGCAGGGTACTCCCACACGAACTTTTCTGATGCATCCAATACCCCGATCTCTAAAAACATGATGGTTAATAGGACATTGCCAAAAAGGATCCTATCACCTTCCTTTGTGCAGCTGACAATCTCATCCGCGATGAATGTGGACAAGTTGTAGATGGTGCCCTCTGAAATTTTCCTACAAACATTAAACCATGGCTTATTAACATGGGTCCATCTCTCTTGGCCAATTAACTTTGACACAAGGTGCACAACCATCTTCATTACCAGATCCTTAATGTTTGTGACATCATAATACCTTGACCCCTTCTTGTATGCATAAGCGGTGATAGTTTCCTTAATCGCTTCTTTGTCAATCAAGTCATCCTCCAAACCGTCTCCTTCACAAATGATTCCTATGAAATGTGAAATGAGCTAAGGTTTTATGTGCATCTTGTGCCCTAAGAAGTGGAAGTAGTCCTCATGAATGCGCGACATCAGATATTGATATAAGCACTCAGGTTTCCTGAAGTAGGGAAACTCAAAGAGTTGTAATAACCCTACCTTCTCTAACTTAACCTTCACATCATCATTATAAATGGGTAAACCCTCTAGTGTCCTTTTGTTTGTTGGGCACACTAACTCCAATGCCATCTCCTTCTCGATTGTTCTTGTCCGATGATTGTATTCATTCACATACATGTTCCTCATATGGGACTCCCACTCCTTCCCTAACAACACTCCTGGTTTCACCTTTTTCTTAGATTTTTTCTTTGAAGTGTTGACGAAACAGATAGGGTAATCAGGCGTAGGAGGAATACATGTTCAAATGTTAGTTGATGGGTTGTTGCACGTGTGTGACTTTGAATCCATAGCTGATCGTGAGAGACTCCTTTTGGCTTGGGAATAACTACCTGTAATGAAAACAAGACCACGGAAGAAATTAAACAATATGGGCAATGAACCGCCTAGCGCAAGCTAGATCCAGAAGTATGATACTTCCTAGACGGCTGGACTAGTCCTTTGTTTTAAAAAATTAATGTTATAAAAAAAAAAAATCCTATTGTTATTTTGAAATGATTTAGGTATCTCACTTAAAACACAATAAGAAAATAGATCTAATTTAACGGGCTAATCTAGAATAGAATCCAAAGGTCAAATGATTGGTTCTGGGTCTCGCAAGTCTAATAAAGGTCTCTGGTAGGTCACAGGTGAATGAGGGTGAGGTAAAATTAGGTGGGTAGGTCTATTCAGTGGCTGTGTGGGCAAACACGAGATATCATTGTTGGTCGGGGTGATCGGTGGAAGTTGGGTATAACGCGCGCCAAGTTCATCGTGAGATCTGGAAATGTCACAGAACATGGTTTTGGTCTCCTTTGTGATTGCACAAAGGATTTTGGTTGGTCGGGACGAGGTATTGGGTGACTGGAGTAGGATTTTGTGAGGTTTTAATGGGTCTATGGAGGTGAAAATGTTGGAGAAGGTCAATAGGGAGCAAGATAAACAATGGGTGATAAAATAATGATGAAATGAAATAAACCAGAGAAGTATGACGTTATACTTACTTGGATTTCATTCCTGAAGGTTTGTGTGTGAAGGATGGAGGTGCTGATGATGGGTTTGAAGGCTATAAGTGATCACCAACTGAAGAAAAGATTTTGCATGGGCTGCATGCACACTCCTCTTTGCTTGGATAGATCAAATCATGGTTGGGATGGTTGTGCAAGAGAAGATGCTCAATCTCCTTCCTTGGATGTGAGTTTTCATTGGAATTTTATCTCTGAAGATGTGTTATCTCTCTGAGATTTTGTTCTTGCTTGTCAAATTTTTCCCAATGTTTTCCAACCTTGAGAATAAGGTAGTTTAGGGGTTGAAAGGGATAACCGACAGTGGTCCAGCTTAACCGGTGATGGTTAGGGATAACCGACGTTGGTCAAGGCGGGATTTCCTAGGTTTACTACACTTAGGAGATCCTCCTAATTTTCTTGGGTCTCGTGTTGTTATCTCGCGGATTACACTAGGAGCCTCTTGTGAGCATGTGGGAATGTGGTTAGAGGGAATGTAGGCATTGATTTTTAGGGTTTGGGTAAGTCTTAGTTAGTTATGGTAACTTGCTAAGAATAGGTCTTAGGTTGAGTTAGCTTGGTGAGGTGTCTAAGTGAACTATATGTGTAGATATTATTTAAATAATAAATATAGTGATGATAATTAAATTAATAAATTAATATTAGTGGGGTGAAGGGGGTCATGGATAGGTAAATGTAAAAAAGGGTGCTTATATGTCGAGGGATGAAAGGGGAGTGTGACCTACTTTTAGTGTCTACAACTCCATCTGGGTATTGCATTCCTGCATACCACTCCTCATTTGTGCATGCGTCATTTTCTTATTGCTTACCCTTACCCTTGCCCTTTCCCTTCTTGGGTGTGCTAACTGGTTTCTTAGGTGTCATTCTCTAGGTATACTTTAATCACTCTATTTTACTCTGTTCTTCCGCTCTCTCCAACCTTAGATCTTGAACTTGTGAAGAAATTTCCTTAACCCCATGCCCTATTTCTTCAAACCCTAACTAGGATACTCCTTTCACAAGATGATGCCTTCTCCCACTTTTCCTATGCCCGTGAAATCCTTTCCTCCTAGTTCAAAATCTGAACTAGTTACTCACGCTTCAATTTCTCCAAATGTTTCTTCACATGGATCAGTTTTTGGAAGCCCTAGTTTGCAAAGGTGTAAAAATTGCTTCTTTCTCTTTATACGCAAAGTGAATAATGAAGTGCCCGACCCCTTTATTTATAGTTTTTCCCTTTTTAAGCATTAAGTGCTCCTTCACCTACCACCATACTTTTAACATTTAATGCGGATTTTTCAAACAAAATTGACTTCAACGCTTTCCCTCATGCGCCCAAACCTACATGGACAATCCTCCAACCTTCTAGTGCGCAACCAATCCAACATGACAGGAGACTCTTGCACATGCGTAACCAGCGCCAAAGGCACTTCTTCTGTCCTGATTTTTGCTCTTACCTACCTCATGTTGCTTATGTGCTTTTCCCTTCTTTGTACGTGGGATCTGAAAGTAGCTTTTATCTTGGCACCAACCATCCTTTTTCCATCTTTTCTTTCCAAGCACCTCTTTCAATAGGGCCATTCAACTAGGTTTTTCAACACAAACTTCCTTGGCCTTTTAACCATGCTCTCCTTCACATTACTCCACCCCACACTAAAATGATGCGCGGTCCTCTGCACACTCAAAAATTCTCAAAAAGTAGTAATAAGGTTACCGGTGCCTAAGGCATAAAAAAAAAACAACAACGCGAAAGGGAAACACAAGAGAAGAAATCCATAAAGGAAAATTCTAAACTAACTAGCAAACTACCTTATTTACAAACACCAAGAAGACTTATTTATAATAGGGCTTCAGCCTACTCCCATTGCAGTGTCTAGGAAATTTTGTTCCATCCAGCACTTGTAAGACTGGCACACGTCTAAATCAAAGATGTATGAGATTGTGTAGGGACCTAACTAATGGACTTTCAACTTCCAGGATGGCACAAAAACTTAGAATCATATAGTAAGACCATCTTCCCAACCTCAAACTTCTTGTTTCTGATGTGGTGATCATGCCATGCTTTTTTCTTTGCTTTCTCTATTGTTTGACTCCACCTGGTGAGTGATCGTCTCTCATCCAACTTCATTAACTCATCAATTCTCTCTTCCAACACTTGCTCATCAACCAACCCTCCTCGCGCATGCTATTTGTAGAGAAGGTAACATGAATTCAACTAGAAGAATGGCTTCCACACCAAACACTAATTAAAATGGTGTGGCTTTGTTCATTTTATAAGTTGTCTTGTAAGCCCATAATATGGCTGATACCTTGTCATCCCAATCTTGTCTTCTGAAATCACAAATTTTTGTCAGGGTATGACTCATTATTTTGTTAAATGCTTCTACGGTCCCATTTGCTTGTGGTTGAGAAGGGATAGTCTTGTGATGAGCTATCATGAATTCTCTAACAAGATCCTCATGGTCTCATTTAAGAAATGTGTACCCCTATCACTGGTTAAACTTAAAGGGCATCCATACCTTGTGATAATTTTCTCCCATAAAAATCTTGCCCCTGTGGTTGTTGTGAAATCTTTAGTTAGAGCTTCCTCTGCCCACCTTGTCAAATAGTCGTGCATTGATGACATTGTGTGACCATTCCTACACGCCGCTGGTGCAATAGGGAATAAAAATTCTATTTCCCACTTCTCAAAAGGTTCCACACTAGGTACAGGGTGCAAAGGCATTTCATCTCTCTTTCCTGGCTTTTCAATACGCTAACAATGGTCACACGCTTTACAATCCTTGTATAAGGTTTCCCACCACAATCCTACCATTAATATCTTACGTTTAGTGGTGTCACCTGCATAATGCCCACCCACAATTCCTCCATGTGCTTCCTCCATGATGGTGAGGTGCTCATGCTCTAATACACACCGTGAAAACTTCATCACATTCCAACTTGTATAAGTCTCCACTAATCAACATGTAGGGAATGATGCATATGGCGAGCTACTTTGTCTCTAATGCCTTCATTCCTTCCGGCACTACACCTTCCTTTAAAAATACTGCAATCTCCTCCAAACCGAGGGCACGCACCGCAACCTAAACTCCAAATTTTACATCTAGAATTGTCTCCTCAATACTCGCGCATCCTACCCTAAATCAATTCATGATAGATGATTAGGCCCATAATTACTCTTCCCAAGTTTCAATACTACCATGAACTAAAATTATTGAAACAACATGTAGTGCTTGACATTTACAAACGTTTTGAAATAAAAGAAAAATTAAATTTTGATAAAAAAATTAAACAATGAAAGTTTGATGGAATTAGTGTGGGTAGTGGGGGTTGGTAGGCATGTGGGAGGAGGTAGAAAGGAGGAATTAATGTGGTAGGTGAGCTGCTAGAAGTGATGGTTTGGTGGTGGCATGTGGATAAGGCATGGACATCCCTTCCTAAGAAGACATCAGGACCTGTCACTTTCTTTGCATAATAATTCATGCACTTTAATTGCAATCCAAGGATTTAATCAAACCTAAACTCACACTAACATTGAAATTTAGCATCATTTGGATGTGTGCAGCAAATAGGTCTCCAAACTAATCAGTTACTTCTTCCTACACGTTCCCATCCTGTGCCAAAATATGAGTTCTAGAACAGATCATGGACATCCATCAAAGTAGAAAAGACAGAGGAATTTGTTGGTGTTTTGGTTGCAAGCACTGTGGCTGACATTCCTAGAGAAATTAGGTGCATGTGTAATGCATGTGAACTATGTGCCAAAAATGCCTAAAAGCAAGTGTGGCCTCATGACTGAAATGGCCGTAGGATATGCACATAATGAGTTTGTTGGAAATGGATCATAAACTCTTAAGAAATTACGTGTACATGTTGAAGCCTGACTTCCACCCCCGCTAACATCTCAGTGGCCTTGCCAAAATACTGGCTCTAGAACAGGGTGTGGATGCCCCTCTTTACATACAGAAAGAAGGGATTTATCTAGATGTTGTAGTCGCAAATGATCAGGGAGACGTGTGTGTGGTATGTGGAACCTTATACACGGCACGTGAATTGTTTATCTGGATGCACAAAAGAAACTGCGTTAAAGGGATGTTATCTTTGTTGGATGCAATCAAACAAGTTGTTAAATGGCCTTGAAAATTCTCATGAGAATGTGATTGATAGAGCTAAAGCCATATTCCACAACCTTGGCCATCACTCTTCCCTATCTATGCCAATGGGAGCCTTGATATAGGGTATGCACAAATTAGTTCGGTTGTAAGGAGTATAGAAACTTCCAATCAAATGCTCAGAGAAGGTGTAGAGCCTAGTCACCACCCAAGCCGACCTATGCCCCAAATGAGAACTTCAAACTAGGGTAAGAAATCTACACAAAAGAAAAAAATAAATAAATAAAAAAGGAAATCCAGTTTTTACTTTGGTATTGGGTGTTGTAGCTGTGAATTCCCTGATAGTCATGTATGAAAATGAGGAAACATTCAGATGGCTCACCAATGGGTTGACATATTTCTTAGTGCCAATGAGCTTCATGGATGAGATGACTACTTAAAAAGCACAAAATGGTGTGCTAATGAGGCATGGATGCATGGCTAATAGTTTGGGTCTTCACGGGATAATCTGGCATGATTTCATAACAATGGTGGTCTTGATGGATTGCGAATGTAAACCACCCGGATCCCTCATACCCGCTTTGGTCATCATTCCTAGGCATGGTTCATCTCCCTTTATCTTTCATAACTCTCGTACTTTAGTTTTTCATTTGCACCTTAATATAATTTTAAAATATTAGGATTATAATACATTTAATTGTTTTTTATTAACTTGTTTCAAAACAATAAAATTTCATGTAGTAACTCACGAAATCAAAATAACCCCTTTGTATTAAACCATGTCCTTCAACCCTCATTCTGAGGTGATTTATAAAACTTTCCACCCAACTAGATCGCTTCAATATTGTTTTATCAACAAGATGAAATTGACTTCCCAGTAAAAATGTTGACCATCTTCCTGTTTAAATAGATAATTTTACATTTTTCAAAGACTCATTAAGTACCCTTCGTAACTCTAAAAATGGGATGTTAAGCTTCATTTGTGTACATGGTTATGTGAGGAGTCACCTTAACCTTTGGTTTTACCTTGAATGAACATTTGTGATATTTTTGATGCCATACTGGGAGAAATGTTACACCATTTTGTAGTTGTAAGAAGCTACTAAAGCTATAAAGTTGGCTTTCATTTTGAACCGCCATTCGAAACCTGGATAGAGAAATTTTTATCTATCTTTGCAAATCTCTAGTGTTTTTACTAGACAATTACATGGAACTTTCAATTTAGGGAAAACACTTTTCTAGATAGTTTGGCAATGGCATTTTGTAGGCCTCTGGTCGCAGTTTGACTAGGTCAAACTAGACCAATTAGGACCGGTGGCTTCAGAAATCATGTTGCCATTTGAAAATAGTTTTCTAGTTCTGAGTTCCGTCGACTCTGATGAATTATCCATATATGGGGAACTTGTAGGAATTTTATCATGGCACGTACATCCATCAAACGTTAGTTTTGGATGTGGTTTACTGAGCCCTTGAGCTAACTTTTAATCATTTGCAACTAGGTCAATTACGACCAATGGCCCCGGAAAACTAGCCGCCAAACATAAACCATTCACCAGTTCCAAATTCTATCAATTGCTATGAACTCTTGGTATATAAGCAGACACATAGGAATTTAATCATGGTGTGTTTTCTCATAGAAGACCACGTTTGAAAGTGGTTTCTTAGCCTCCAAGCCCATTTGAATTTTTTTGTAGTTAGTAAGAAAATGTAAAAATAGAAAGTTGTGGGACCCTCGTCAGGTTACCAAACCACCGTGGAAAATTTTGACACATGTAAATAACTGTTTAAAAACTCTATAGTGTAACTTGTTGTTTGAAATAGAACTTTGGAAAAATGGTGTTTTCTCTCTCTTCCCTTCTCTTTCTCTCTCCTGGGTTACGAAATGAAGTGAAATGAAATTTAATGAATACATGTCTCTAAACCTTTTCTTTCGATTGCAAATTTTAATTATTATTATATGTAAATGGGAAACTGAAAAATGTTAATTATGTTAGATTAGGGTGGATGCCATGCCAGTGATTTATCACTGATTTCATGCTCACGTGGTTTTGCAGGATGCAAGAATGATGGTGAAAAGGTGATGTAATTCATTAATTATCATTGTAATTTATATAGTTCATTGTAAAATGAATATATGTATAATGCAGTCTCATGTTACGAAGATTATATTTGGTAATTTTTCGAAATGTATGAGATGCTAGTTTTTAGGGATATCTAGGAAATGTGTATTTAATCATAGGTTCAATTTGATTCATAGTACGTATGGTAAAAAGGTTGATATATATATATATATATATATATATATATATATATAAATGAGTTTGAAGTAATATCTTGTAGTGCATATTCAGTGTTCAATAAATGATTAATGAATCATCTTGTGCACTCTTACTTTGTAAATGTAATTAAGAGATTTAATCGAAACACTCAACCCTTTTATAATATCGGAGCATAACATGTCTTCATGTGTGATACTTTTACCATATTGAAAACCATAGAATGAACTTAAAATCTGTACTCGTTGGAACCTCATAATTTAGGTAAATAAGACCCCTAGTTGGAGTTTACCATCATAGTCGTCATGTTTAGCGACCTTATCGTGAACTCATATTTTAGAAATGACATGGTCCAACTTTATCTAGAGTATGTGATTTCCTTCTAGTGTTGGTAACCGTGAAGAGAATTTCTCTCTTCGGTTCCAAAACAGTGGTTGAGTGGTGAAGACCGCCTTGGAAGTCACCTAATGAGTCCTTGTTTGAAGCAACCACTATTCAGTGTAACCTTACCATCTGTGGGGTCAGTAGAGCTGGTACTCCCTTAGTATCCTTTTAGATTGTCAGGTATTTCGAGATAATATCTAGAAATTAACTTCATCAGCGAATGAATTCCCTGTTGGATCTAGACGACATAGATGGAGATCGTGAAATAGTTTTTCTAGGTCTTAAACTCTTGTTTATGAACTCCTTAGTTCCTCTCGATTAAATTTGTTACCTTAGTTTCTATAAACATAACACCTTGGTCCTTTCTTGAATGTGGTTTAGTATAAATATGTCCTCTCGCCTGAAACTCATATATAGTTGAGGCGTAGATCATTAGGTGAAATTGGAAATTAACAAAACCTCGGTTGATTAGGAGGTTAACTTTGGTTTCATGTGTAGCTTCAAGGTTACTAATCATATACACTTTCAAGATGTTAGACAAATACTTATGTAACTCCTTTTACAATATAATGCTAATAATGAGACCATAGTGCGAGGCAAGAGTATATCATATAAGATGAAAACAAGATTTGAGGTTAGGAATAATGCCACTCTTGGAGCCCTTATAACTTAATTAAACATTTTCATGGGTTACAAAGAATATGAATTGCCTTGGTGTGATCAAACTTGAGAAAACAATATATATATATATATATATATATATATATATATATATATATATATATATATATATATATATATATGTATGTATGTATGTATGTATGTATGTATGTATATATGTATGTATATATATATATGTATGTATATATATATATATGTATGTATATATATATATATATATGTATATATATTTCAAAATGGAATTCCACAAGTCATTTAATTAGAATAACTATGGTAGGGAAATAACTATACCATGATCGAAGAATGTTTTTGGGAAAAATCTATCTTGTATACAAATCTCCCTTAAATCCTAATATTGCTTTCTGGACATCAAGTCTGATTCACTTGAGTTGTAAGGGTAAAAATGTAGACATCGAATAAATGTTGGAGAAGAATATTCTTAACATAATAATAAGATAATTAAGTACTTTGTATGCAATTTTAATTATGCCAAATAAGTATGTAAGTTATGGAAATTTCTGTAAAGGATAAAAAGCCAACTTAAAATGGTCAAACTGTAAATTAAATGTGGAATGAACTTAAGAATTTGTAGTTGGAAAAAGGAGGAAATTATCCTTGCTCAATAATGTTCTTGGAATGTTAATCATAACTAAGATGAAATTAATGAAATGATGTGTTGTGGGTTTCCAATCCTTGATTCCTTTTCTTGTGATTGGGTCATTGCTAGTATTCATTCATTGGGAAAAGTGTGGCATCGACATGTCTATGGTGTTGTCATGTGTCTATGTGAGTCGATGACTTGTAAGTGTCGTATGCGTCTTTGAGTTTTTTTTACTTGGAGCCCTTGTGGCGTTGTGTAGTGAGCATTGTAAGTCAAAAAAATTGTTCTGGTATTTTTACTATTGTTTTTGTGTGTGAAAAATGTGGGTGTTACACAACAATACCCATCGACATATGCGCCCTTGTAGAATGGGATTGTTCACTAAATAATTTAATGCCATGTGGTCGGTGTAAAATAAAAGGGTGTTTCCAGAGATCACGCTTAATTTTAAAAGCACATAGATCATTGAAAATGCTTCGCACTCAGTCATGGTGTAATTTTTCTCTGTTGGTGTCAACTTCCTACTTGCAAAACATAGAGGGTGATCAAAAATTCCTTCACTGATGCACAAGCACTGCTCCAATGGTGGTTCCTAAGGTATCTACATGGACATGGAAGGGCTTGTCCCAAGAGGGAAAATGTAATATAGGCGCAGGTGACAAGCCTATCCTTTAATGTGTCAAACACCTTCTATTGTGCCTCTCCCCAATGGAAGGAAATTTTATGTTTGAGAAATTATTCTAGAGGCACGGATATCTTGGAATACCCCTTGATGAATTTTCTGTAATAACCCGTATGCCCAAGAAATCCACGCACTGCGCTTTGGCTAGTAGGTTCCCCCAATCCCACAATAACTGTAACCTTGGCAGGATCCACTAGCAAGCCCTCCTTGCATATGATGTGCCCCAATAAATTCCCAAAGGGTGTAGCAAATACACACTTCTTAATGTTGAGGGATATCCTCAACTACCTACACCTCTCAAAAATTAACCTCAAATTTTCACAATGGTCTTTTACTAGCCCATACACTATCCAATCATCCAAATATAACTAAAAAAACTTATGGATGAATTCCTGGAATGCTTGCACCACTATGCGTGAAAAACAACAGACACATTCTTCAAACCAAAGGGCATGATTGTGTATGCAAACCTTCCCCACTCAGTGGTGAACGTTGTCTTCTCCTGGTCTTCTTTTGCAATCCAAACTTGGTGGTACCCCAAAAATCCATCCGTAAAGGAATAGATTTCGTGCCCAGTGACTCCTTCCAAAATATTTTCAGTGAAGGGGGTTGGAAAAGGATCGATGACACAAACTGCATTCAACTCCCTATAATCCACACAGATCCTAATCTTCCCATCCTTCTTGATGTTGATTACCATCGGACTTATCCATTCTAATTCTTCCACTGCTTCAATGATACTAGAAGCTATCATTTTTATATCTCCTCAACCTTTATGCATAAATTGGAATTCATTTGGTAGGTTCTGTTCCTAACCGGGTGTGCACCATCCTTCAACTTTATCCTCATCTCCCCTAAAGAATGGTGGATGCCTTTGAGCTCATGGTACCCGCGTAGGAATAAATCCTCAAATTCACACAATAGATCTATGACCTTAGAGACTTCCTTCTCTGACCAGTAATATCCAATGATAGCTTCTTTAGGTTCCTCTTCTGAGCCGATGTTAACCTTCTTTGTCTTTAAGGGATCATGGTAGGTGCATGTGTGAGTATCAGCATTGTCCACTACCTCACACGTCCCTATAGAATGGCTAACATCCAATATTTTTGCTTCCTCCCCATCAATAACATACACCAACTTCCCTTTCTCCTTTTCTAAACACATGCGCTCAAGCTATAACTCTTCTGTTTCTTCTACTTCTTCTTCAAATCATGCCTCCAAAACTGGTTCACCTAGCAGCCCAATAGCCTATCTTTTTCCATGGAACTATCCCCATGGTAAGTGCTTAACAACTTGCAATGCCTTATCAACTAATGACTTGGTACTTCAATATTCAAACGTTTGAATGAGGTCAACTGCTAGCTCTTACCAATTTCCTATTTGGCGGCGTGTATCAAAGTGTATGTATCATGCGCACGTAACCTTGTAGTGTAAAATACGACTTATGTACCCAAAGGGATGGTGGAAAAGCTTCCACACCTTCTCTCTAGATCCTCTCACACTCCTAGATATGGAAAGAGGTGGGCTCCTTACCATAGTAGTCCTTGATGGTGGTGGGTATGTTGCTTCAAGAAAACCTGACATAGAGAGAAATTCTCACCTCACACCATTCCAAAAGGCTCTCCTGATGTGTAGACCACCACCATACTGTTGTGTCGAGCAATACATAACTTAGCATCCCTCTCAGTTCCTTCTCCTCCTTCCACTGAGCTTCCATCTCCTGTAAAAATATCTCAAGGAAGGCCCCTCCTGAATACTTAGGTAATTTTTTTCCTCCTAGTGCACCGGACCGTGCACGCCTTTGTTACTTTTGTTACCAATCCTCTCAACTATCATCCGATCAATTCATAAGTCCCATGCACCCAATTATCACATGTTAGGCCGATGGTGTCACTTACTGATTGAACATCCTCAAAATGGATAACTTCGTCGGTAGGATGGATTATCTCTAGGTCCATGATTGATCACACATATATCCTGTCTAAAACTTCCTCTCTCGAGAGGCTCAAGATAGGGTGTAAACTTCCCATCAACTATGGGTATAATGACCCACTCCTCCTTATTTTCAAATATGATAAACCCTTTGTTGAACCAAATGTTCGCATTGTTCTTGTAACACCATGGGCACCCAAGTAGTGCTGGAAAATTGTCTACCTCGGTGAGTGCCAAGACTTCAAAGTCCCCAGTAAACTTAGCTCCCTGGATAGTGATAGTTACATCCTTTAAGACACCAATGGGAATTGCCTTAATCTTTTTTTCCATTTATAGACATTCAAAAATGGTTTTCATGTAGGTCTTCCCATCTAATGCCATGCATCCAGAGTTAGAACATTGACCTCTGCGCCTATGTCAATGAGGATATTACTAAGGATCCATCCATCTACAACTACATTCAATGTGATCTCCTTTTCATAGTCAAGGTTGTGAGGGGGAAGGTTTGTGTGCAAGACCTACCTCTCATGCTCTCCTTTAGCACGTGGTACCTTCTCTCTCAACCATGATCCTAGCAAGGGAATAATATTCTCTTGCCTTAGCATTTTACATACTTCCTTGACCTCATCCAGGTCATCCCTTGGTGCCTCAACTCTCCTTCCTTGTTCCTCCCTCTTGGACTACTCCTTTAGACACTGGATCTCCCCTTGTAAACTCCGAATGACATCCATGGTGTCTTGATATACCTCCTTTTGATGTGCAGGGTCTGGGTACTTTCCATGAACTACTTCCTCCCTCGAAACCAAGTTATTTTTCCTTGGTATCTCTTTTGAACACGCGGCTTCTGCTCTTGTTATTACCAAAACTGGATCTAAACCTGCATCCTATGTTACCCATGGCATCCACTACGTGTCTACCTTTTTAATGTTGACCATTACAACACCCTTGTCTTTCCAGTGTTTTTTATTCATGTGCTCAAACAACTTCGGGCACTCCTCATAATTGTGCTTCTTTCTACACCATGAGCACTACAACAGGTCCGGGAACTCTCATTTATAATGCTTTATAGACCCACAATTGAAACAGGTTCCACATGGGAACTCAATCCTTCCTCACCCATGGTTACCATGACCACAGAATCCTCCTCTAAACCCCTTCTATGTGCACATCCATTTGCACGCTCCTCATAATGGTGATCATCACCCTTGGAACTACTGGCAATGTTGGTCTAGTGCACCCCGTGATCAATAGCCTCATGGATCTGATCAATGAGCCTACATTCCTTAGTATCATGGGTTGTAGAGGTGTAGATCTTACAAGTAGCAAGACACATTCTTCCAAATTGCATGTTGTAACAAGGGGAATCTACTTGCATCATGGTCCCCATGAAAAATTTCACAATCTACTATCACGGTGTGTACCATCCTCCGGGGAAATTATCCTTGACATGCCCTCTACTTCACAATTTGTGCACCATAAACCACTGTGAGTCTCATGGGTTGAGTTTCAAACAAATTTTCTAGCTCGTTTATCCATAGAAGAAAATTGAGCTTCCAAGAATGGGCTAACACCAGTATCAATACTACCAATAGCCTTAGTGCAGAGCAACTTCCAACGCTTCGCGTGGGTTTGTGAAAGTTTTATGAGATAAATCCCTTCTACAAGGTGTGATCAATCCTCTAAAAAACCACTGAGCATGTTGTGAAGGGTGAATAACATATGGTAATTTAGACAAGATATTTTTAAAGCACGCATCATACTCTCACACACTCTCTTCCATTCCTTGTTGAATCTCCTTCAAAGTGTTGATGCTCTTCTATTCAAATGTAGGGATGTGGAATTCTGCCAAGAATGCATTATTTAAAGTAGTATAATCCACCACTGTTTGATGAGGGTCATATTTCCTATACCAATTATGTACGCACCCTTGCAACGTGGTTACAAACTGACTAGCCTTCCACTTCGAGGTTGTGATACCCTTTGTGTGCCAAAATAGTTGATACTTTTGAACATGTTCCACAACATCCTCATTACCTCTGTAATCTGGAAAGTGTAACGACATCTCAAAGAAGACTTGAGGGTGTGGCTAGGGCCCTTGTCCTCCTAAATCCAGAGCCTTGGTTCCCTCCGGTGTTTCCTCCACCGTGGATCCACCAGGTCCACCAGTTCATATGCCTCCTGAGCCACCAGATCCACCAAAACCACTAGTTCCACTAGGTTCTGTGCCCCCTGACCCACCAAGTCTTGTAGTAGTCATGCCAAGTGTCCCCATGGTTCCACTGAACTATGCGCCAATGGTATGTGATATTTCCCCACTACTACTATTGTACCCCACGTCACTCCCAGACGTGAGACCAAAGGCCAGTATACTTTCTCCTTTTCCAAAGACTCCTTTGAATACTGGACCATGTGTAGCTATAGAAGTGGGAACTAAAAAATTATACCTCCTAGGCACTGATTTGTCACTTCCACTGATATCAACCTGGTCAATGATACTCCTTCCTGGTTCTGGAAAACCAAGCACCAAGTTTTGGCCACTGGGTGGGTTCATATATGTGCCAATGACTCTTCCTTCTCCATGTGATGAAATCTCACCAGAATTCGAAGGGGTCTCTCTTACACACTTGCCAAGATGGGGTAGAAGACAGATCGCTTAGGTTCCACGTCCTCCGCGTGAACCTCGACTCCTTCCCACAATGTCTACCTACATAGATCCATCACACTTGTAGCCTCATGTCATCTAGTAATCTCCCTTTCACGTGCTTCACTATACTTGATCCGTCTCTCCTCCCTTTCCTTCTCCGTCGTAATATCTGCCATCTTCCTCCACCTTAGCTCCCTCACCCAGCACTCAGAATGGTCTAGCCAGCCATTGGAAATGCCTCTAAACCCAAAGTAACAACCAGGATCTTCATTACCAAAGGGATAACACGTAGAAATGATCATCTAGGCTCCCGCAGAAACTCAAAATCAGCAACCTCCAGGACAAGAATATGTGTAAATGGCATACTCTAGAGTGTAGCTAGCCAGTACTCCTTTCCACCAATTATCCACAGCACGGGTCCACGTCAGATCTGCATCCTATAGCCTTGGTAATCTTCTTGGGTCCACACGCATGATCCATAATGCCAACTTGATCTAGATGCATATGTTGAGAGCCATTCATATAGCTCTACTGGGAAACAACAGAAAAAAATTCATATAAATCATGGTAGAGGTTCTCTTCTACCCATTTACGTGCATCAAACTCAGGTCCAGTGCTAAATCTTTGAGAAAATTCATCCTCCATGCTCTTGAACCATGATTCAACACTTTCCAAAGTTAACTGTTCTATCATTACTCACTACACAGATCATGTTGTATGTTATTTCCCACTACAACTTGAAAAGAGGTCCCGAAATGGAACCAAGATGTAGTCATTTTTACCCTTATCATAAAAGAAAGGTACCCCATGCACGTCGGCCTATCACCCAGTGGATGTTGGGTGCTCACCCGAGGCACACGCTGCTGAGTCTCTCTTTTATGTGAGTTTAGTGGGAAACATCATCATCTATGATTTGTGCTTAAGAGATTTAAAAGGAGTTAAGACATTCAAGAACCATAGAGCTCAGAACGGCCTCTAGATCCTTGCAGTCATTACAGACAGAAAGTACTTAACAGATTATATAACTTGTACCATAACAGAAAGAAGTATACAAGCATCCATACTTAGCATAAACATAAATGAAAGAGAACCTATGAGAAAGACGTATGCATCAGAATCATTCATATTCAAATTCATATAACTAGTAACCTCATTACATCCATGGAGCCATTACAGAATATCACAGAGAAACAAACTGCAGTCATGCATTACAACTAGACTAATGTAGCTAGGCTATCAAAATAAAAATTGCAATCCCCATACCCATTATACATTCTTTCCCAAATACCATTATCCACTAATAGAGTTCTTGCAATATTTCTATAGAGCTCCGCCCTCTTTTTGTTCTCTCCTCATTTACTTTGCAGGTGCTTGTATTTATAGCCTTTCTAGGTTGCCAACTCATCCTCCAAAGACCCTCAAATCTGATGCCAAGTGTCTGAATGTGGTCCTCCATGTGAGCATGCTCTCCTAGGCATGAGCTTTCCACTTTTCACCATGATGTGCTTCTAGAAGCTTCTACCGTAGGCATGCTCCTTCCTAGGCCAACCTATCGCCAGGATGGCACCTTATCCACTCAAAGCATGTGCAGTCGGGTCATGCTTTTCATGTGTTTTGTCCCAAACACCTAATTTGGCTAAGTCACAAACCCTTGGTTCTGTCTTTGCATGCCGCACACGCCATGAGCTTCCTTAAACCCTGTCCTACACGATTTGTCCTTGCATGCCTCTCTTTAACTAGGACATGTGTGCATACGTGCCTTTTGTACTTAGCCAACATTCTAGGGGCCAAACAATGCTTTTGCACTCGCATTCCCTATGTTTACTTCAGAACCATCTACGTTCAATATGCCCCCTGAATTTAACTTCTCTCATCAAGGTATTGCAAGTATACACTTCAAAATTATTTTCACGTTGGCTAACTCCCATCATCCCCTCATAGTTACAAATGTCCTAATGACTCCCATTTACAGGAATTTACATCTTATTATCTAGGAAATACTCTTTGGAGATGATACGGGTTTTTAGGATGAGCATATTCAAGGCTTTGATAACTCTTGGCTATACAAAGATCAGATGGCTAAATGCTTTAAATCCACTGACTATACCAAGGCACACAAAATGATGAAGAATATGAACTAGAAAGGTAGAGGACTTGGACCAAAAGAACAAGGAAGTATCAAACCTATTGTAATAAAATCTACTATGTACCAACATGGTCTAGGATATGATACCTTTGAGAAGAGGCCCATAATATTCGATGCCTTTACTATTGATGAGGACTAAGACCCTTATGTTGAGAATGGTTCCACACATAGCCTCTTTGAGAACCTTATTGAAACTACCCTCTTTCTAGAATAATTATCCATTTGAACCCTTGAAATTTTCTACCCATCCCTTATTTATCAGGATCAATAATGTCCTATTTCTATGGAACTCTTTCAAAATGATGAGGCCATCTAGGATTTCCTCAGGGCCTGAGAACCTTTTCCCTTTTTAGACCACAAGAAGGTTTTTGATATAAAGCTCGACGTTAATGCATACTTTGGTGAGGAACTTTATTTCTCCAGTCCAAAAATAAAATAAAAAATAAAAAATAAAAAATAAAATAAAATCATATCTCGCATAATGAAAACCTTTCTGAGGCGTTATGTGAGAAGCAAAAATTGAAAGAGAAAGAGAAAGAGAAATAAAAGGATACATATCCTAAGGATAACATTTCTGAGGCACTAGAGAGACTAGAATCTAATCCAGAAATATCATAAGATCTACATAAACCTATGGCATAATTTCAAGATGATGACACTTATAAGTTGTTGGTAGAAGAAACCACCACTATTTACATTGGGACAAAAGATCAAACTAAAATTTTGGAGCTTGGTGGTAGCTTATCGAGACATATATTAAGGCATTCACAGAGCTTATTATAAAATTAAAAGATGTTTTTTCTTGGTCTTAGAAATGTATGCCATGCTTGGACCCTTCCCTTGTGGTTGATCACCTCATGGTGTACCCCCCGGATGCAAAACATGTCAAGCAAAAGATGTGTAAAATGCATCCTAAGGTCGCATTACTTATCAAGGATGAACTTCAAAAACTACTAGATGTTGGTTTCATACACTCCATAGACTATTCTAATTGCATATCAAACATGGTACTGGTTTCTAATAAAACTCCTGGAATTCACATTTTTACTGATTTTTACAATGTCACTAAGGTTTATCCCAAAGATGACTTCCCTTCACCTAACATTGACATGATCATTGACTCCACTACAGGTCATGAGATGTTATCTTTGATGGATGTTTTTTTAGGGTATAATAAGATTCATATCCCTCAGAATACCAGCACAAAACCACATTCACCACCCATGGGGACTATCTATTACAAGGTCATGTATTTTGGCCTTAAGAATGCTAGTGTTACATACCAATGTGCAATTATTGTCATATTTCATGACATTCTTCACAATATCATGGAAGACTATGTCAATTACATCCTCGCAAGTCAAAAACCTGATTTGATCATCCAGATATTCTTCAAGATATCTTTGAATGATTAAGGGAATACAAGGTTTTCCTTAATCCTAAAAAGTGTGTCTTTGGCATCACCTTGGGTAAAATTTTGGGATTCATTATCTCACAAAGAGGAATCAAAGTGGACCCTACCAAAGTGAAAGTAATACTAGATATGCTACATTTATAGAATCTTCATCGCTTAAGAGGGTTATAAGGAAAGATACAATCTATTTGGCACTTCATATCTCAACTTGTAAACAAATATAATCATTTCAATAAATTTCTCAAGAAGGATGTCCAATTCAAATGGACGCAAGTATGTCAATAATATTTCACCAAGTTGAAAGAGTGCATGTATATACTCATCGGGTACTTATGTCATCAATCCAAGATAAACATATGTTGTTGTACACCTCTGAGATGAACATGTCATGGGGCATTACTGGCACAACAAAATGACAAGGAACAAGAGAAGTAGTATATTACTTAAGGTAACAATCCTTAAACATGAAACCAAATACTCACAGTCGAGAAAGTTTGCTTGCGCAAATGATTCACTTTCAAATACTTATGACAATATTTGTTAAATCATACACCCAAACTCATTGCCAAAATTGACCCTCTCAAGTATTTTTATCAAGACCAATGATAATAGGACAAATGTCTAGCTTGATCGTGCTCCTAAGTGAGTTTGATATTGAGTTTTTCAATCGTAACGAAAATAAAGGTTAAGCACCTGGAAGATCAAATGGCCACAAAACCACCGCCAGTACTCAACTACTACACTTTGAATTCCTATATGAAGATTTATATTTGATAGACTCTATTATTTGATGGTTCTTACAACATACATGGCTTAAGAGCTAGAATCGTCTTACACACACTTAATGGGGATATTATCCCTAAATCATATCACATTGACTTACCATGTACAAATAATATTTCCGAGTATGAAGCATTGATAGAAGGCTTAGGATTTGTTATTTCTTGGCAGCTACAAGAGTTAGCAGTCTTTAAAGACTCCCTTCTCATCACCAAACAGGTCAATGGTGAGTATAAAGTTAAAGATGAAAAGCTCCTACCATATAAGTGGATGGTTGATAGTCTAAATGGGTATGTCTCAATAATTACATTTAAGCAAGTACCTCATTTGTATAATAAAGCATTGGATGCCATGGAGACTATTACATCCCTTCTTGTATTTGACACAACATGAACTCACAATGAGTTCTTCATAGAACATCTTTTGGTACCCACATACGATTTTCTAGATTCCACCCCGATAAGTGAGATTGTTAGTCCCGATCACCCTCAGATCATGATATCTATACCTTCATTCAAAACAAATTGATTAACTAAAATTGACTCAAATGGAGGAAATGTAATAATATTTAATCTAATCGAGGAGGACATAAACACCGTAAATAAATGCAATAAAGTAATATAATTTATTAAAATGATTAAACTAGTAGAAATGAAACCCTAATATGCAAGAGGAAGGTAAGGAATGAACTTAGTTTATTATGGATGATTTTTACAAGGTGTCACAGGTCTGACAAGAAAATATAGAAGCTAGAACGGCTGCACAGAGGTCCCGAAAATAGTGGATTTGGAATATCTGAGCAGATTGGAGCACATAGGAGGGTACTAGGGCACCCTGGTATGGCAGAATATGTGACCTGGTCTCTGAAAAATCTCAAAACCTAGTTCGTTCTGGGTTAGAAGATTCTTTGTGACCTTCGTTGCCTATCACACTATATTTTTTGAGCTATGCCGAATGTGCCGAATATAGCAAGATGAATTTCAATACCTGCAAAAGAAAAAAGGAGTATAAAAACCCTACAAAAATAAAATATGGAAATGAATGGGTCAAACTAACCTCATCTCGCCACAACAGATTACAAATGTCCTAATGACTCCCATTTACGGGAATTTACATCTTATTATCTAGGAAATACTCTTTGGAGATGATACGGGTTTTTAGGATGAGCATATTCAAGGCTTTGATAACTCTTGGCTATACAAAGATCGAGATGGCTAAATGCTTTAAATCCATGACTATACCAAGGCACACAAAATGATGAAGAATATGAACTAGAAAGGTAGAGGACTTGGACCAAAAGAACAAGGAAGTATCAAACCTATTGTAATAAAATCTACTATGTACCAACATGGTCTAGGATATGATACCTTTGAGAAGAGGCCCATAATATTCGATGCCTTTACTATTGATGAGGACTAAGACCCTTACGTTGAGAATGGTTCCACACATAGCCTCTTTGAGAACCTTATGAAACTACCCTCTTTCTAGAATAATTATCCATTTGAACCCTTGAAATTTTCTACCCATCCCTTATTTATCAGGATCAATAATGTCCTATTTCTATGGAACTCTTTCAAAATGATGAGGCCATCTAGGAATTCCTCAAGGCACGAGACCCTTTTCCCTTTTTAGATCACAAGAGGTTTTGATATAAAGCTTAGACGTTAATGCATACTTTGGTGAGGAACTTTATTTCTCCCGGTCAAAAATAAAATAAATAAAAAATAAAAAATAAAATAAAATCATATCTCGCATAATGAAAACCTTTCGAGGCATTATGTGAGAAGCAAAATTGAAAGAGAAAGAGAAAGAAAAGGATACATATCCTAAGGATAACCTTTCCGAGGCACTAGAGAGACTAGAATCTAATCCGGAAATATCATAAGATCTACATAAACCTATGGCATAATTTCAAGATGATGACACTTATAAGTTGTTGGTAGAAGATACCACCACTATTTACATTGGGACAAAAGATCAAGCTAAAATTTTGGAGCTTGGTGGTAGCCTATCAGAGACATAAATTAAGGCATTCACAAGAGCTTATTATAAAATTAAAAGATGTTTTTGCTTGGTCTTAGAAATGTATGCCATGCTTGGACCCTTCCCTTGTGGTTGATCACCTCATGGTGTACCCAGATGCAAAACATGTCAAGCAAAAGATGTGTAAAATGCATCCTAAGGTTACCTTACTTATCAAGGATGAACTTTAAAAACTACTAGACGTTGGTTTCATACACTCCATAGAATATTCTAATTGCATATCCAACATGGTACTGGTTTCTAATAAAACTCCCGGAATTCACATTTTTATTGATTTTTATAATGTCACTAAGGTTTATCCCAAAGATGACTTCCCTTCACCTAACATTGACATGATCATTGACTCCACTACAGGTCATGAGATGTTATCTTTGATGGATATTTTTCAGGGTATAATAAGATTCATATCCCTCGGGAAGACCAGCACAAAACCACATTCACCACCCATGGGGACTATCTATTACAAGGTCATGTATTTTGGCCTTAAGAATGCTAGTGTTACATACCAATGTGCAATTATTGTCATATTTCATGACCTTCTTCACAATATCATGGAAGACTATGTCAATGACATTCTTGCCAAGTCAAAAACCTGATTTGATCATCTAGATATTCTTTAGCATATCTTTGAATGATTAAGGAATACAAGGTTTTCCTTAATCCTAAAAAGTGTGTCAAGCGTCACCTTGGGGAAAATTTTGGGATTCATTATCTCACAAAGAGGAATCAAAGTGGACCCTACCAAAGTGAAAGTAATACTAGATATGCTACCTTTATATAATCTTCATCAGCTTAAGAGGGTTATAAGGAAAGATACAATTTATTTGGCACTTCATCTATCAACTTGTAAACAAATATAATCATTTCAATAAATGTCTCAAGAAGGATGTCCAATTCAAATGGACGCAAGAATGTCAATAATATTTCACCAAGTTGAAAGAGTGCATGTATACTCTACTGGTACTTATGTCATCAATCCAAGATAAACATATGTTGTTATACACCTCTGCAATTTTGAACATGTCATTGGGGCATTACTGGCACAACAAAATGACAAGGAACAAGAGAAAGTAGTATATTACTTAAGAAGAACAATCCTCAAACATGAAACCAAATACTCACAGGTCGAGAAAGTTTGCTTGGCATTCGCATTCACTTTCAAAACTTATGACAATATTTGTTAAATGATACAGCCAAACTCATTGCCAAAATTGACCCTCTCAAGTATTTTTTATCAAGACCAATGATAATAGGACAAATGTCTAGCTCGATCGTGCTCCTAAGTGAGTTTGATATTGAGTTTTTCAATCAGAATGAAAATAAAGGTCAAGCACTGGAAGATCAAATGGCCACAAAACCACCGCCTGTGTACTCAACTACTACACTTTGAATTCCTATATGAAGATTTATATTCGATAGACTCTATCATTTGATGGTTCTTACAACATACATGGCTTAAGAGCTAGAATCGTCTTACACACACTTAATGGGGATATTATCCCTAAATCATTGTTTCACACAGAAATGGTTCCGTTCCTGGAATAGAGTTGCTTCTATCCTTTCATTCCTTTGAGAAACAAATAAGGGTTAGGGCTAGGAGGAATACCTGTTGAATGTTGAGAGGGTGTGCACGTACCATAGAGAGAGATCAGATCGATTGCAAAGAACTCCTTTTTGTCTGGGAAGGACTACCTGCAAGTAAGAATACAAGACCACCAGATTCTAATTAGACAATAAATGAGGGAACTGCCTTGGGCCCAGGAAATATTAGACTTCCTTTCGAAGGTGGTCAGTTCCCCTGCCAATATGCATTAACACCAAGTCTAATAAAGAAGCTATTGTCAAATTACAATTTAATTGCCTCGTTAAAACAATAAAGAGAAGGCTGGTTTTGGTTTTTGAATCACAATGACCGATGTCCAGTCATCATCACCGACGGTTTCGATAACCGATATCGGTAAAGTGTGATTTAGGGGCTTTGGTGAAGGTTGGCTATAAGGTGGCTATGGTGTTTATAAGGTTGGTAAATGATTGGGGATAGGTAATGGGGTGATAGAGAAGGCTTAGAGGGTATGGGACTATTTCTAGGGGCAATGTAGGGGTAGAGGAATGACAGTTAGATGGAGGGTGTTACCGGGTAGTAGATCTAGGAATAGACTTGTAATTACTGTGATTCAGAAATCCAAGAAATGTTATTAAAAGAACGTATAAGACTTACTTACTAGTTCCTGATGAAGATACAGGTTCAAGGACTGTGATGACGAAGGCAGGGTTCAGGTAGGATGATCTAACAATCCAAGATGAGCTATCTTCTCTCCCAATGCTAGGATGAGTGTCACTGGCTCTGGTTATTCGGCCTGCGAGTCTTGGGCTTGATGTCCTTCTCTCGCAAACTCCTCCCTTTCCTTCACTTGTCTCTCGCTCGACCAAGTAAATTCGGATTCTTCCAATGACTTCGATTCGGATCAATGAAAATCCAACCCCTTGTTTTTGGTTGGGGGAGATCATTTACAGTGGAACCGATGGTGGTTACGTAACCGACGGCGGTCGAGCAGGAACCAATATCGGTTCAGTCAAAGTGGGCTATTTTTAGTAAAATAGTCAACTTTCCCTCCTTTTCTCCCGAGGGATTAGTTGTGGGCTTGGTCAAGTCATTATGAGGTTGGTTTTGGGTGCGGGTGAGGAGTAATTAGTCATGGGTGTGGATGTAGACCAAGTTATAGGTCTTTATTAGGTTAGTTTAGGGTTAGGACTAGGTCATGATGAGGTGGCGAAATGAGGGTGGCAGGTTTCGAGATGTGGATTTATTAATTATAAGGTAATTAATAAATAATTGTGTAAGGTTTAGGTGATGAGGTTAGGTTGTGAACCGAGTCGGGGCACGGGGGTCGTGAAACACAAATTTGGTGTCTACATTAGCCCCTTGTTATCGTGTAGCTTGTCTTGTAAAGTCGCACCGACAATAATAAGAAGTGGTTACTCTGTTAAGGGTATAGGTAATCCCCTCAAATCTATCACAGATTGAGGTAGCATGAAATCGGGGATAGGGTTGATAAAGGGTGAATGGTGTTGAGAGGATGGTAAGATGGTGGGGTCGGTCCAAAGAAGTAGACGCACGTTGAAATGCAAATAGTGCGACTGTGGTACATGATTTGAACAGAAAACAAGCAATTCATAGGCAAAGTTTGATAGTTTATCCAAACAAGGGTGTTATAATCCTGGTATCCAAGGCATAGGAAGTAGCTCCAGGGGATATAACGAGTAAGGTACATGAACGTTTAGGCATGTTCGGCAGTACCAAATGGTTGGTTTGGTTGAGATAAACGTCACGGTATTGGTCTAGGCAAAGTTGGTTGACTGATCAAGTCAAGTACCCTAATCATGCTAAAACACGAACAAGTGAGCTTGATTGAACAAAAGGCTACATGATGGGTGGATAAAATTGTAATTTGTTGGTTTTGGGTGAGGTATTTAATTGGTGTGGCCTTGGGTCGGGCCGATTGATTAGTGAAGGTCATGGGTCGGGCTTGATTGGTTGGTTGCGGCCTTGGGTCGGGCCAAATTGGTTGGGTGCGGCCTTGGGTTGGGCCAAATTGGTTGGTCGACCTTGGGTCGGGCAAAATGGTTGGTCAGTAGCCTTGGGTCGGGCCAAATTGGTTGGGTGCGGCCTTGGGTCGGGCCAAATGGTTGGTCGCGGCCTGGCCGGGATAAATTGGTCAGTGGCCTTGGGTCGGGCCAAATTGGTTGGGTGCGGCTCGGGATCGGGCCAAATTGGTTGGGTGTGGCCTTGGGTCAAGCCAAATTGGTTGGGTGCGGCCTTGGGTCGGGCCAAATTGGTTGGTGCGGCCGTGAATTGGGCCAATGAAGTCAAAAAAGGCTATTTAGCAAAGGAGGGTATAGGCGATGTGGTGAGAAAGGGATATTAGTGAATAAGGGCAGAAATTATGGTAAAAAAAGGATTAAACCGATATCGATTCTCTATGACCGGTATCGGTTAGATGACCGATACCGGTTGTTTAGGGCATAATATAACCGATATCGGTTATAGGTCAAAAACCTATAAAAAGAAAAATACGGCCTGTCATTGTCACATTGTCAATTTGAAAACCAAATTTAGTTGTCTGAGGTGTTTTAGTGGTATTGTTGAGATTGTCGGCTGAGGTGGCATTATTTGAGTGGAGAAGTGAGTGGTTGGTAGACCCCAGTGAGTAGGAGGCAGAATTTGATTGGTGGAGGACCCTGCAGAGGAGATTTATAGCCATGGCACAGCCAGGAGGAGCAGGAGGTGCTGGACCAGCTGGACCACCACCACCTATCCCACCACGACGACGTGTCATCGTACCGGTAGGCTCTAAACCTCTCATTATGTGAATTTAATGTTTTTAAGCTAGATTTGGGTTTTGGGTAGGAATCCAAGTTTTTAATAAAATAATGAATAAATTGAAGTTGTTTGAAAAATGGAGAGGGTAGGTGGGTTAGTTAGGCTAAAACGGTAGGGTGGGTAGGTTTTTAGGGTTTTTCAATGGGTAAAAGGGAGTAATAGGCAAAAAATGGGTTTGGGGGGCGTCGGGTTCGGCTCCGGCCAGTGGGCGATGGACCGATGTCGGTCACAGGCGACCAAAGATCGGTCCACAAAATTTTTAGGAAATCGGGTCAGAAGAAAGCAAGCCGGCGTCGGTCGTATGTCGCAGGTGCGGTGTATATCATGTCTTTGGAGGGGACCGGTGGCGGTCATGGGTGACCGGTACCGGTCATTAGTTAGGATTATTATTGTTTTGTTGTTTGGTGTTGTTGTTGTTGTTGTTTGTTGTTGTTTGGGTTGTTGTTTTGTTGTTGTTTTGGGTTGTTTTTGGTTGTTTTTGGTGTTGTGTTTGGGGTGAAGAAGGAGGGGGTAGAGTTGATAAGAAAGGGATATCGTAGATGTTTTAGGGTAAGATAGGTGGGTGTAGATGTGTGTTATAGAGTCGGAGTGTGGTCGGGTGGTTAAAAAGGGGGTATAGAGGGTTAAAGTAGTTGTTTTGGTAAAGGGTGGGTCTAATGAAGTGGGTTGTTTGTGCAGCACGTCGGCGGTGACTATGTAGGATCGGATGCCCCGCTTTGAGACGGATGCGGCCAAATGTGTCCGCAGCTGCAGTTGGGCCATTATGCGCGAGGTGGGACTCTGGCGGACCCAGCCGGTATAGGGTCTGTGGAGAGGGAGCACAACCTTATGGTTGTCCTCATCGAGAGATGGGATCCGGAAACCAATGTTTTCCATCTCCCGACTGGAGAGATGACTATTACCCTGGAGGATGTATATCGCATCCTGAGACTTCCGATCGTAGGGGAGGCAGTATTCCAGGTAGATGCAGAGACGGCTATGGACAGCATTCTATAGGTATTTGGGGATGCAACCGCGCTTTTGACTTATCACAAAGACGAGCATTGCCTATGGGGACATGTATCGCGCCTACGATACATGAGACATGGCTTTCCATGCCGATGATGATAGGTATCACACCGCTTCGCCTCCCGAACTCGAGAGGGAGGCCGCTTCCCATGGGCTTTGATGGGAGTACCGCACGATATGGTAGAGGAGCATACGCGCTTATGCTCGGGCACCAAGATATCTCTGGTGCAGCTATACAGGGAGCTGTGGGGTTATCGCCGTATGAGGCGATTTGGGATTTGTTCCACATTTTTGTTACACTGCTGGGCATATGAGCACATCATATGTATATGACATAGAGGGGCTGCCTCAGCAGCCTGTGGCCACAGTTATATACGAGTATGGCTTTGAGAGGTGGTTGGGGGTCGTGGGCTAGCTATGAGCGGTGCTCGCGGGACGGGATGTAGCTTACTACCGTCATATGCAGAGGGCGTGACCACACCTTTGGACATTGTATGGAGGCCCCTACAGAGGCTATCCCCGAGGAGGAGCCCGAGCATAGATGCACTAGATCCAAAGATACGTCTAGATAAGCTGGACGGATGCCCGAGAGAGTATGAGCGGATACCCTTAGAGAGGGTACGACGGTAGTTGGGGCTGTGACAGGATGAGCCACCTCCCTTCCCACAGTACTGGAGGGATGATTTAGAGGCCCTACTGCCGGCTCCGCAGCCCGTTGACCCAGATTGGGTAGCAGAGAGGTCGAGGCACGATACGGTGGGACGACGCCTGGGTACAATGGTTCATTTTTGGTGTGGTGGGCAGGGCAGAGAGCATCTAGGAGAGCACAGCCCGCACACCAAATTTAGCGGCTGTTATAGTAGAGAGGATCGGCTCTTGGGAATGGTGCGGTTATTACGAGGGCACTTAACTACTACAGCACAGATCGGGGGGTATTACAGGGCGATTAGCTTGCAGCAAAGTGCGAGCATAGCAAAGGTGCACCATGGCATAGCCCAGCCAAGTACCACCACCGGCACCACAAAGACAGCACCGCCACGGGTGCACCCCAGAGGACAGGGGCCATTATTATTAGGAGTCGGGAGACCAGCCCCAGCAGCTTTGGTGGCACGGGCCCATTATATGGAGGCGAGAGTGGAGGCCTGGTATTATCAAGATGTCCTTGATGGTACCGGGGCTGACTATCAGCCATATGCGGCACACAAAGCTGAGACCTCGTGGAGCCAGAGATCCCAGGGGGTTGCAGCCACAACCGGTGGGTCGGTGACAGGGAGGAGGTGGGAGCCAGCACAGGGACCAGCAGGGGAGGAGCCGAGGCGGTGGGGAGAGCTGAGACATCCCTGGAGCAGAGATGGATGTTTTGTTTGTATATTGGATATAGGCACCGGTCTGCGAACCGGTTATTTATATAGAGGCCTGCGTGCCCACATATGATTCATTTATTCATTCTTGTTGTATATACCGGCCTGCGAGCCGAGTACAGGTTGTATAGTTGATACCGGCCTGCGAGCCGAGTATATTTTTGATATGAGAGACCGGCCTGCGAGCCGAGTCGAGATTTTGACAGTGATTGCGGCCTGCGTGCCGGCTTTGTATTATTTTGAGATCACAGAGGCCCCATGCAGGGCAAGTTGTATATTTGAAACATTGATATATATAGAGATGATGATTTTGATCCATATGCTGTGTATAAAATGTTTTATGTATTTTGTCGATGGTTTTTGAAATGTAATGTGTATAGATGATGAGTTAGATCTAAATGGTGTATATATTAAAATGTTGTATGTATTTTGTTTAATGGTTGTTTTATTGTAGATAGATGATGTTTATGAAAGTATGATGAGATATTGATGACAAATATTGATAATGGTGTTATTATGCAGGAAAAAGAGGCGGGCGCCACAAAAATTTTTTTGCAAAAAATAAAGAAAAGGCCCAGGTTGAAGAAAAAGGAGGCATGTGACCGATATCGTAAGCTAATCGGCACGGTAGAGTATGGACTGATATCGGTTAGATAACCAATACCGGTTACGCTAAACGAGCTTTTCTAAAAATAGAAAAGCTTGGGGCAAGCAACTTAATTTCTTATTTTTAGAGTCATGCAACAAGTTAAATACGTGAATGCGACGCTGTTTGACGACTGATACAGGTAATTGCATGAAAGAATTGAGTGATAAGGAGGAAAGAGACAGGTGAAGTGAGTGTGGGATGAGATTAAGAAGTTAGAAAGGCAAATTATATTTGAAGAGGGTGGTGAACATGGCTGAACGAGGAGAAGCATCCAGCAGGCAGGGACGAGAGGGAAGACAAGTTCCACCCCAAGCTGCTGCATCCCGAGAGGTAAACTGTTTGGTTGTATTTTAATTCTTGCATGTTTTGATGAATAGGATGAGAGAAGGTAAGAGGGTAGAGATGAGAAAGAAAAGGTGATAGGCAAGGGTTTGGGATAGAGTGAGGTAGGTAAGCAGGGTGTTCACGTATGTTTATAGGTATAGAGAGGAGTAAATGAGAAAATAATTATCGTAGGTGTATGTTTTTAAGTAGGTTGTATATTTTTGACAGTGACCGGTATCGTTTAGAGATAACCAGTATCGGTTAGTAAACCGGTATCGGTTATCTATAACCGATACCGGTTACTGTAGGAATTTCCAGAATGTGAGAAAAAACCCATGGGGATTTGATTTATTGAATGATTGTGTGTCGTTTTGATGTATGCAGGCGGAAGCAGGGTTAAGGATGAATGATATTGTGCCAGCGTTGTTGTCACGAATCCGAGCGGATGTAACACCAGCTGAATGGGCATTGATAAACCGTGTGGGGCTAAGTGGAATCTGCTATTATTCACGAATCACACGCAATCATGCTATGTTGCAGGCGTTGATTGAGAGATGGAACCCAGAAAATAATACCTTCTATCTACCAACAGGGGAGATGACAGTGACATTGGAAGATGTGTTTAGAATTTTGAGGCTCCCAATTATAGGAAGACCAGTGTATCGGGGTTTCTAGAGCGGGCGGGAGCAATAACAAGCAGTATTTGGTGCAGCTGCACGAGAGTTGACACAGCGAGGTTTGACATTCACTTATGGTACAATGTATGCAACACACCCTGAGGAAACAAGGTTGGCAGTGGTATTAATGATAGCGGTGGGGTATTATGCATTACCGAGGGCGGAGGGGGGAAGATTTCCAAAAGCATTGATGAGTGTTATTTGGGAAATGATAGAAAGAAGCGTGACTTTCACATTGGCACCTGCATATCGCAAAGTTATACAGGGGTTTATGGGCTGCGGTGAAAACACAGGGACGACCTTTGGATTGTTCATACTTATTACATTGTTCGGCTTATGAGCACATTGTTTGTGTGCGCCCGATAGGCCGACCCATCCATCGGGAGAGACCGAGATACTGAGAGGTTGGGATTTAGACGATGGATCCAGACATAACAAGAGGTGAGATCCCGGGCCGTGATAGATGATATCGAGTATTATAGGCAGGTATGGGAGATGGTGACATGCGGATATTTTTGGAGGCCTTACGGGAACTATATGGTGACAGAGAAGATAGCCGAGGAGTTGAGGGTGTAGAGCGATTGAGGTGGATCGCAAGGCACGAGCCAAAGCGAGTACGATAGGATTCCTCTAGATCGTGTGCGGTGACAATTTGGATTTGTTCAGGATATACCTATGGCTTATAGACCATACATGAGGATTGACGCCGAGGCAGCATTCTCACCTCCCCGGCCAACACCTCCAGAAGGGCCAGAGGAGATAGCAGTCGATCGCAGGGTAATGGATGCAGGAGCAGCAGAGGCCTATAGATTATGGTGGGTAGCAGAAGCTGCGAGGTGTACGTGATCGTCCTGACATAGCTGTGATTACAGCAGAGAGATATCATCTGTAGGGTGTAGTTCATCAGCTCCAAATGCGGGTGAATGAGACAACGGGATTGTTAGCGGTTGCAGAGTCACGAGTGGAGAGACTAGAGGCAAGATTCCTCCACGCAAGAGGACATATTCGTATGTTACAGGAGATGTTGGCGGATCATTGGGAGGAACCAATAGCAGTGGAACCTTTGAGGATGGAGAGGCCAAGTGAGTGGCATTGACGATCACGATCACCACCTGATTCGGGAGGAGGCGCAAGGGTCTAAGTGAATTTCATAGGAATATAAGAATAAATAAGGATGTCGACCTGCGCGTCAATGATATAGAATATGTATTTGTTTAACATCTAAATAAAACTGAATATGTATGTTGATTTGAGTTATGATAATAATAAGAATGGTTGTGTTTTGAATGTTTTGTTTGGAAAAAGGATAAAGATGAATGTGAGAAAATAGAGATACACAAAAATATTTATATTTACAACACATGATAGGTTATGGTAGGGGATGGTCGAGCTAACCTTGGGAGACCCCATGTCTCCTAAGTGCTTCCTACATAGCCCATTGCACAAAGCAAGGAGGGGCCTCAGATCGATGTAGTTCTCCCTTAGGACCAGGGAGAGGTGAATTCAGCAATTTGGTTGTGGTTAGGCAATTTGTTGGTTGGTAAGAGTTTGATGTTGGTAGGGTAATGTTGTTGGTGTTGGTAAGGTATTGGCGATGTTGATGTAGGTATAGGTGAAGCGAAAGTTAGCCTACCCAAGTAGTAGGGAATCGTGTCCTGATTAAGGTCAACACACAATCCTAGAGTCAAGCAAAAGAGGCAAAAGTGTCCCGTAGTTGAGAAGAGCTAAACAAACTACATATTAACATAGGATGAGCTTGAATCCCTAGGTACCTTGCATAGGTGAGAAGTCGATAGGTGAAAAGAGTTGTATAATCACAATATATTAGATATACGTCACGTCCCTTGAGTGTTGTTGCTTTGACGAATGGTGAGGTGAGGTGCTTGATATAGGTGGGGCACGAGAGAACTTGTTATAAGGTGATTATTTTGATGAAAGAAAACCAAACCTAAATAGACAAGTCCATGACTCAAAAGTGCTTTGAAATACTGCTTTTATTTTTTTTCTGGATATAGACTGATCGATGCGGGAAGTCTACATGGGATATGTATTTTGTTGTTCTTGAGCTCTTCACGAAGCTGAGCAATGCGAGAAGCTTCTGATAAAGGCTGACTTTGTATAGTTGTCCTTCAAGGGAGCAGTCTATTTATAGTAGCAGATGCGGTTTTTATGTATAGCTGTCCTTCGGGGGAGCAGTCTATTTATAATAGTAGAAGTGGCTTTGCACATAGCTGTCCTTCGAGGGAGCAGTCTATGTATAACTTAGAGATCTAGATGTCCATTTGGCATGAAGCATCTAGTTTTGTAGGAAGTTTGACTCAAGAATATCCCATAAGTGTATAATTGAGAACATGTTATTTTGATACTTTTAAGTCATGGACCGGACTAAAAAGGGGAAGGCATCTTTAAGAGGAGGTTATGACCAAACCATGTGAGCTTGATTTTATTTTGAGATGCATGGAACAAAAGTGTATGAGGTAGTAAATGAGCTCAAGGGATGAGCGTAAGGTAGATAAGAAGTGATGTAACACTAAATTCAACAGTAGAATGGTCGGATATGCAAGGCATTAAGGGGTTTAGGCTCAGGTTTACCATTAAGCGAAGCTAAACTAGTAGGTGCATGATCCGTAAATATGAGTGATAATGTAAGGCACAATCCAATTAGGAGAAAATTTTCCACGTTTGCTCTTTTCTAGTCCGGTTATATGTTGATTCTCTTTGAGGACAAGATCACCAACCTTAAAGGTACGCTCATGAAGTCACTTATCATAAGCACGCTTGATGCGTTTTGATAGATTTGTAGGTGGTCAAGAGTGTAAGACGATGCTCGTCAAGAAGCTCAAATTGGGCTAAACCGCTCTTGGCGGAAATCATCATTGGTGAGAATATCCTGAAGAGATATTCTTAGGGAGGGTATTTGTATTTCTAGAGGCAAGACAGCCTCGGTACCATATACCAACGAAAATGGTGTGGCATTAGTGGAGGTATGAATGCTGGTACGATAAGCCCAAAGGGCAAAGGGAATGTGATCAGGCCAATTGCTTCCAGAATCGTTAACAACTTTCATGAGGATTTTGGTTAGGGTTTTATTAGAAGATTTGGCTTGACCATTGGCTTGTGGATAGTAAGGTGATGAGAAGCTAAGTTTGATACCAAAGTTGTCACAAAGGTCTTGTAACAACTTATTTTTGAAAGATTTACCATTATCTGTTATCAGGCGATGAGGAATGCCAAAACGACAGATAATGTGATGGTTAATGAATTCTACGATTTTTTCTTTTTTGGTTGAAATGAGTGGAATAGCTTCCACCCATTTAGTGTAATATTCGGTTGCTATGATTATCCAACGGTGACGTTGCGAAGAGGGTGGGTGAATCTCACCAATAAGGTCTAAACCCCATTGTGAGAAAGGCCAAAGATCTCATGCGACCTGTAGCGGATGGCTAGGAGTATGTTGAAGGTTGGCATGTTGTTGACACATAACACAACGCTTAACATATTCGTAGCAATCGTTATTAAGAGTAGGCCAATAATAACCTAGGCGAAGGATTCATTTGGCCATGGCAAGGCCACTAAAATGTCCACCACAAATACCGTCGTGGACTTGTTGGATGGTATAGGTGACCTCCGCACCGGTTAGACATCGAAGGAGGATGCCATCAAAGCCACGTTTATAGAGAATTCCCCCATGACGACATAACGAGAAACACTTTTAAGAAAATCATGTTTTCCGTTACTAGTAAGGTCAGGTGGGAGAACAGAGGTTGTAAGGTAGTCGTGAAATTGGTGATACCAGGTATCCTGCGAATTAGCAGACACATTATTTATCATACAAACAACTGGGGCTGAGTAAGATGGGGCAAAGAGTTTTGGACCAAGACGAATATGTCTGAGTTATTTGGTGAGGCAGGAATTTGCGAGGCTAAGCAAGCCATAGTATCCGCAAATTTGTTAGTGGAGCGGGGAATGGTTTGGATAGAATAATGAGTAAATAAGGTCAAAAGTGAATCCATGTAATGTTTGTACTTTTGAAGTTCCTCATTTTTACATTGGTAGATGCCCATAACTTGATTAACTACTAATTGAGAGTCGTTGAAAATGTTGATAGATTTGACACCTAAGTGTAACGCAACCTGGAGACCCAAAACAAGGGCCTCGTATTCCACTGTATTATTAGTGCAGGGGAAATCGAGCCAGAATGAAAGAGGCATAGGCTCAGCGTCAAGAGGAATGAGAACAATGCCGGCTCCTCCGCCGCACTGGCATTTGGATCCATCGAAGAAGAGGGTCATTGGATACGACTCCTCACTGAGTGAAAGAGTGGCGATGAGTTCGTCGGGGAAATTAAAATTGGTAAATTGTTCCCCAGGTAAAGGGGCTTCCGTGAGTTGGTCTACAATAGTTTGTCCTTTTATTGATTTCTGGTGTAAAAATTCAAGGTCGAGGTCGGCAAGGAGCATAAGCCATCAGGCGATGCGTTGGTTTAGATGTGGTTTGGCGTACATGTAATGAATGGGGTCTGCGTTGGTGATGACAAAAGTTTTTTGATTCAAGAGGTAGTGTCGGAGTTTTGTGGCTACGAATGATAGGGCTAGGCACAACTTTTCTACAAGTTTATACCTAGTCTCGTAATCTACAAGAGTACGACTTATATAATAAACAGCTTGTTCTCGATGCTCGGAGTCACGATGTACGAGCATGGCTCCTACAACATGGTCGGTGGCATAAAGGTAAAGGTAGAAAGGGTGATCGTCCTAAGGTGGGATAAGCACAGGTGGCTGCAAGAGATAGGATTTGAGAGCCTCAAAGGCTTGGTGGCACTCTTCGCTCCATTGAAAGGAAATGTCCTTTTTAAGGAGGTGATGGAAAGGTTGACATCGATCCGAGAGTTGGGAGATGAAACGTCGAATAGATTGGAGTTTACCTTGCACACTACGCAATTGTTTGAGGTTAGTAGGTGGGGGCATTTCTAGGATAGCTTTGAATTTAGATGGATCGACCTCAATGCCACGCAAAGAGACGATAAAACCAAGAATTTTTCCCGAAAGGACACCAAAGACACATTTCTTTGGTTGAAGACGAACACAATATTGTAACAGGTGATCAAAAATAATGGTTAAAACATCGAGATGTTCACTGCGATGTTTAGATTTTCCAAGAAGATCATCGACATAATCCTCAAGGATAGTGTGCATAATGTCATGAAAAATGTAAGTCATAGCCCGCTGATAGGTCGCACCAACATTCTTAAGGCCAAACGGCATGACATGATAACAGAAGGTTCCCCACGGAGTTATGAAGGTAGTTTTATGTTTATCGGTAGGGCTACCAAAATTTGATTGTATCCCAAGAAGCCATCCATGAGAGAAAGCATCTCATGGCCTCGGTGAGATCAACAAGTTGATCAATACTCGGGAGGGGGAAGTCATCCTTCGGGAAAGCGAGGTTAAGGTCCCGGAAATCCGTACATATCCGAATTCCCCTGTCGCTTTAGTGACAGGTACAATGTTAGAAATCCATTGAGGATAGTCAATAGGCAAGATGAAGGAAACGGAAAGGAGTCATTGAAGCTCTTCTTTGACCAAGAGGGAAATGCGTGGATGTATTTTTCTTAGTTTTTGTTTAACTAGTTTGGAATCGGGTTTCAGGGTAATGTTATGGACAGCAATGTCAGGATCTATTCCTGGCATGTCAGCGTAGGACCAAGCGAAAGCTTGGTTGCGGGCATGGAGAAAGGTAGTAAAGGTGGCTTGTTCTGATGCGTTAAGAGATTGTCCGATCTTCACAATGTGAGGATCATCCTCTGTGTGGATGTTGATTTCTATAGTCGACTCATTCAACATGGTTTGAGTTTCAGATGGTAAGGTGCGTTGAATATAAGAGTCGTCCGCACCAAGGTAAGTGAGGATGGAGTCGTCATCCTGGCACTCAACAACATTAATTGAAGGCGAATCCTCTTCGATCATGTCTGGATACAGAAGGGGAAGAGAAGATGGGTCCTCATTATCGCGTTGATAAGTGAGAGGACCCAGGAAGATAGCGTTTATGAAAAAAAAAAGTTAGGAGGGATAGATTCAGGGTCTATCGACTCTGTGGGTGACGATGGCAAAATGGGTGATGATGGTTCGGTAGGGGTGACGTCGTCATCTTCCAGGATACAACTGACACGAGGTTTCTCCGGTGTAAGTGTTTCAGGAAATCCAAGACCACTACGATCTTTGTGTTTGCGTGTAGTCACGGGAATGATTGTATGTCGGCCTTGTTCATAAAGACCAAAACCAAAACCTTTCCAAGCACAATGAGTCAGGAAGGTGAGAGCGAAACGATGATTTGTCAGGTATTGAAAATCGGATTGGAAGGGAACCACACCAAGGGGAGGTTCAGGGGTAACGGAGGATGCGTCGACACCCCCATACGTTAGGTTGGTGCGGCAATTAGGTGGCCCATAGGAGATTACCTCCCCCACACGACGGTCGTAGGTAGGATGCACATGTAACCGTCGTACTCTGAAGGGTATGGAAAGAACTAACGTTATATAGGTGATATTTCCCAAAGCATAAGGCATTGAAAAACATCTACTAAGGGGTCTGAGGTTGGGATGTTATCCGCGGGAAAGGAAGTGGTATTTGCGATGGCGGTTTCATTGGTTGAAGGTGTAGGTGCGGTTGAGGTGGATGGTTGGGTTGGATGAATGGGTGTCTTGACTGGTACAAGCACGTCATTAGGGTGATATAACATATTGCAGGTTTTGAAGGGGGAGGATCAAATTTTACGGTGTAGGACTTCCCTCGTACTCGAATTTTATGCATCTATGTAAGGTGGAGGAACGCATCCCATAGCCCGGATCCAATGGCGGCCTAACAACATGTTGTATTGGAATTCTCCCTCAAGGACATAGAAGAGTTTTGGTAAAGTACGTGGCCCTACACAAATATTAAGGATCACGGTGCCTAAGGTAGAAGTAATAGCATCATTGAATGACTCGCAACATGATGGGGTTGGCACACATGCAACTAGAAGGGATATTCATTTGTTGGAAGGCTTTTGAAGAGATGATGTTTAGGCTAGCGCCCTGTCAATCATAACACGACGCACCCGAATGTCCCGGACATAAGCTAAGATGAAAAGAGCAGGTTCAGGATCTTCTGCACCAAAGTCGACAATTTTGTCTTCGGAGAAACTGACAGCAGCGGCTTGCTGTACAGAGACAGAAGTGGTTGGGGAGATAGGTTGTTTGGTGAGTGAAGCAACGTGATTGGGTGTTAAAATGGAGGCAACGGGAAAGGTTTCATTAGGTAAGACCTCTATCCCTTGAAGGATTTCAATGAGAGCTTGTCGATGAGATTCAGAGGTCTGAATGAGATCATACAGTGTCATTTTTACAAGTGATTGGTGAAGCTGTTTGATCATGGTTTGGTGGGAAACTCCATTAGAGACAGGGTAGGCAGGTCCACGAATAACCACTTTAAGTGGTGGTGCGATCGGGATGGTGGATGGAGAAAGAGAGGCCGCAGGTGTGCTTTCTTTAGCTTTCCCATTGTTTTTTTTCCCTCGAGTAGCAACACTAATCATGTTAATCTAGTGAAAACGAGAGGAGGAAGATGGTAGGGATAAGTCATGGTCTTCGAGAGGTGGGGTTGTAATAATGATAGATCTTAGTGAGGCGGGGATAGGTGGTATAGGAGAGGGAATTGAAGCTAAAGGTTTCTCTCCTCGTAAGTTGTCTTTCTTAACCTTTTTATCCGAGATAGGTGACTGACGAAGTATGGCTTTCAACGCTTTGCATCCCTCTACATCATGTCCTGGTGTGTGGTGGTAAGTACAGATTTTAGACTCATCATAACCTATAGGTCGAGGTTTAGATGGATCATAGGGTCTAAGTGGGGGTAGGGAAATGGTCGCATTCTCCACCAACATAGCAAGGATTTTGGCGTAAGACCCTTTGAGCGGGTCAAAGTCAGAGGAAGATGAGGCTATTGACTGGGTAGGTTTCGGTAATGAATGGGTATGGTTGATTCGTATGGGTGGAGGCTTAGCCAAGAGGTTTTGATAATTGGATTTAACTAAACGTGGCTTCTTCGACATAGAAGTTATGTTTAGCATTTGGTTAGATGATGAGGCTACGAGATGATGTGGTATCAGGAAACAACCATGGAGAAAGAGGAGTGACAGCAAACAAATCCTTTGATGATGGAGTTTGTTTAGGGTTGATAGGTGGACAGGATACGTGGGGTGACGGTGTTGATACACCCATGGATCTCTATATGGGTGCAGAAGGCGTAGGTCATTTTAAAGAAAACGCAGGAGGTATGATATATTGATGCAAGGTGGAGGGATGAGGTCCCAATATGGAAGGTAGGTGTGACGGTGATGGTTTTAGTTGTGATAGAGGCATAGGTTGGGCTTGAGGAGATTGGGTCTGTCTCCTAAGTGGATGGACGGCTTTACTTTTGGATAAATCTAACCATTTAGGTGGGTGTGTTAGACTGGGTATTGGTGAGGTCCCAAGCGTAGGGGAAGGTTTGGTTAGGTCAATAGAGGTGGATGCGGTATTTGGTAGAGATGAGGGGGGTGAAGATGAGGACATAGGCATTTTAAGCTTCTGTAAACACTTCGGGTATATGGTAGAGGCATCTGGATCAGTCATCTGCATTTGAGTAGAATATGGTGTACTCAAACGTTCCCATAGGACTCGTCTATCTTCTGAGGGATGACAATCCTCACGTGTAAATAGGAAATTTTTTACGGAAGAAAGGTGGGTTGTGATTCCGATCCTTTGTGGGTGTAATACAGGGGGTAAATGAGGCACCGTATCAATGGGTGTTAAGAGGTCAACCGGTCTTTGAAAAGAGTTAGGCGATGAAGAACCAATAGGTAGGAGGGCATGTTTGAGAGGATCCGTCATGATTAAAGAATTTGGTGATGTCGGTTCAAGAGGGTTTTCGCCTAAGGATGAAAAAGCGGTGGTGAGCCTTCCTCTTGTACAAAGCAAGAGTGGTAGAAGGAGATGTTTGGGAAATAGATAAGTTAGATAACATCCGCTCACAGTCTTTCAAGGATGTGGTGTAAGAAGGCTCATCGTGAGAAGAGAACTCAGGCGGTTAAGTCCTTTATGGGTAAAGGAATGGAAAGGATTTCATCTTGTCTTGATTGTGGTGAAGGGGGTTCGGGTCCCTGCATTAGGGAAGAGGCTTGATTCAAAATTTCCTCGATAGAAACTTTTGGCTGGGAGTCGAAGACTGCATGGATTTCATGAACACTCTCCTCGGCTAAGATATCTTGGTTTATGTTACTGTTAGAAGAGTGATTTGGGAATGGTTTGTTGAAAATTTTCAAATTTCGGTTAGCAGGGGCGTTAGGATTATCGAGGGCTATATCCCTGCATCAACCATTTCCTGCACTATGTTTTTCAACATCTTACAGTTTTCATGACTGTGTCCCTTCACGCGGTGGAAGTTACAGAAGTCATTTTCTTTGTACCAAGAAGGTATAGCGCGGGTGGAATCAAACCCGGAGTGAGGTTTAACAGGAGGTAAGGTAATAGCTCCTGCTTTGAGCAATTTTTCCAATATCACACCATAAGTTTCTCCCAAGGGAGTGTAATTGATGGGCTCGGCTTTATACTTATAGGTGGTTTTTGGTGGGGTATTAGATGGTGTTTGGGATTTGACCATCACCACGTGTACAACTCCTTTTGATTTCGAAGCATTCGATGCATGAGGATTGGTGGTGTTAGGTTTGTTGGTGGAGTCTTGGGTTCGGAAATTGGGGTTTTTGTTGTGCAACCGCAATTTCTCTTCCTCTAAGGCTCGAATCTCTAGTTTTCGAGCCATAGTAAAGGCCTCGTCAAATGTGCAGAAAGTTTGAATTTGGAGGGTAGGAGAAATGTGCTTAGCGCAGGCCCGCGTAAAGAGTTCGATAAGTTCGGCTGAGGCAAGGCATACGTAAGTTGGTTGATAAGGCCCCGCCATCGTCCAACAAAATCTGCGATAGATTCGTCTTCAAATTGTCGGATGGCATAGAGGTCGGTGATAGATACTTTCTTGGCAATGTTAATGGAGAAATGATCCAAGAAAGATTGGGCTAATTGGTTAAAAGAGAAGATTGAGTCTTTGGGTTAAAGCAACCTTTGTACCACTCAAGGTGGGTCTGATAAGGACATGGGAAAGGTGCGGAGTAGTAAGGCATCGTCATGAGCAATCAAATAGCAGGCATGCCTAAATGATCGCAAGTGTTGTTGAGGATCCTCCTTACTATTAAAACGAGTAAATTTTGGTAATTCCCATTGAGGAGGATATGAATGAAGGGGGAGAAGAAGGGTGGATAGGATCCCGAAAAACTTGCTCGTATGTCGACGCCTACGGCTTCCTAAAGCGAAGCCTCATTTTGCATCTTTTCCATGATTTGTTTAATTAAATCGGTAGTTGGATGAGATGATGGTGCGGTCATGTAAACGGAGGCAGATTGGGCCAAGGGCCACCACTAGACAATGATGGGGTTAAATGTTGATAAGGTATTGAGGACAAATATGTTGAGGCGATCGAATAGGGATGTCCTATATAAGATGTCGAAGTCACCGAGATACGTGTGTGGAAATGAAAAGGTGGGCGGAGCTTAAGAAGGAAAGCTTGTGTGGATAGGTGGCAGAGAGCAAGTTATGAAAGGAGCAATCTGCGAGAAAGACGAGATAGGAGCAGTCGGCGGTAATGATATGTTGGGCCCTAGATTAACCAAAGGAAAGCCAATCTATGCCGTATGAAACCCCGAAGCCACTGAGTTGGGAGACGGGGCTAAGGATGCAGAAGGCAAAGCGAGTTATCAAGTGGAGAGGGAGCTAGATGAGCAGCTATACTAATAGGCATGCCAACAAGGAGTTGACCATTGGGTGTACGGTCGGGGCATGAGATAAATAGTATTGTACAAAGTGCTAGGATTAGCATCCAAAAATTATGCAAATTCCTTATCTCCTACAGGGATTTTGGGAACCTCGCCGGTGTCCGTAGGATTCCCCACGAGGATGTGAAGGGGGTGATTCGGGAAAAGGCACGGAGCAGGCATGTGAAACCATGGATGTGGCTTGTTCCAGTGATAACAACCATGGAAAAGGGTACAAGAAGGATACAATCTATCGTGAATGCAGCAACGAAATGTTGGAATTGGTAGGTTCTTTGGTTTTGGGAAGCTGTGAAAGACGAGAAATCGATATCGGCCGTAACCGATAGATGTCGGTCGAGGATGTAGCCGGCGTCGGTAGTTTAACCAATGTCGGTAGAATAGGAATGGTGTAAGAAGTGTAGGAAGTTGCTGATTTGGGGTTAAGACTTAGTATGCCTACCAAATTTTTCGAAGTGATCACAGAAAGCAGTGTATGATGAGAGAAACAAAACTAAAAACAAGCAAGATGCACAATCAAATTAACAGACTAACCCTAGGATTAGTTTTAATTATTGTGGGATTATGCCTTAGATGCAAGATGATGTCAATCCTAAACAAAAAGACTTAGGGGAAATGTCAAGTTTTTTTTGGCTTATAAGGTTACCTCAATCGGGCGGAGGAATACCGCGGAAAAGGGGGATGTTTTGAGTGTTGTGTTAATTATGAAGTGATTCGATATGTGTTGTGCAGTGAAAGTAAGATTAATTTCTTTTCAATACTGTGGAAATCACCCCCACGTGTACGACCTATTACTTAATCTACGTTCACTAGAATTGAAAACAACAAGCAAGAATGGGATGCACGTGTTTTAAACCCAAATCGAAAATGATATTCGATGAAGCAAAGAAGATGACTTTCACTAATGCAAAGCTGGGAAAGCAAGAAAAATTCTTTTACCAAATATAACAAAATATCTTGTGAATATTTTAGAAGAAGAAAATAGCAAGTGTGCTCCCTATATGAAAGCAAGCAAGAAAGAAAGAAACCCAAAATGGGTCCCACTGGGCATGCCAAAATGTTTCACACAGAAATGGTTCCATTCCTGGAATAGAGTTGCTTCTATCCTTTCATTCCTTTGAGAAACAGATAAGGGTTAGGGCTAGGAGGAATACCTGTTGAATGTTGAGAGGGTGTGCGCGTACCGTAGAGAGAGATCAGATCGATTGCAAAGAACTCCTTTTTGTCTAGGAAGGACTACCTGCAAGTAAGAATACAAGACCACCAGATTCTAATTAGACAATAAATGAGGGAACTGCCTTGGGCCCAGGAAATATTAGACTTCCTTTCGAAGGTGGTCAGTTCCCCTACCAATATGAATTAACACCAAGTCTAATAAAGAAGCTATTGTCAAATTACAATTTAATTGCCTCGTTAAAAGAATAAAAAGAAGGCTAGTTTTGGTTTTTGAATCAAAATGACCGATCCGAGTCATCATCACGGTCTGGTTTCGATAACCGATATCGGTAGGGGCAGTGATTTAGGGCTTTGGTGAAGGTTGGCTATAAGGTGGCTATGGTGTTTATAAGGCTGGTAAATGATTGGGGATAGGTAATGGGGTGATAGAGAAGGCTCAGAGGGTATGGGGCTGTTCTTAGGGGCAATGTAGGGGTAGAGGAATGACAGTTAGATGGAGGGTGTTACTGGGTAGTAGATCTAGGATGAGACTTGTAATTCCGTGATTCAGAAATCCAAGAAATGTTATTAAAACAACGTATAAGACTTACTTACTAGTGAAGATACAGGTTCAAGGACTGTGATGACGAAGGCAGGGTTCAGGTAGGATGATCTAACAATCCAAGATGAGTTGTCTTCTCTCCCGATGCTAGGATGAGTTTCACTGGGCTCTGGTTATTCAGTTGCAGTCTTGGGCTTGATGTCCTTCTCTGCAAACTCCTCTCTTTCCTTCACTTGTCTCTGCTCGGCCAAGTAAATTCTGGATTCTTCCAATGACTTCTGATTCAGATCAATGAAAATCCAACCCCTTGTTTTTGGTTGGGGAGATAATTTACAGAGAACCGATGGCGGTTACGTAACCGACTTGGCGGTCGAAAGCAGAACCGATATCGGTTCATTCAAAGTGGGCTATTTTTAGTAAAATAGCCAACTTTCCCTCCTTTTCTCTCGAGGGATTAGTTGTGGGCTTGGTCAAGTCATTATGAGGTTGGTTTTAAAAGTGCGGGTGAGGAGTAATTAGTCATGGGTGTGGATGTAGACCAAGGTATAGGTCTTTATTAGGTTAGTTTAGGGTTAGGACTAGGTCACGATGAGGTGGCGAAATGAGGTGGCAGGTTTCGAGATGTGGATTTATTAATTATAAGGTAATTAATAAATAATTGTGTAAGGTTTAGGTGATGAGGTTAGGTTGCGGCGAGATGCGGGGCACGGGGGGTCGTAAGACACAAATTTGGTGTCTACAATCATATCACATTGACTTACCATGTACAAATAATATGTCCGAGTATGAAGCAACCGATAGAAGGCTTAGGATTTGTTATTTCTTGGCAGCTACAAGAGTTAGCGAGTCTTTAAAGACTCCTTCTCATCACCAAACAAGTCAATGGTGAGTATAAAGTTAAAGATGAAAATCTCCTACCATATAAGTGCATGGTTGATAGTCTAAATGGGTATGTCTCAATAATTACATTTAAGCAAGTACCTCATTTGTAGAATAAAGCATTGGATGCCATGGAGACTATTACATCCCTTCTTGTATTTGACACAACATGAACTCACAATGAGTTCTTCGTAGAGCATCTTTTGGTACCCACATACAATTTTCTAGATTTCACCCCGATAAGTGAGATTGTTAGTCCTAATCACCCTCGTATCATGATATCTATACCTTCATTCAAACCAAATTGATTAACTAAAATTGACTCAAATGGAGGAAATGTAATAATAGTTAATCTAATCTAAGAGGACATAAACACGTAAATAAATGCACTAAAGTAATATGAAATGATTAAAATGATTAAACTAGTAGAAATGAAACCCTAATATGCAAGAGGAAGGTAAGGAATGAACTTAGTTGATTATGGATGATTTTTACAAGGTGTCACATGTGTCCGACAAGAAAATATAGAAGCTAGAATGGCTGCACGAGAGGTCCAGCAGTGGATTTGGAATATCCGAGTAGATTGGAGCACATAGGAGGGTACTTAGGGCACCCCTGGTATGGCGAGAATATGTGACTGGTCTCTGAAAATCTCAAAACCTAGTTCTTTCAGTGGTTAGAATATTCTTTATGACCTTCGTTTCCTATCACACTAGATTTTTTGAACTATGCCGAATGTGCCGAATATAGCAAGATGAATTTCAATACCTGCAAAAGAAAAAAGGAGTATCAAAACCTAAAAAATAAAATATGGAAATGAATGGGTCAAACTAACCTCATCTGCCACAACAGTGGGCTTACTAAACTGAGCATTACACCACATTTCAGACCCAAATGTAGTTTTGTGTGTATGCGCATATCGTGCCCTAGGTGTTGTTATACCAATCACACTTTGGGAAGTAGTGAGTAATAACTAAATGTATAAAATGTAATAATATGTGTGCATGGAATAGAATATAATCTCTCCCCTATGAAGTGTGTGTTGATGCAAATCTCCTAGCCTTGATGCATGGAATTATGTGGATGCAAGTGATGCAATGGATGTAACTCTAGATGGGGTGATAGTATTAAGTGAGGTTAGGACCCTCATTATGGTCTCATAACTTTATATTTATAGGGTTCTCTTGCTTTAATTTCATAATTAACCCCGACATGGCTGACTAGGAAAAAATAAGGATGAGAAACATCTATAAGAGGCCCTAAAAGAGGTGAAAAAGTAGAAAATGGATCGAGGCACCCCATGTGGGACCAAGGCACCTCGGGATGCTTTGCATTATAGGCCTAGGCACCCTGGTTTAGGCTAAAATGACAAGAAAGTGCCAAAGAAATTACGCATGTATGCAAAAATGTGTGGGAATGACGAAATAAAAAGTAAAAGAAGATGGCTAAAAGGTGGGATTAATTAATAATTTCTTCACTCAATAAATTTCTAAATAGTAGTATGAGACTAGGCTAAATAATGTCTAAAGTGCATGATTTTGTGATCGCACAAAGCTTATCATCCAAATATGAACTCAGCGAATAAAATATCCTTCGCACAATGTGCTTCGTGCTTTATATTATCTCTTTGCGACATCATACCGAAGATGTTATGATGGAAATCTCTTGAGATGTCTCAACTAAGATGAAGCTAATTAGAAACTAGCCAAAGTACATTAAGGTATTTGTGGAGCATACATAAATAGAATGGTTCTATCTAAGAATATCTTATGCGTTGGTTATTTTCAATTCCGAGGTGTGATTTAATAATTAAACACATTAGAATAAATTTAACATCTACCAAACATTAAATAAATACATCAAACATTTAAAGAACACAGAACACAAATTTAATGTGGAAAACCCCTAAAGGGTAAAAAACCACGAAGTAATAATTTCCATTATGTGAGAAATATAATTACTGATCTAGTAAAAACTCCAAACTCTTCACTTCCCTCCCGAAATTCACCCGCAGTGAATCTCACAAATATGGCCCACGACCATATTTAAATAACCATGAGGGTTACAAATATTAAGTGATGGGGTGTGCACCTGGTTTATAAATAATTAATTATTAAATAACTAATAAACATAATATAAATTTTATATTAAATAATTAAGAATATAAACTATATTCTAAATTATTTAATTATAAACTAAACATTATACGCACTTAATATTATGTTCTAACACTCCCCCTTAATATTAAGTGGGGATCCATATGCCAACATTACCTATTTGTACAACAAGATTTACAAATCCATAAACCATTAGTGAAGGTTTAGGCTAACATATCACTTTTGAAGGATTTATAACACCATCATGTTCAACTTACCTTTTGGTACAAAAGGATTTGGAATCCATAAATCAAAAGTTATGATTTAGGCTAAGCATGATTTGTGAGACTACATCCCATGGTTTCTCATGGAAAATTCTTAAAACCGCATCTCTAGGAGCCTTTTATAACACAAGGACCTCCTTTACAAATATATGCAACACACTGGATTGTACACCATAAACTTAGAGTTATAAGTTTACAAAAGATCATAAAGATATTTTTACAATTCTTTACAATGGAGCAAGAAGTATAGAGGAGAAGGATATATCAACCGGTGGCCATTAGGAGGTGACATTGCCATGCAAACTCCCCTCAATGGAAACTCTGAAAGGCCAAGCATTTCATAAAACTTACAGAACTTTATAGCACACAATGGCTTTGTAAACATGTCTACAACTTGATCTTCAGTCGGGTAGTACTGGAGATCTATATCACCACAGAGAACCTTCTCTTAGATAAAGTGCATATGTATCTCTATATGCTTTGTCCTTTGATGTTGAACTGGATTTTTAGCAAGATAAATGTAACTCTAGCTATCACATAGAAGAGGATTACTTCCTTTAGCTTCCATGTGTATCTCTTCCAACAGTCGCTTCACCACATGGCTTCTTTCACTACTTCCATTACACTTCTATACTTTGCCTTAGTAGAAGAAATGGAGACTGTTGGTTTCTTTTTACTACTCCAAGTAATGGCACTGCACCAAACTTGAACACATATCTAGTTGTAGATTTGTGATCTATCACATCACCAACATGGTCAAAATCACAATATCCATATAAATATGCATTGTTAGAATAAGTATAATGTAAACCAAAATTAATTTTGCCTTTAATATAACGCAATATTCTTTTGGATAACTTCTAGTGATCCTGATATGGCTCTGCATAAACCTTGAAGCAATCCCTACTACATAAGAAATTTTAGGTCTAGTAATAGTTAGATAAATCAAACTACCTATAAGTTTCCTATACAAAGTAGGATTAGCTTTTTCACATGTAGGTTTAGGATCTAGTTTACATCCAACTTCTATAGGAATAGCAATAGGTTTACAATCAATCATATTAAACCTTTTAAGCAAATTAGTGGCATATTGTGATTGAGATACAACAATAGAATTTTTATCCTAATATATAGCCATGCCTAAGAAATGATGCAATAATCCTAAATTAGTCATTTCAAAGTATTGCATTAATTTAGCTTTAATTTTCATAATTAAATTGTTAGAGTTACTAGTAATAAGTAAATCATCAACATATAATACAATGAGAATAATCTAATTTTCTTCAATTTTAACAAATAAATCATTATCAAAAGAACAGTTAGAAAATCCAACTTCATTGAAAAAATTGTTAATCTTTGCATACCAAGCTCTAGGAGCTTGTTTTAAACCATATAAAGATTTTTTCAATTTACAAACATACATTTCTTTACCTGGTTCTTCAAAGCCTTTAGGTTGGGTCATATAGATTTCTTCTTTTAAGTCACCATTCAAAAAAGCATTCTTGACATCCATCTAATGGATTTCCCAACCATATTGAGCAGCTAAGGCAATCAAAATCCTTATTGTGCTCATTTTTACAATTGGGTAAGTACACGTAAATGGGGGACCAAAAGGGTGTCAAAAGTGGACATATTTTTCCGAAATCAGAGAAAATTGAACTTCATTCAATAATTTAGCATGCATATGCTCAAAATTTGTCAAAGTGATAAGAATAAGTACCTTATAGCTCAAAATCTAGCTTCTAAATTACTAAAAAAATTACAATGGTGGAGATTAAGAAAGTAAAATGTGGTGTGCACATAAAGTATGTGTATTTTCAAAAGATAAGAACATATTTTGTGCGCCCCCATTTTTGAGTTATATAAAAAAATTCAAATCCCTTCATTATAAAGTTAGCTAAGACCATGTACGAGGTCCCACTAATTTTTCATAATTTTTGGATGAATATATGATTTTTATTCATTTTCAAATTACACACATCCACGAAAATCAAATATTTGTTTGTACACTCCCATAACTTTGAGAAAAAATTCACTTTTTGTTTTTTTAGTGCGTGTAGAATAGAGTTTAGAAAAAACCACTTTTTAAAAAAATAGATGAAAAAAATCTCAAATTGTGCACCAAAACGTATGCATAGGTTTTGGAAAGAAAAGAAGGCTCTAGTAAAAGAAATTATGGATGAAAGTCTTAAACCAATCGGAATTTAGAAAGAATTATACCGTCACCAAGGTAAAACCAATCTTGACATCATAGTATTTTTTTAATATTATGCTATAATGCATGAGATATTGGGGTGTACACGTGAGATTTTGATGTTTTTTGTCAAACATGATTTATTCACGGATTACAGTCCAAACCTTAGGTTTGGATATCCAAGGTAAATCCAAGCCTATGGATTGGGAATTTAAAACCCAAATAATATGAAATGCGGGCACACTTTGGCTTGGTAAATCCAATCCGTAACACGCCCAAGCCATAACGCGGGCGTGTTATGGCAAAAATGACCAAAAAGTGGATTTTTGGCCGCTTTTTGGTCCCCCATCTTTGTGCACTTTCCCAACTAGTGCAAAGGTTTCAACGTAGTTGATACCGTGTTTTTGAGTAAACCCTCAAGCTACTAACATGGATTTGAATTTATCAACATTGTCATCAGCTTTATATTTAATCTTGTATAGCCATCTAGATCTGACTATACTTCATTTTTCAGGAGGAGGAGTAAATCCCAAGTCTAATTTTTAATCAAGATAGAATATTCAGATTTCATTGCATCTATCCATATTTCATCAGAAGAATATTCTTCAAAATATTGGGGTTCAAGTTCATATAATGTCATCAAAGCATGATATGTATGTTGACTTCTAGTCATTTTTGAAGGTTTTCAAGATTAGAGTCTTGAATAATAGACTCAGCCCATCTAGGTCTTTTGGTTATAGAGGAAACATGAACTAACTCTTTTTCAACTATAGGTTCATTACTAATTTCTTCATCACACATCATTTTCATTGTTATTTTCATTATTTTCAATTTCATTAGAATCATCATGAATAATAGAAACAAAAGATGAAGAAGATGAACAAAAAGGTTTTTCTAATACTTTTACATTCATGTTTTCTATAACTTCTCTTTTTAAGGATCATAAATCCTAAGACCTTTAGTTTTACCTCCGTAACCTATAAAGATACATGGATAGGAGGTTTGATCAAGCTTCTTCCATTTTGATTTTAGAATGAAGAGAGAAGTTGGGCTACCAAATATTCTCAAATGAGACACACTTGGTTTTTATTTGACCATTTTTCTAGAGGAGTGGAATTAACTAAGGATTTAATTGGAACTCTTTTCAAAATGTGAAAACAAAGTGTTCATTACTTCAGCCCAAATAAATTTAGGAACTTGTGTTGAATGCAACATAATTCTAACGATTTCGAGAATGGTTCAGCTTTTTCCTTTCCGCAATCTCATTCTATCTAGGGGAATATGGAGTAGTGAGTTCTATTTGAATACCACATTCAACACAAAAAGATTAAAATGCCTTACTATTCTCCCCATTATCAATCCTAATCCTCTTAATTTTATAACTAGAAGTGTAGACACCAAATTTGTGTCTTACGACCCCCTGTGCCCCGCATCTCATTTCGCAACCTAACCTCATCACCTAAACCTTACACAATTATTTATTAATTACCTTATAATTAATAAATCCACATCGCCATACCTGCCACCTCATTTCGCCACCTCATCATAACCTAGTCTTAACCCTAAACTAACCTAATTAAGACCTATAACTTGGTCCACATCCACACCCATGACTAATTACTCCTCACCCACACCTAAAACCAACCTCATAATGACTTGACCAAGCCCGCAACTAATCCCTCGGGAGAAAAGGAGGGAAAGCTGGCTATTTTACCAAAAATAGCCCGCTTTGACCTGACCGACATCGGTTCCTACTCGACCACCGTCGGTTGCGTAACCGCCATCGGTTCCCTGTAAATGACCACCTCCAACCAAAAACAAGGGATCGGATTTTCATTTGATCGAGAGGAGGAGAAATCATTGAAAGGATCCGGATTTTGCTTGGCCGAGCAGAGACAAGTGAAGAAACAAGAAGAGTTTGCAGAGAAGGACATCAAGCCCAAGACTGCAACTGAATAACCAGAGCCCAGTGACACTCATCCGAGCATCAGAAGAGGAGATAGCTCATCTTGGATTGTCAGATCATCCTACTTGAGCCCTGTCTTCGTCATCACAGTCCTGGAACCTGCATCTTCATCAGGAATGAGTAAGTAGTGTCTTGTATGTTTCTAAGCACCATTTCTTGAGCCTGCGGATTGATAGTAATTACAAGCTCATTCTTAGATCTACTACCTACCAGCACCCTGCACTTAACCTTCATCCATACATCCTTGTATTGCCCAGAAGACCATTTTATCACACTCTGAGTCTTCCCTGCCCTCTCATTATTCCCCTCAGCCATCCACCAGTCTTAATAACCCCACAATCACCCTGCAACCAACCTCTATCCAGAAGCACCTAGATTACTGACCCTACCGGTGTCGGTTATCCCCTACCGGCAGCGGTTCTCTAACCGCGGTCGGTTATCCAGTGACCGGCATCGGTCACTGTGACTTATACCCCAAAACCTTCCTCTCGCCTATTTGTCACCTAACAACCTCAGGTCTAGTCTGGTTTATCCCTGTAACTCAACCTGAATGTATCAACGACCAGTAACCGAAAAAACAACGTGACTCTTTATTATTGATAGTTTAGCCTCTATTGCTTTTATGAACGAGGTACCTAAATCGTGAGTTCTGCAATAGCTTTCTTTGTTATCATTTGTGTTAATTCGTATTAAAAGGGAAGTGACCACCTTTGAAAGGAAGTTTTATATTTCCTAGGCCTAAGGCAGCTCCCTCATTTATTGTCTAATTAAAATCTGGTGGTCTTGTATTCTTACTTGCAGGTAGTCCTTCCAAGAAAAAAAGGAGTTCTTCGCAGTCGATTTGATCTTTCTCTACAGTACGCGCACACCCTCTCGACATTCAACAGGTATTCCTCCTAGCCCTAACCCTTATCTATTTCTCAAAGGAATGAAAGGATAGAAGCAACTCTATTCCCAGTGAAACATTCCGTGCGAAACATTTTGGCACGCCCGGTGGGACCCATTTCGGGTTTCTGTTTCTCTTGCTTGCTTTCATTTAGGAAGCATACTTGTTGTTTGCTGCTTTTTGTTATATTTAGTAAAAGAATTTGTCTTGTTTTCCCAGTTTTGCATTAGTGAAAGTCATCTTCTTTGCTTCATCGAATATCATTTTCGATTTGGGTTTAAAACACGTGCATTACATTCTTGCTTGCTATTTTCAATTCTAGTGAACATAGATTAAGTAACAGGTTGTACACGTGGGGGTGATTTCCACGGTATTGACAGGAAATTAATCTTACTTTCACTGCACAACACATACCAAATCACTTCATAATTAACACAACAACTCAAAACATCCCCCCTTTTCCGCGGTATTCCTCCGCCCGATTGAGGTAACCTTATAAGCCAAAACAAACTTGACATTTCCCCTAAGTCTTTTGTTTAGGATTCTGACATCATTCTACGTCTAAAGGCATAAGCCCACAATAATTAAAATTAACCCTAGGGTTAGTCTCTGGATTTGCGTGTGCATCTTGTTTCTTTTCAGTTCTGTTTTTTCTGTTATACACTGTCTTCTCTTACGTGATCACCTTAGAACAATTTGATAAATGTACTAAGCGTTGTTAAAAAAAATCAAATCAGCAGCTTCTTATATTTTCTTAAAATGTGAAAAAAAGTGTTCATTGCTTCAGCCCAAATAAATTTAGGAACTTGTGTTGAATGCAACATAATTCTAACAATTTCCAGAATGGTTCGAGCTTTTTTCTTTCCGTAATCTCATTCTATCGGGGAATAGGGAGTAGTCAGTTCTCTTTGAATACCACATTCAACACAAAATGATTCAAATTCCTTACTATTCTCCCCATTATCAATCCTAATCCTCTTAATTTTATAACTAGAAGATTTTTCAACTAAAGCTTTAAATTCCTTAAATTTTGACAAGACATCATATTTCTTTTTAATAAAATAAGACCAAATCATACGAGAGAAATCATCAATGAACGTGACAACATACAAAGAACCATTAAGGGATGGAACTTCTAGGGGTCCTCGGACATCACTATGGACAAGTTCCAAAGGTTCAGAAGAATTTTCATCATGATGACTGTGGAAGGGGTTAGCATATTGCTTACCACGTAAGCACCCTTCACATGTTTCATGATTTTGGGAAATAGGTGGCAGACCAAACACTAGGTTCAAGTCGAGACATGTCATACATGCTCCTAAAGTTGACATGACCTAGTCTCTCATGCCACAATTACATGTCACTTCTTTGAGATGTCAAACAAGAAGCAAAAGGAAATCCATTAAACACATAAAGACCATCTCTTTGTATGCCTTCAACTATAGTAACATCATGTTCATTTTTAATAAACCATTTTTAAAAAAAAATTACACTATAGTTATTTTGATTCAATTAAGAACAAGAAAGAAAATTCATTTTAAGTTTAGGAACTAACAAAACATTGTTAATAAAACCATTTGAAACTTTTTCTTTACCTTGTCCCTGAACGTTGAGAATGGAATGATCACCCAAGTAGATCTGATCATTACACTCTCTAAGGTCAGATAGGATATCATATTTGAAGTTCATGTGCCTAGAGGCACCACTGTCCAATATCCACTCATTTTCCTCATAGTGACAAAATCAGCATACAAAGAAATTACATTAGATTTTTACTTTTTTTGATTCTTGTTTTGGTTTTAGTTTTGATCTGATTTGTTTCCCTTTTGGTTTTTGAAATTTGACTTGTTTTTAGATTTACACTCTTCTTTCTTATGGCCAAAATTTCCACAATAATGACATTTTAAATTAAAACTAACTCTTAAATTTCCTAGTTTCTTGTCTTTACTAGGAGGTTTAAAAGTTGATTTTTATTTTTGTTGAACCTAGAAGGTTTACTTTTTTATTTTTGAGTTACATCAATCTAACTGAGACTTAGTATTTTTAATTTTTTCCTAATAATTAATTACTTTTTCATCTCCCTTCATGGGAGTTTTCATTAGTTCTAGAATCAATTTAATGATTTTCGATAACCACATACCTTCGTGCATCAATTCTAGTTGAGTCCAAGCCTCACTCGAATTTATTGATTCCCAATATGAAGGAGAAAATCATCCTACACACTCCACAAAATGATGGAAATCGCTTCCTACACCTTTTGTTAATATGTAGCGACGTTGTCCATAGTTGTTTTTCTTCTAGTTGGATCCTTCTCAGTTTTGTTCACGACTGCCCAAAGCTTACGAGCCATGAATTCCACCTTTAATCAAATTTTCCAAATGTTGTAATTATTTCCATTCAACATCTGAGATTTATCAATAGTAAAATGATTAGACCCCATTTTCACGTAAATAAATTTGAATAATTAAGAATAATGAGGATTAAAAACAATCAAGGTTAAACAGATCCCCCTTGTCGTTGTTTATGCTTCATAATCAAAATTTGATGAGCTTACGTCGAAAAGAAGGTCTGTCAAATAGATAATCTACACAACGATATATTAGTTTGACAATAATAGTATTTAAATATGTGAGTGAATTTGTTTTTAGTTTTTTTATAAACGACGAAGACTTAGTCGTCATTTCATAAAAATACTTGTTTCGATTAAAATAATTCATCTACTATTTAACTAATTTTCTCAAAAAAATACATGAATTAACTTAAATTTAAATTTAAAACGAGAGATAAAAAAATAACATATACAAAAAATAGATATATGATAATAAACAAAAAATGGAAGCATTGCTCCTTTGAATATATTTGGCTCGACCGAGTTGGGTTACCCATCTCGGTGATCTCGAGTCAATTTCCACCAATTTTCATTATCTATATGCCAATTTATTCATTTTAAATCCATAATGCATATCTATTCTAACCAATTGTGTTAAGGTTACGAGTGTTATCACACCGAGCCAATGTGGCGAGCAATGCATTGAGCTCTGGGGTGAGCTACACATACACATGAACGATTTGAGCCAAGTCACCAAGCCCGACTAGGTGAGTTTACCTCTCCACACAACCACTCGGTGAACAAAATGCATGGATAACATGGCTACAACCACATTACTAAGGGTTGTGTTAAGGCTTATAAAGCCTTAAATTTTCCTCCTATGTCCTCATATGGGACTAACCATATAAAATAAAACACCACCCTTTGACCACGAGGAAGGTGTCCGGGTGTTGCGTGTCAAAGGTTGGTTGAAGATAGATTTTATCGGCCTCAAGGGGGACTAGAGGGGTACGTGGTGGAAAGGGTTTGGACTATAAGGGTACACAACAAAACCCACCATGTGGCACCCATAGACAAGGGGTTTGATAGATGCCCCCCCACAAAAAACTAAGGATAATAAAAATCCCCCATATAATAGGTTTTAAACCCAATTAAAAACATAGTTTTATATACTATTCAAACTATATGGTAGGATTTATAGGAGTCGCACTAGATATAGGTTTAAATAATTATATTTTAATATGTGCCGCATATAGATTAAATCAAATATATATTTTATTAAATCTTATGAAATAGATTTTATAATATAGTTTATATTAAACTATATAAAAAAATATGAACTATAGAATATATGAAATATTTTAAACTATACAAAAATTTAATGTATAGTTTTTATAAACCTTGTAAACTTAGGATTTTAAATAACAAATTGTAACTCTTATTAAAGGGTTCCACATGGACACGGGTAGGGTAAAAGAAATAAAATAATTTTACCAAGGCAAGAATATTTCAATTTCACATGAAAATTAACCTTTACTAAGGGGATAAAATTTTAACCCTTCCAATGAGAAAAATTGGAAATCCTATTTTATGGAGCTTGTCTCCTCCTTCATTTACTTTGAATTTAACTTTGAATATCTTTTAACCTGCACACATGAAACTATAGAGAAATTGGAAATATTTCAAATATTAATAGCCCTTACATGTTCTCGTATGTGGTTTTCACACACAGGTAAATATCATTACATAGCCCCTTTCACCTTTGCACACACAAAATTTACAAACATATATCCTGGGGGAGGGGGTTTAAATAAATATTTCTACCGAAGTAACCACCAACCATCCGAACGGACACAACCATTGGCCAATTAAACAAATAATTAATTACACACGCTCTGGTACCATGTCAAGTCCGAGGTGTGATTTAATAAACACATTAGAATAAATTTAACATTTACCAAATATTAAATAAATACATCAAAACTTTAAAGAACACATAACATGGAATTAACGTGGAAAACCCCTAAAGGGGTAAAAACCATGGAAGAATTTTCATTATGCGAGAAACAAAATTACAGTCCAGAAAAACTCTAATCTCCTCACTTCTCTCCCACAAATTCACCCACAGTGAATATCACAAATATGGCCCACAACCATTTAAATAACCCCAAGGGTTACGAATATTAAGTGACGGGGTGTGCACCCTGGTTTATAAATAATTAGTTATTAAATAACTAATAAACATAATATAAATTTTATATTAAATAATTAAGAATATAAACTATATTCTAAATTATTTAATTATAAACTAAACATTATACGCACTTAATATTATGTTCTAACAATTATTATTGGCCTACTATGGAGATTGATGCATGCAACTTTAGTAAAAATGTCAAGCATGTCAAAAGCATGGTAATTTGATTCATGTACCTTCCCAAGATTTGGAACCCATTACTTCACCCTAGCCTTTCTCTAAATGGTGGCTTGACTTGATTCGTAAAATAAAGTCGAATTCCTCCGATGGACATACCTTTATAATAACCACCACCGAATATTTCACCAAGTGGATCAAGGTTATGCCTCTTACATATGTCACTAGTTGTAATATTTATAAATTCAACTTCAACCATACCATTGTTGTTTTGGCATTCCACAACCTTGTCACTTGAAAATGGTACCTCATTTAAGAATAATAATGTCAAAGATTTAGCCAAACAAGATCATATCCACCTATCTTTGGGCCACTCCCTACTACCTACAATGCAGTTCATCCGTAAAAGCTTCAAATAAAACTATCAAGTCCATACTAAAAAGATAGTTGAAAAACATGGCCGCAATGGCATACACAATCGTATCCTACCCTCGTGGCCTACCGTATGTCACACTCCAACACGAGCTACTCCTTTTCCTTGGTATATGGTTATGACTTTCCATATTACCTATCGAAGTTGAACTTCCTTTCCTTCTTGTATCCCTCCAACACTAGGTGCATGAAGAAGCTTATTATCATGTACATGTTGCAAAGCTTCAAATTCTTGATGAAATATGTGTTTTCACCTTGGATAATCAACAAGTGTACCATAATTGACGCATCGTAACTACAACAAAAATATTAAACATCAATAGTTCGAGATCGATGACTTAGTATTGAAATAAAATCAAAATAATAACACAAATCCATGTGAGAAGAAAAGAAAAATTTGAACCTAATTGGTTAGGTCCCTATATCATCACTACAAATTTTGGATATGGAGTATATAGATAATCGATGAGAATGGTAAAGAGATGAAATATCATATGAATTTTATTCATTTGAAAAAGTTATATTCTGAACTTCCAAAGAGTAACTCTTACGTGTTGGAACATAATGATTAAGTGAGCTGACCACCCCTTAATGTATATGGGTCCATCACTAATATATAGGTTAATATTTAATAATATGAAATATTTATATTTCTATTATTAAATATGCTAACCTATGTATATATACTTTAGGTTAAATATTTAATATCATGAAATGATTATATTTCTAATATTAAATATTATAAACCTAGGTGTATGTGTCAACCTTTTAGGTTGAAAAGGTGGGTCGGGAGACATACCCGATCACCTAATATAAAAAGGACTTTAGGTCCTCATTTGATATCTTTGTGAAATATATCAAAGGTGAAAATTATTTACCCTTGAGATTAGGGTTTGAAGGAGGAGGTGAAAAATACTAGATGTAACTTTGGTTCTCTGAAAGTAAAAGGTTATTTCACAATGGTTTTTACCCTATTTGGGGTTTTCCACTATAAACATTGTGTCACTGTGTTCTTACTTTTGGTATGTATTACTTAATTAATATGTTATGTAATTTATTTATTACATTGCATAATGTTTAACATTTAATGTTTTATGGTTTATGTTAATATTTAAATATGTTGGTTGATTAAATTCGTAATAGTTAGAATCCTCTAAATTCTAACATGGTAACAGAGCTTGGTTAGAGTTAAATAGGTTAGATCAAATAAATTTGTATTTACCCTATTTAATTCCTATGGTTTTTTTCAACCAACCCGAAAGGGGTATTTAAATTGTTTGGGCCCCCTTCTTTCATTTTTTGTGCAAAACATAAAATATTTTGAAAGATTTGTGTGTGTGCATATGTGAGAAAGACTCTGAATTTCTAATTACACATGAATACCATTTACCATGACTAGGTACGTAATTAAAATTTTTATATGAAATATTTCATTATGGCTCTATAGTTTCATGTGTGTGTACGAGTTGAATTATTTCGGGGGGTAAATCAAGGAGAAAAAGACCATGAAAATAGGGTTATTATTTTTTTCATTGGTCGGGTGATATTGCTTGTCTCCTTTGTAAATTTAATTTCATCTAAAAGCTTTTTTAGACTTTTTTAGTGAGTGAAGTTTTTCTAATCTTTTGTGTTTTTAAATAAAATATATAATTAACTGGTTATATTTTTTTAAATATGTGTATTATGTGTGTGTACTATAGTTTATATTTTTATATAAACTATATAGTGTTTGCAAGATTTCAATCATAATATGTAAAATATATATATCGGTTTCGTTTATTAGAATTTATGAACAAATACCTTTAGGATATGCTCATTTTTTTAAAAAAGAGAAGATTAGAAATTTGGGCTCAAATATAAAAATTGTATTTTTTTCAGGAATTTGAGGTGATTTCATAAATTGCTGGCGATTTTCATCAGTTTTGGCAATTTTACCAACCAGAAACCTAAATTTGAAAAATATAACCATTTTTTTATTTGGTTGTTTTTTGAGACCAAATCGCCAGTGATTGATCCAATTACCAGTGATTCTCCCTTAAATCATTGGCGATTCATACAATAGCTAGAAATTTTTATAGATTGTTTAAAATTGGCATCTAATATTTGTTTCTTCTGTAGATCGAATATGTTATGATTTGTCTTTAAATATATCTGATGAAAAATCCAAGTAAAAACTTTTGATATATATATTTAACATTATATACTCATGTGTGTTTTATAGGTTAAGAAAAATAATGGCATCCAGTTATTTTTTCCTTGACAAATCCTAGAATTTGAATGGAACCAACTACAACATTTGAAATATTAGGGTCAAATCAAAACTTATGGCGAGGAAACTTTGGACGATTGTTTTAGGAACTGAGATTGCACCCACCGGTCGTCAAAAAAATGCAGATAATATAAATGCATTCCCTCAAAGCATGCACAGGAATCCCTTTCCATGATTTTGTGAAATGTGAATGATGAATACCTTCTACACATTGGTAATATCAAACATCCGAAAGAGGTATGGACACAATTAGAATCCATGCATGAAGGTACGTGCTTATCTAAGATCATTAAGCTTCTTTTAGAATTTCTTACAACTCCTATGAAAGGAGATGAAAAATTAGTTAATTTCTTAGCCAAAATTAAAAATATTAAAGCAAAATTAGATGGATGTAATTATGAATTAATTGGTGAAAATTAATCTACTTTATTGTTCAGTTAAATATACATGAAACATTTAGGAATTGTAATTCTATCCTAAACTTGAAATATCATAATGAAGATGAATTGCCTAATTTGAATACTTTAAGCTCTCTTATGATTCAGGAAGAGCAAGTGATGATGAACTTTGACACTAAAGAGAATGCCTCTCAGGAACTTCTTGCTCAGAATTCAAAGTTCAAGCCTCGCAAGCCCTTCTCTGATCAGAAGTATAAATCTAAATCTTCTTTTGTTGATAAGAAAAGTTTTACTTCTAAACAATTGTGTGTAAGATTTAATGGTAAATGTCACAAATGTGGTAAATTTGGACATAAAAGGAAGATTGTAAATCTAAGAAACCTATCCATAAAAATAAAAAACAAATTGTTTCTTCTAAATATAATTTAAGGAAAAAGGATAGTTCTAATTTGATGAATTTATATCCGAATGTGATGACACCTCGGTGTGTGGGAATAAAAATTTAGGCGTGAGACAATAACATGTCTTGAGTGGGGATATGATTTGGGTATTTCTCTTAGAAAAGGAGCACGATCCACGATTAGTAGTGTTAAGAGGATAAATTTTCAAATTTGAGTGTCTATATTTTCCCCCCTTTAAGTAAGAAATGCAAATTACATGATTAAAGGAAACAATACCTAAGTGTGTAGACACACTTTGTCTTTTCTAAGAGTTTTTCTTATCTAGATGTGTTGGTGTTAGAATGTTCCATAGTGAAACCCACAACATAGAGTGTAGTCAATTTCCATAGTAGAAATTGAAATGTAAATATATATTTTGAACTTGCACAAAGTTAAATAAAGATATTGCAAAGCATCAAAGGAATACACATGTTTTTTCTATGGAGGTAATATCTCCTTTTACGGAGAGAAGAGCTCTGTTATTTGTTTGCACTTTGTTGGTGTAGAATTTGATCTTTTAAAAATAAGCAATGATCAAAGGACAACAGTCCCTCCTCTTTATGGGAGAGGTTTCCTTATTGAAATCCAAAAACCTTATTTACAGTATAAACATTTGTTAAATATTTTGGTGAGGATTTTGATATCTCTAGATGCATTTATCCAAGATTTTCAATACAAAAGAAAATAGGAAAATTCAGGACTAATATTCAGAAACTAAGGATAGAGGAGCACTTTCAGATATATAGATTACAGAATGATAACCTACTAATGCTCTAATAAAATAACAAGATTTAAACTATGCATATAAAACACAGGACATGCATGTATTAGACACAAAGTTCCAAATACACTTATCAATTAAAAGACACAAAGTTCTTGCTTCAAATGCACATAGCCTTATATGAATCAGACAAAGAAAAAAAGAAGAAAAGCATGAGAGACAGAGATAAATTTATTTTGTATTGAGTATTTCAATGTTCTCTTTACATCCAGATACCAAAAATCTTGATCCTTTACAATGACAAGAAAAGTTCTTTAAATAACCATGAGAAATGGTTACAAAAAGCCTTTTTAGTTTCCTTTCTTTTAATCTCAAAATCTAATATCTAATTAAATATTATAACATCAACTTATCCCTTTCTTTCATTACACATGACTTAAAGGGATAAATCCACCTTAATTAGATATTTTTACAATAAGAAAGGAAAATATAAACTAGGAAGTCGAGACACTAGTTGAAGCACTTGTAGTCCCCTTTGACCTTAGCACTTGATTCCTGAATCACTTCAATGTTTCAGCTATGTCCATTCCTTGGGGAATTTTTGTATTGGTAGTGGCATGAGTCCAACTACCCAAACACTTCTCCATGTCTTTCTCAAATTCTACATTTTCCAAGAACTCTTTGTTGGCATCTGTGATGGCAGCCTGCAGTGTATAAATCTCCTTCACCTTCTCCTTTGATATAGTGTCCTATTTGAACAAATCCTCCTTAACAAATGTTTTGAATTGAGACTTGATCTCTTGAATAGTGAATTTGTCATTTGAATTTTCTTTGAAGATTCGACAGTGAATATCTAGGAAGGCAAAAGTGACACAAGATTTAAAAGCTTCTCCTTTTTGTAATACATTTGGAGCTCTCCAATGGCTTCCTCAAGAACCTTTATTTTCCAATCAATGTTGAAGACCCACTGCTTGGACAGGTTCAATTTTGCATCATCAAAAACCTTTTTGGCCAAAAGGACTTGTACATCGGTTTCACTCATTACCTGAGATCTTGTATGCATTCACTCCACAGTTTCAACTCTCTATCCAACCCACTGAGTGTTGTAGAGAAATTTAGTCAAGAATCTTGGTAATTTTCTCATCGCCTTGAATTCCCCTTCAATAAAATTTAGTCTCGTGATTATTAAATCATCAACAATTTCTTCCATTTCCTTACCATAAGTGGCATGCTTATGGATGTCTTTGATGGCTTGGACTTCATCACTGGACAAGATAGCAAGAGGTGGGATGGAAGCTAGGGGAGTAGGATCAAGTACCTTATCCTCTGCCAATAAATATTTGATGAAACTGGATAGAATTTGGTTTTCTCCTCCAACTGCTCCTGTGTTTTCTTCCCTTTTCAACTCTTTCAATCACCTTAGACACATTCTCCCTCAGATTATGCACTTCACTCTCTAGGGTTGATTCTCCAAGAGGAATTCTTGTCAACTCTAGATCACCCAGTGATAAGTCCTTTTCATCTTTATCAAATTTGGGTTTTGTAATTTCCATGAACTACTAGCCTTGGGAATATGAGATCAATCTTGAGGTGATTTTGGCCTTCTTATATGAAGGGGAGGAGTAGTTCCTAGAAGAGTTTCTATTGCATCAAACTTAGGAGATTACACTTGGAGTGACCTTTCTTTTCTTACTCTCCAAAAATGGTTGGAACCCAAGCAAATGAAGAACCGAAAGAGGAAGGAGAAATATATCCAAGTGCGATGCACTCATGACACTTAGGGTTTTCACAAATGACCACTTCTAACATATAGGTATCAACTTGAGTGGTTATGAGATCTTCTTTGGTAGATATTTCTAAATATTATGAAACCATTTCCTTTTATTGATCTTCCATCATACTACCTACTTTAGGTGTATTCACTTCAGGATTTTCTTTCTCTTTTTCCTGACTATCATCATCATCATCCAAGTTCACAATAGTTTCCTTTACTTCAGTTTTCTTAGGAGAGGGTTCACTTTCTTGAATAACCTCAACTGCCTTATCTTCCTTTTTAGCTTTCCCCTTTTTGGTGTATACCAGAGTTGAAGATTCTGTAGGAGAAGGAACAGTTTTTTCAAGTGTCTCAGGAGCTAGCACAGGTATTTCCTTCGAGGAGTAGAAGTGTCTTGAGAAGTAGACCTGGATTTCCTCACCCTGAACATCTTCATTTTATATCAAACAAAAGTCTAGTTCTCACTAGGACAAGATTATTTAGTTCTTTTAATTCATCTCTCTCCTTGAAAAACCAATCAATGGTTTCAATAGGAGTGTGCTTAATCAATATCTCATACTCCAGAGACTGCAATTCTTCATCATCATCTTCTAATCCTACGGGGACTTCAAATATACCAAAATCAATGATCTATTGTAGAGAAAACCTCCCATTATACATTCTACTTGACTCATCATCATCAAAACAATCGCCTAGTAATCTTCAATATCAGCAAGGTGTTGTTAACCCATTATAAAGTTGGTTGAAATGAACTCTTTAATGTCAAAACAAGTTCTAGACTTATAATAGTGAAGGGTAAGAGGATCGATGTTCCTATCAATGTTTTGAGCATCTATGGAAGTCTTACAAGTGTAGTTGCCCAATGTGATTGGGAAAAATGCCTACAATATTTTTATCCCTGCATGTTCTATGTAATTTATCCAGTTGTCTACAGATTTCTACTAAATCCATCTTATCACTATAATACATGGGAAGTTTCAGGGTTTCCCATCAAATCCATTCAATCTGATATATGAAAACTTCCTGAATTGAGTGAAAAAAATTCATAGACATTGATTAATTATTTTTCCACATCATTGAAAATATCTTAGCAATATCTCCCTCTAGCAATCGACAATGTACATAGTGAATGCATCATTCACTCTCCTAAAATGATGATTACTGACTTTTAGGGTCAACTGTGGATGATACATATAAATAGGGGCATCTTTCTTGTCATCCACAGGGGAGAAACCCAACCACTCTCTATAAGCTGTAATGGAGTACATCAAATAGGAGGTCATGTAGAAATTTTGGGTTCTCTGTACATTTGTCAACTACTCGGGCTATCACAAATGATTCCTGCCCAATTTAAGTTTTGTTTACCCTCACATATGATATTGATGTAGGGGCACATCCAATAGTGAAACTCATTGGTGGAGGGAATTCCCATAATTATGGCTAGGAGGGTTATGACATCTGACAATTCCTCATGAAAATCAACCTTGAACATGGTCTTGGGTAACCTTGAAGCTCCTTTCCTAGGGTTCTTGAACCAAGACTTGGCTACTCTACTCTTGTATCATTTGTTGTCCTGATCAAAAAGAGTTTGAGCTTGATCCCTAGTAAGGATATTTAACCCTTCAACTGTGGGAATCCTAAAAGTGGTGTGAATACAATCCTCATCTAGTTGAGCCACCACCTGATCTTGAGGATCAATAATTTCTTTTGTATCAGGGTCGAAACAAGAACTACAAGAAAGAATTATATCAACACACTGGACTGAAATGGGAAAACCCCCTGCCTCAACAATTCCACTATCTTTGATTAATTAGGAAATGGGAGTAGGGTTTTGACAGTTAACATGTGCCCAAAAATCATCCAAATCCAAATGTTGAGCCTCACTATCACCGATATCCGGTATAGCAGTCTCTAAGGTAGAGAGGTGTTCATGCCCTTTGAAACTAATCTTCATTACAAAGCAGGAGGAGATGACCACTATGATAACAATTCCCCTAATTCCTCAATCAATACCCGAAGATTCATGGCTTCTTTCATATACCTATAGATTCGAAAATAATGGAACAAGACTTGACCATGGCTATGAATAGTGCAGAGGAGGGAAACTCAAACGGTTAATAGCAATTCACAAGTGAGGTGGTGAAAATGATCGATTACCCAAATATTTATAAGCATTTAAAACCAAGTAGGTCGGTGGGGTAAAATAAATGGGGCAATTAATACTTATGTTGACCTTGAAATAATAAAAATCAGGTAAGGTGGGCCGAAAGTGCATAACTGTCCCATGGGACATCGGGACGCCTTGGATGCATGGAACCGAAATAGCTGATTTGCGGTAAAATCAAGAAAATCTTGCACAACTATCCCAAGGGACATCGAGACATTTGGAATGCGCAAAGCTAAAATACCTACAATGAATGGAAATTGGAAAAGGTGGGCTTGTGGGGAAATGGCGGTCAAGTGGCACTTAGGACACACGGGACACAAAAAGCCAAAACACCCATAATACATTGAAATCAAACAAGTCAGAAAAATTTGACACAAACCGCACTTGGGACATTGGGATAGCTGGGACGCGTAAAACTGAAAAATATAATTACAAAGGAAAAGGGAGACCAATCATCAAAAGCCTAAAATTAGGAACAGACGGCCTGAATGAACTTGGGACATGAGGGATGGAAAAATCTGAAATACCGCATGAAAAAGATCGAAAAAGCATCAAAACTCAAAATTTTGAAAAATGACTAACTATTTAGAACTAGATTTTTCTTTGGTGACCTCTACAAGGGTAGTTAGTAGTACCAAAACAAAAAAATCAAGAATAGAGATGAAAATTTATAACTCTTGAGGATACGACAACACACTTGGAGATCCGGATTATATTGTTGAACTTCTTGGAGGATTGGGGGTGATCAGTACAAGTTTTTCTAAAGGAGAAGCTAGATTATTGAGTGTATGAAACCCAAAATAGATTAGAGGGTAGAGACAAAAGAAGAGAGAGATAACGAAGCACATGTGAAGGAAGAAGAACGTGTATCAAAAATTTTCGAAGAAACCCGATATTTTTCCTTTAGAAGAGGATAGGAAAGGCTATATATGAATAAATTAGCTTCATTTATAATTTTCATAATGCCATGGATGACACCACTACAAAATGATCTAGGCCCAATTTTGTGTATACATACATAAAGTATAAAAGAGAATGATTTTCCCCATACCCTTCTCATGTGTCACAAAACTAAGTAAGAGTGTGTAAGATTATGAAATGATTATGGATAAGGAGACTCGTACCCCAAAACCTTGTATTTTGTAAGCTGGAATTTAGTATTGAAGTGGACAAGGAGTGAAATATTCATCCCCTTGTAATCTACTTTGTATAGTGCCAAATGAGTATGAAGTTATAACAAAAAGTTTTATACATAATTCAAAATTTGAATATGTAAAAACATCGAGTGTAACTTCCTTAGGAAGAAACGTATGGTAGGGCCGGGGAACATTCATATATCTTGACCTTTCGTATGATTTTGAACTTGTGTAATTTTCTATAAATTTTTGTATTTAGAGATGTTTTTGAGGATATATACCCTATGAAAGCATGTTCCTAAACCCAAAAATATACTTGTAAGTGTACAATATATCTTGATGAACACCCCATATTTTGATATGCATATGATAAAGCATTTGAGTGTGTAGATCAAAATAATATATGTGTACCCATTTACCATGTCTAATAATCTATTTGAGAATGTGGAATGTATAAGTGGTGGCTAGCTTTGATAACTTGTACTGAAAAAAGGGGTTACGCATGGTGGTGACCATGGCATGCAAGGAGACAAGTAATAATAGTTAAAATAGGAAACAATAAAGAACAATAACCATGATAGCAACAAAGGTAAAAGAAAGAGCAACACCATAGATGCAATAGAAAAATCATAGAGATATATTTGTGATCATGTGAGAAAATAAAAGAAATAGAATTCAAATAATATTCACATCAAGGCATAAAACCGCAAACATGGGACACCCTCAATATCACTATACATTCGAGGAACTTAGGTTACATATAAGAGAATAAGTGTCATGCAATAAAGGCAGGGCACCACAAACATGGGACACTCATGGTGTAACAATACAATAAAGACACTCAAGCCACATACAATGAAGAATATAAGTACTAACACAAGAAAGTAGCAAACATGTATAGAAACAATGATGTCAAATGGTCATAAAAGCATCACAAAAACTAGTAAAGAATCCCATAAAGTAAGAGATTTTGTTCTTCAAAAGACACGTGTGTTAGTCCTATTAGCTCAAAAGATAACATGTACATAATATATATAATCAAACATAATGAGGAATTATAAAGGAACTATAATGAAAATAGAACTGAATATTGTGGAGGGATAACCCCTAGAGAGTAATGTAAGGAACCAAGATGAATCCTATCATCATGTAATGATATGTGTGTCTTGCATCAAGCTCAATATACCTCATGAACACATGTGTGTAAGAATTATATAGAAATAATATATTATCAATCAAACCATAGTGACAAAAATATATGTAATGTAAAGTGCTAACAACTCAAGCTATGTGTATAGGTCCTAGTTTTGTATTTTTGTAAATATGTGAATGTTTTTGTATTTTTGAATTTAGTTATGTATAGGGAGAGGGGTAGCACAAGAGATACCCAATGAGAGCCTCATGAGGAGGAAAATCATATCTAAAATAAATGGGAGGCTCGGTCCTTAATTATTCTTAAGGAAGATGCTCATGTACGAGTGGCACAAAAGCTATAATGCATGTCATATAAGTCTTTAGAGGAGAACTAGGTGGACTAGATCCACGATAAGTAACATGTGATGAGATAAACCTATGAGGAGGATTGGAAGAGGGGGTGCACTAGAGATAACATGTGCATGAGAATACCTATGAGGAATCTTAGGAGGATGTGAGCCACTAGAGAAGCATGTGAAGTACAAGGCCCATCGACCTAGGAGTGCAAGAGCCACTAGAGATAGTATGTGTACTAGAAGATCTAAGAAGATGATCTGTAAACTTATACTTTGAAACTCTACAAATCTCACAATTATGTTGTTCTACTTTTAACTTTGGAAAATGACAGAGTTTCTTGAAGATTTGAACTTAGTGATTGAATTAATTAGTGCTTAGAAATAGAATTCGGAGAGTGCTAATGAATTCAAACACACAAGATAATATTTTTATCCTGGAAACCCCAATGAGGGAAAACTAGTTAGGAAGGGAAACTGCTCTTTCTTCCCACTTGTATTGGCCAATTAATCAAATTTTACAGATTACAATAAGTATGAAAAGAAGCAACAATGTAAACCTTCTCTCTAATTACTTGTTTTCTCTATTTTCTTGCACCTTGCTCCTACAAATCCACTCCAACACTGAAAGTCTTTTTCTCACTTGCTCTCATACAATTAAACTTTTCTCTTGATCTCTTTGGATCTTTAAATGCCAAATCCCTTGCTCCTTCATGCTTTTATAGCCTTCCCATATCCTCCCATGCACCAAAGGATGTGAAGGGGTGTAGGAAAGAAAGATACAAGGCCAGATGGTTCAAATTCAAACGCCGTTACGCTTCCTTTTAATTTTTCTACCAAAAGTGATAGGACCGCCGGCCGGTCAAATCGGTGGTTACATGATCACGCCTGGATGGGCAGCAATTAGAGGACCTTCACCCCTGCGGTGGTGGTAGTTACATTAAAGGCTGAAAAAACCTTCATTTTCCTTATTTTCTTTGTTTTTCCTTCATGGTCTTGTGAAGCTGGTGAAGTGGTGTATTTTCTAGATCCCTATGGATCATACCTCCCATACTTAGGAGGATTTTGGTCCCACAAAATCTTAGTGGGGGAGTGGTAGAGGAATCAACTCCCTCTCTTTCTCCTTCGAGTACCACCGGGTTTCCCTTGGTGTCTTCTCTTCTCGTCCAACCTACCAAGACTCCTATGGATCTCTAGTTTTCTACTCCAGTGCTACATCCTCCTCCAAGTTTCCTTGAGTACAATCCTCTTTGGAAGGAAGCTTTTATATGTTTTCTTTATCACGCATAGATGACCCTAGTAGGTGCGAGCTCTTACAACTTGCTACCGAGTGCATCTCGCATGAAGTGTGGAAAAATTTGTCTCTTGAGATGGATTTGTCGGATCCTCTCCATGTGTGTTGTTGTTATAGTCACCATTGTTCCTTGTATCTCCTCCTCTTACTCCTTCCTGTTATCAAGTCTAGTAAATTAGTAAGTAGATACGGTGACTGCATAGTGGAAGTTTTTATTGCTCCTTGAATGATAAATTCCTATGGTGGCTTCTTCCATAAAACCTAACAATTTCTATACAAATTATCCATCCTTTAGTTAGAAACATATGTGCTCTCTAATCCATATTGCTTTTCTTCTAATGAAATTAAAAAAAATGATGATTTGTCTGAATAATTTTTATTGCTTGGTTGGCACTTTCCATAGCCTTCTTTGATTTTCTCTGGTGTTCTCGGATGTTGAAACTGACTCCGTCCTTGACCTATCTGTATCAGTTCTCCATCCTTGTGAACACAACATCCATGGCATATAAGTAAGGACTTCTAAAGACAACATCAAATACATCAAGTTGAATGATATCATCCTCTAATACATCTATGATTGGGAATTTATCCCAAATCTGAACTTACACTTTCTTGTAATTTGGATTTCTACACCCTTATTCACCCATACCAATGGGTATGGACGTGGATGCTCGTAAGTTTCTAGACCAATCTCTTTTACAACCGTATCAGAAATCAAATTTGACTAAGAACCAGAATCTACTAAAGCATTTACCTTAGTTTTCTTGATTTGGATTCTGATTTTAAATAGCTTACTCGTATCTTCATCTTCTCCTCCCCCATACATGTTAGTGATTGTGCATCCTAGCCTCTCGTCTACATTTGAATCATCCTCAATCTCCACCTCGTCTTCTATTTTCATAGTGGACATGGATTTCTTGGAATCCTTGGTTCGATGCTTTAAGTGCAATTCGGATACGACTTCCAACATGTGCCATTAGTATGTCCATTTATATCACAATTCTTACAAATATTCTTAAGATCTTTACAAGTATGTAAAGCATTGGGAGCTTGTTTACCTTTCCATTTACCTTCGTAACTTGTTGATCCCTGCTCCTTTTGCTGCTGATTTGTTGACTAGTATTCCTTTGGCTCTTCTTCTCATTGCTTCTCATCATCAAGTATAGTAGGCTTGCAAGCAAACTTCATTGATATCCTTGGGCTTTGTGGAGATTACCTTCCTCTAAAGGTGAGTGTGAATTCCTCCCAAATATTTTGTCAGAATGTCCTCGTCCTCCAAGTCCATATTAAGCAACATGGATTGTCTCCAAAGCTCCATAGTATAGTCTTACATGCTTTGATCGTTTCCCTTCCTAAAGTAATACCACTTAATCATTTGGTCAGTCTTATGGCCGATAGGATAGCAATTATCTCTAAGTAACTCTTTAAAACCCTTCCAAGTACTAAAAATAGGACATTTCTTCTTTTCGCAAGTGGCTAAATGGGTTTCCCACCAAACAGAGCATAACCTTCCATTTTGATACGTGAAAAGGTGATCCTTTGTGCCTCAGTGACATTATGCACACTAAAATAAACTTCCAACTATTTTATCCATTTATCTAGTAATTATGCATCTACTTTTCCTTCAAAATTCTTTATTTCAACTTTCGTTTTGAATTTAAAAGGAGTATGAGTATATTTTACCTTCTCACTTACAATTGTAGCCTCTTCTTCACACCCTTCCAAATCTTCCTCATCGTGGCTCCCTCGATACCAAATTTTTCAGCCAATGCTCGAACCACTAAGTCCATGGAATCTTGCTTAACTGAAGCCATCTTTTGCATATCTGAAATCTCTTTTTTTTTCTATGTAACCTATCCATCATGGTCTCTATCATCTCGACTCTATGGACCAAGTTTTCTTCCTCCATTTGAGCTTGAATTCTCTGTTTCCACTTCTTCATAGAAATATCTAGTTCGCAAGGTAAAAATTCTTCACCTTTATACCTTGTCATTGTCATAAAAATCACAAGAAATAATCGAATACCATAGTCCTGGATATATAATCAGCTCTGATACCAAAATGATCCGTAAACTTCTACTTTGGAACTCTACGAATCACACAATTATGTTGTTCTACTTTCAACTTTGGAAAATGACATATTTTCTTGAAGATTAGAGCTTAGTGACTGAATTACTTAGTGCTTAGAACAAAATTGCAAAGAGTGCTAATGAATTCAAACACACAACATAATATTTTTATCTTGGAAACCCCAATGAGGGAAAACCAGTCGGGAAGGGCAACTGCTCTTTCTTCCCACTTGTATTGGCCAATTAATCAAATTTTATAGATTACAATAAGTATGAAAAGAAGAAACAATGTAAACCTTCTCTCCAATTACTTGTTTGCTCTATTTTCTTACACCTTTCTCCTACAAATCCACTCTAGCACTGAAAGTCTTTTGCTCACTTGTTCTCTCATACAATTAAACTTTTCTCTTGATCTCTTTGGATCTTTGAATGCCAAATCCCTTGCTCCTTCATGCTTTTATAGCCTTCCCATATCCTCCTGTGCACTGGAGGATGTGAAGGGGTGTAGGAAAGGAAGAGACAAGGCAGATGGTTCAAATTTGAACCATTACACGTCCTTTTAATTTTTCTACCAAAAGTGACAAGATCACACCTGGTGGGGGTGGTGGTTACAAGCCTATGCGCGCCCTGTAAGGTGGTGGTTACTGTTAAAAGCTGACAGAACCTTTGTTTTCCTTATTTTCTTTGTTTTTCCTTCATGGTGCTGATAGAACTGATGAAGTGGTGTGTTTTTATGGATCCCTATGGATCGGAGGAATCCTAGGATGATGAGAGCCATTAGAAATAGCATGTGAATCCGAAGTAACTATATAGAGACATAGGAGTATAAACTATAAAATTGTGATGATATAACATAGGAAGAGGGGCCTCAAAGGGAATACCTTGAATTGTGACAACTTGCTCTTGGTGATTAAACTTGACACATTGGTGTATAATAGATGGAATAACCCTAAGATCATGTAACCATAGAAACCCAATATGCATATCACCTAAACTAAGATTGTGGCCACTAGAAATGGGATCTTTTTAGTAAAAAATCTGATAGTGATGGGTAGAATAATATGTCCAAAGTCAGAATTAGAATCATGTGTGATTTTATTCTTAGTATAATCAAGAGAATGAAGTATCTTAAGAGTACATAGATTATGTTTGTTATGTGGATCAACCAAAACACTATGTATGGGGACTTGATTAATAGATTCACAAATGTATGGAGTATCCGAGACAAAGGTATCATCCATATCTAGTGAAGAAAGTGGTGTAGGAACAACAGTGTTAATCATTGCATCTAATGGGTGATCATAAGAAGGTGGAGGTGGTACCACATGATGAGCATTATGCACTTCCAAAGTATAATTTTAGTGTTATGATTAGGAAGTGGATCATTTAATATTTTCAACTTTGGATCATCTTTAGTAGTCTTAGAGGGTTCAATGGGATTATCTCATTTAATTTTATTTGTATCAATAAGATATTGTATAACATATCAAATATTTGATACGTCGATTAGTGAGGTGATTAATGCATCTATGATAGTTGTAATAAGCATTAATGTCAAAAATATTACCATGAGCTTGCTCACATCAACCTCAAGTGGTGGAAGGAGAGACATGAGATTATACTCAAGTAAGTATTTAAGCATAATGTGTGGAGCCTAATTAGATGCGTAAATTACCTCTTTGTAAGATGTAATTGCAGTTTAGTAGGATGGAGCAATGGACATAGCAAGAGTGACCAATTTTTAACTCAGGTTTGAGCGGGAAATAGAAAAGGATCCTAGTGCAGGATTCACGGGGTGAATCTACAGGATGGCAGGAAGGATGCACAGTTTACCACTAAAAGGGATAAGGTGGAGCTAGACAAGGGTCCCCTATCACGTGGGCGAGGCGAGTGGTCGGAAAACTAATCAAACAGGTATCTTCTATTGATCTCAACCCTGTATGTAATGAAAATGGTGTTTTCTTGGAAATACCAAAACCTCTTGCCAACTGGGTGCGATATTCAATGTGTAACACCATTCTGGCCAAGATTCCTAGTAGTAGACCCAATATCGAAGAGTTTAGAAAATGGGCTAATAGAAAATGGATGCCTAAGGGATCGATGGAAATTGTAGCTTATGTTAATCCCTTTTTGTGATCAATTTATCCTTGGAGGAGGACTTCTTAAGAATCCTTGTTGGGGGACTATGGTTTGTGGGTCGTGTTGTGGTCTTGGTTCAAAAATAGCGTCTAGGTTTCAATCCTTTAAATATTTTCATCAAATAATACCCTCTTTGGGTATGGTTTCCTAGACTACCATTGGAATATTGGGATTTGGATATCTTGCAGGGGATTACTAAAGCCATTGGTGCCCTGGTTATTATTGATCTGGTGACCTGTGCTAGAATAAGGCTTTTATTTGCTCATTTCTATGTCAATGTGACCCCTAAAACCTCATTACCTAGAAGCATTGAGATCAAGGCACCCTAGGGATTTCATACCCATAAGATCAACTATGAGTTTTCTCCTTTCATGTGTTTTTCTTGCTTCAAAGCCGACCATAATATTAAAACATGCCCCAAAGCTAAAGAGGAGGCCACATAGAAAACCTTGCTTAAGAAGAATAAGGGTTCTAGTAAATAAGATTTGAAGGGAAAGGGACCTATGCAACCAAATGGAAGTGGACCATCGAAGGTTAATCCTTCATGGAGATAGATAAATAAGCATGTAGAGATTAAGGATCAGGTCACAGAATTTCATACTTTAGAAGAGATAGTAGTTGTAGAGGGTCAGGATAAGGATGAAAGCAGGTAAGCCTCCCAAGATCCTGAAAAGGATGATGATACGGTGGGTTTTTAGGACTTTCAGGAAGATAGTAGTGCTTTGGATCAATAGTTCGGACTCTCTTGAAGCAATTTTTTTACCCAGAAATCGGAAGAAGCATTATTGGTAAGCAACATGTTCAAAATATTAGATGTAAATTTGGAGGACATTCCCACAATAGAGGAGGATTTCCAATGAGCTCAGGAAGCCTTTGAGAAGATGTCAAAGGAAAACCTAGATGAAAGTAAGGAGGTCAAGGAAGTTGTGAAAGAGAATCCATTTAAGGTGTGCGTGGAACTTCACATGACAGAGCCTATGCCATCTCCAAATCGAACTCAAACACCAAGAATCGAGTGTCTAAGGAATATGTAGGTGCTAGAAAATCATGCCCAAAAAGACCTTTTAAGAGGGGGAAAAGGGATAGAGAAACAAAGAAAGACATTATGGAAGGTCACTAAAAACCATTGTTGATAGGTAAAAAATCCTCCCAATGATTTTCTTATCTTGGAATATAAGGGGCTTAAACCAGCCCAGTAAGCATAGGATTTTGTTTGATTTAAAAGTTAAGGAGAAACATGATGTGATAATGTTACAAGAGACTAAGATGAATGAGAATAGGATAAAATTACTTCGGTCCTCTTTTTGGAAAGAAACCGATTTTCATTGTTAACCTTCAGCTGGAGCCTCTGGCAAGTTGTTGTGTTTGTGGATAAAATATAACCTATAAGGCTTTCCCCTCATCAATAGTCAGCACCATATAGCTATATGTTTTACGGAAGTCTAGATCCAGAAAATAGTTTATTCTCTCTAATATCTATGCTCCCAATACTAATGTTGGTAGAAGGGAGATATGGGAGAAAGCTGACCACTTTCAAAAGAATTTTTCTGACCTAAATTGGATAATTGGTGGAGAATTTAACACCCCCTTATACCTTCTGAGAAGAAAGGAGGGATTAATGTGTATACTGAAAGCATGGAGGACTTGGGAAATTTTTTGGGATGGAATGCTTTAATTGATCTGAATCTTAGTGGTTCTAAATACACCTGGTCCAATCGGAGGGAGGGGGACAACTTGATTCAAATCATATTGGATCATTTCCTTGTTAATACCCAATGGATTCAGGAGCAACAATACACTTTATCCTCACGTGCCCGATTGGTTCGGATCACAATCCTTTGATTCTCAACACTTGTACCAGAGAGCATCTAGTGGGAAGACCCTTTAGGTTTGAAAAGATGTGGACCTCTCACCTGGAACAAGAATAAAGAATTGAGGGCTAGTGGAGTATAGAGGTTAGAGGTAATAATATGTTCAAAGTGACTACAAAACTTAAAAATATTAAATCCAATCTTAAATTTTGGAATAAGGAAATTTTTGGAAATATCTTTCTCCAAAAAATCATAATAGCAGAGGATCTCGGGGTTACGGAATAAAACATGGAACATGGAGCTTGGATTTTTGAGGATAAAGATAAACAGAAGTTTCTCTCCTATCATATTACCACAATATATTGCATAGGGAAGAGGTTTATTGGAAATAGAAATCAAGAATCACTTAGCTTAAGGAGGGGGCCAAAATACCAAATTTTTCCATATCTCTGCCACTATTAAAGCCAATAAACTTAGAATTTGGGAGATCAAGAAGGATAATAGGAAATGGCTACTAAGGATAAATAAATTGCTTCCACTATTGTCTCCCTCTTCAGAAACCTTTTTCTAAAGACCTCCATTTTGAGGAGGTTTCTAGGGAAGAAATTTTTAATCTCTTTGAACCTACTATAAGTCGAGCTGAGAATAATGATCTTATAGCTAATCCTTTTGAAGAAGAGATAAAATATATCCTGGATGCTATGGAAGGTGACAAAATTTCTATACCGGATAGCTTTCCATCCTTTTTTTCTAACTGTATTGGGATATTGTGAAGCCTGAGGTAATCTCTGTTGTCCAAGAATTTTTTCATTTTGGTTGTTTACTTAAACAAATCAACCACACCTTTATTGATCTCATCCCTAAAAAGACTAGAGCTAAGGACCTGGGTGATTTTAGACCCATTAGTTTTTGCAATACTATGTACAAGCTCATCTCTAAATTGTTGGCTTTCAGATTAAGGGAGACTCTTAGTAACTTCATTTCCCCAACCAAGGAGCCTTTGTTCCTAGAAGACAAATCTTGGACAACATTATCACTATTCATGAAACTATTCACTCAGTGGAGCTATCAGGAAGGGAAGCTATGATTCTAAAGTTGGACATGCAAAAATCTTATGACATAATCTCTTGGGATTTCTTGTATTCCCTTCTTTCGAGGTTGGGTTATCATCCTCACTTTATTAAAATGATCCAAGATTACACTAAATATCCGAGATTCTTTGTCATTATCAATGGGAAACCTAATGGCTTCTTCAAATATGAAAGGGGATTGAGACAAGGGGATCCACTATCTCCCTTCCTGTATATAATTGTTTGAGACTTTGAGTAGATTATGTTATAAATCTCAGAGAGAGGGAACCATGGAAGGGATCAAAGTTGCCAATGGAGTTGAAAATCAATTCTTGCAGCAGTTTGTTGATGATATGGTCCTTCTAGGCCAATTTTTTGTTCAAGAATCCAAGACCATCAAAGGCATTACTAAGAAGTATGAAAGAGCTACAGGGAAGAAAATAAATTTTAGAAAAAGCTCTTATTTCTTCATTAATGTTGAGGAGGAACAACAAAAAGATTGGCCACCATCTTGGAATGTAACATCAAAAACCTTCCAGATATTTATCTGGGAATGCCTCTCCATGGGAAAAATCTCGATGAAGGAGGTTGGAACAAATTAATAGATAGATTCCATAAGAAATTGGCATCTTGGAAAGGCTCCTTACTTTCTCAAGCTAGAAAGGCTCAACTTCTCTAGAACTACTTACAAGGTATCGTGGTCTATATCATGCCCATATTCATTATTCCAAAAAGAGTCAATAAATCCATTCAAGGTATTCATAATCATTTTCTTTGGACTGGTTTGAAGGATAAAACAGATCTCTCTAGTTTCTTGGGAAAATTTACTCAACCCAAGGACAGGGGTGGCTTAGGTTTAAAGAATATTCAGTTCATGAACCATGCCCTCATAGCTAAGGTGGGTTGGAGACTCCACAGAGAGGAAGGTATCTGGGTGAAAATTTTGAAGGTGAAATATTTGCTGCCCTTTGGCAAAACGTTGGACTTCTTCACATACATGGTGTTACCTAGAGGATCTATATTCTAGAACAACATGTGTCAAACTAGAAAATTGTTAATTAAAGGGTGAAAATGGAACCTTGGAGATGGATCTAAAATTAAATTTTGGGAGGACCCTTGGGTTAAGGATTATGCTTTGTCAATTTGAATGGACCATGGAGCGAGCTCTGGAAATTCTTCACTCTAGAACAGGGAGCTCTGGTTTGTGATTACTGGGATGAAAGTGGAGATGGATTCCCACCCTCCCTCCTCCCCACTACCATGGGGATATCCAACCCTTTTTTAATTAAACAGGAAACTCATGGATGTCCATATGCCTCTTAATAGAGCCCAGGATGAGTTAATTTGGAGAATCACTGACATAGGGAATATGAGGTTAGGTCGGGTTATTTGTTAAATTTCAATAATTTCAAACCTAATACCATCTGGAGGAAGGTATGGAATAAGAATCTTATTCCCAAGATCAATATCTTCTTCTAGGAAGTCATCAAAGGTAAGATCCTTACTGTGGAAAGACTTAGAAGAAGAGGAATGATCATTATTAATAGATGTGGGTTATGCAAGGGCAATGAAGAAACCATCAGGCACTTATTTTTAGAATTCCCCTTCTCCTTTCAATTCTTTGTTGAGGTTCTCTACATCTTCAAAGTGTATATGGTCCTTCCGGGGACGTGGCCCTCCTACCTGAGCAATGGATTTTTAAATTCTAGAATGTTATGGTCAAATAAATGTGGAAACTAGCTCTACCTCATGTTTTGTGGGGAATATGGATCAAATGCAACAACATGATCTTCGGGAACAAGATGGCTAGACTAAGCAAGGTGGTTGAAAAAGTGAAATAGGCTTTAAAAGATAATACTTGATCTTAAAATCCAAACAGGTTAGAGACTTTCCAGAGTGGGAGAAGGATATCCTTAGGAACCTCGATATTTCTCCTACCAGTCCTATTAAGAAGAGTTTGAGCCAAAACATCAAATGGTCAAAACCGCCAGATGGAAGCTTCAAGCTTAATTTTGACGGCTCGGCACATTTGAATGATAAAGTGGTGGGCGGTGGGGGTTTGGTTCATGATCACAGTGGCATATGTATTAGAGCCTATGTGGGCCCCATAGGAAATCACTATAACAATGTGGTTGAGGCAAGAGCTATGCTTTGGGGTGTTAGGATGTGTAGAGACTTAGGTCTAAAAAACATGATTATTGAAGGTGATTCGATGTGTGTTATAAATTCTCTCAAGGATCGGAGCAAGTGTGGATGGAAGATTAATAACTTGATCATGGAGGCACATGGTATCCTTGCATCATTCGATCAAGTGGTCATTCAACACACTTATCGTGTTGGAAACAAGTCGGTGGATGCGTTGGTTGATAAAGGTACCGACATGGAGGAATTGGTGATGTGGCCAAGGACACATATCCCTTGGGTCAGGTTAATAATATCATTAATGAAGACACAAAATAGGAGGCAGTGTCATGATGAATCCCATAGTTCTCACGCTTGGGGTTACGAAAGGTTTAGAAAACTTACCATTTTTAATTCATCTGGTTTGTCTCAAATTTTTTCCAATCGAGCTCAGGGGCCTGTGTGAGCGAAGACAACAATATTAAAGTCTACATAGGGGGAGACAGGGTGCGTAATGAACCCAAAATATTTCTTCACCTTAAAAATGATAATGCATTATAGAATTTGTTGCATAAAGGAGCTTTTACTAGGTACATTTGTTGGCTAAAAGGTAACGACATTGCCCTTTCTGTGGATTTTACGAATGCCTGGATGGATGGGGATTTTTTTTAGAGGGGTCCAAATTGTGGCTTCTGGGGAAGCCATTGCTAAGATTACTAGGTTAAAAACTAATGGCCTAAAAAATTTAAAGATAAAACCCAAAAAAAACATGAAATTGCTACTTTTTTGAAGTCGGGGAAAATATTATAGCCTATGATGATGGTATTTCTTGCACTGCTTGCTAGATAGATGGGCCGATGTCTGTTTAGTGGTCATGAAATATTTGACCCTTGAAGGAAAATTTTGAAAAATATTTTCTCACCATTTGTCTATCCTGAATTTTTTCCGTCGTGATCAGACTATGAGTTTATCCTTTTTCCTCTATCACTCCTTATTGTCTACTATTAAGGCTTTTAAGAAAAATAAGGTGGACATCCATCTTTTGTTGCCATAGTAGTTTGTTAACACGATGATATCTCTATCCATTACGATTCGAGATTTTTGTGTGACGGAAAATCGTAACATGGTATCGAGCTACACGATTTTCCATCTCACCAAAATCTCGAACTTGTAGTGGAGATGGATCTCATCGTGTTAACCAAATGTTATGCCAACACACCCCCACACGATGGAGCCAAATGCAACCACGTGATCCTTGAGTTCACCATGTATTCACCATATTAGGCCCAACAACATTAGGAGGTAACGACACTCGAACTTCTCGGGAGGTCACCCATCCTAGTACTACTCCAGTTTGAGCACGCTTAACTACTTGGTATGAGAGTGTTATGAATTTTCGTCACACCAAAAGCTCGAACTAGTAATGGAGAGGGATCTCATCGTGTTAACCAGCTATTATGCCAACACACCCCCACACGATGGAGCCAGATGCAACCACATGAGCCTTGAGCTCACCATGTATTCACCAAATTAGGCCCAATGACATTAGGAGGAAACAACACTAGGACTTCCGAGAGGTCACCCATCCTAGTACTACTCCAGGTTGAGCACACTTAACTACATGGTATCGAGCCGGGTAGTTAAGCATGCCCAACACGGAGTAGTCTTGTGATGGTTGACCTACCGGGAAGTCCCGATGTCGTTGCCTCCTGATGTTGTTAGACCTAATTTAGTGAATACATGGTGGGACCAGGGCTCACATGGTTGCAGCTAGCTCCATTGTGTAGGGGTGTGTTGGCATATCAACTGGTTAACAAGATGAGATCCCTCTCCACCATCAGTTCAAGCTTCTGGTGTGACGGAAAGTTGTGCAACTCTGATACCAAGCAGTTAAGCACACTCGACATGGAGTATTACTAAGATGGGTGACCTCCTAGGAAGTCCCGGTGTCGTTGCCTCCTAATGTCGTTGGGCCTAATTTGGTGAATACATGGTGAGCTCAAGGCTCACATGGTTACATCTGGCTCCATCGTGTGGGGGTGTGTTGGCGTAGTAACTAGTTAACATGATGAGATCCCTCTCCACTACCAGTTTGAGCTTCTGGTGTGACAAAAAGTTGTGTGACTCGATACAGGTAGTTAAGCATGCTCGACTTGAAGTAGTCTTTGGGATGGGTGAGCTCTGGGAAGTCCCATTTTCATTGCCTCTTAATGTTGTTGGGCCTAATTTTCGAATACATGGCGAGCTCCCTCTCCACTACCAGTTCGAGTTTTTGGTGTGATGGAAATTTGTGTAACTCTAATACCATGCAGTTAAGCGTGCTCAACCTAGAGTAGTACTAGGATGGGTGACCTCCTGGGAAGTCCCAATGTCATTGCCTCCTAATGTCATTGGGCCTAATTTGGTGAATACATGGTGAGCTCAAGGCTCACGTGGTTGCATCGACTCCATCATGTGGGGGTGTGTTGGCGTAGTAGCTGGTTAACATGATGAGATCCCTCTCTATTACCATTTTGAGCTTTTGGTGTGACAAAAAATCGTAACATCTTCACTAAAGCCTCATTCTCCTAATGGTTCAAAGGAGAAATCATGTCATTCCTACTCAACCTAGTCAATTCAATGACTCGACTCGGACTAGGAAACCCTTGTTTCTCATCTCAAAATCTTTAGGAAAAAGAAGGCTATATATCCCTCGAGGGTATCGCGGATGCCTTGTGCAATTTGGGTGAAATTTCCACCAAAAGGGACCAAGATTTGGCTAACTGGGAGTCCAGATTGATGAGGGTGAGTCAACAACCGACACCATCCTTACCATCAACAAAAATCTCATCAAGGAGCTGAAAGACTGCCATCACAATATTTAAACTCAAAATAAGACTACAAGGGGCATCTAGGTGGATTATAGTATGCGGGGACAATGGATATCCCTATTTCGGACCGGATGGCCCTAGAGGAGGGAAAAAACAACATGAAGCTTATGCTAACTTCTTCTGACAATGAAGATTCAAATACTGGTGATAGTTTGGGCATGGTTATGGCATCTACGAGGTCAAGGATCCGAAGGAAGCTAGTGTGGAGACCTAGACCAAGAAAAAGGAAGACATTCACCCTAAGAGGGTCATCATAAAAAATTTTGGCATGAGAGATGGTGGGCCAAGTACCAAGGCTCACAGAAAAGCCATGGAGAAATATTAGTGGGCTTTTGGCTGTCCTTTTCTTCATGTTTCTATTGTTTTTTTTTGTGGTGTCTTGGAATAAAAAATTAATGTTTTAATATGTAAACTCCTGTGGTTTGGCCCTGCTTTATGGGGACTTGTTGTCAAGTTTTTTTACTATGCCTTCATGGCTATGTGGTAGTTTTTTGGTCTAAAACTCGCTTCTCTTTTATATGGGGTTTTTTGGTCCCTAGTTTAAAACCAAACTTTTTTATCTTATCTAAAAAACATTAAAAATGTCTTTATTAGTATCCTTAGTATCAATAGCCTTGCCTTTGAATGTATATTTACTTGAAAATATGGCATTAGATGTAGTAGAAGAGCTAACAACATACTTAAGTTTATTCATATGTAGTAATTTGGCTTTGCACTCTTTAGGTGTATGGCATAGATGATTAAAATAGGGAACTTATAAAATATAAATGCCTCTTGAAAAGGAGAAAGAAAGCTTTGTGTAAAGATATCCGAAGTTTGATATCAGCCAAGATATTATTCGTTTTAGTAATCATAGTCTTACAACGTAAGACAATCTTTTATGTGTTCATTAGACCTTGGGCATACTTGAGACATTCAAGCATAAGAAAATTTATCACCAATATTGATAGAAAACCATGGAATAAACTTATTTGTCAAAGTAGTGAAATATTTCCTAGAATGTGTTGTGAGTTCAAGAGAAAAATATTTTGGACTTGTAGGAAAAATCTTTATAACATATCATTAGATGCATAGTCAAAGTAAGCAAATGGAATGATCGAAGGTGTTCTATGGGGTCACTCTTTCCATCATAAATAGGAAGTTTATGTACAATGAAACTCATAGGCAAGGGATAAGAAGCCACTTCAAGTGCAAGTGGGTTATGAAGCAATTAAGTAGAATCCATAGTATGAGAAGTAACAAATGCACCTTATTATAATTGTAAGATTTGAGCTTGTAAAGTATGAACAATGGTTTCAAGATATTACATGCTAGAAGAAGAAACATGTGACCCACTATGAATGTATATAGGGACAACGGTAGTCATAGGAATGGACATAGAAACATTAGGTGATATAATATGAGGTGCCCCCACAAATGTGGGCATCATAGAGGTGGTAATAGTAGATGTTTCTATATCAGATTGTGAAGAAGAAATAATTTTATCCCGAGTAAGTATAGAGGAATAAATATTAGCGAGTGTTCTCTTGTAGGAAATGTGTGAGATGTTGTGCTTCATCCTCAGGAAGTCCCTAGGATTGATTATCAAAGTTAGTGTTATCTCCTTCACCTTGTTCATGGTCGGTGATGACGGTGAAATTGATATCAACAACAAAATAGGAGACAATGGTAGGGGCCATAGGGGCACATTTGTACCTACATAAGGGGGAAATATTTCATATTAGTAGGATAAAGAGTGCCCCTAGGCTTGATAAAAGATGATAGAAGAGCTAAGGATTAATCATGATGATAAAGAAGTAAAAATACAACAACAATAGTGAAAGAGATGAGCATACAAAAGTGAACCCTAGGTCAACTAAGATTTTAATTAAAAAAATTGATTCAAGAGTTAGGTTCATTAAATGTTTACACCATTTTTAAGTTTTTATATGTTTTATGTTATGGAATGCACAACACATAAAAAGGAATGTAAGGTTTTTTACAGTGGGTATTGTAGACACCAAAATTGGGTCATACTTCCATCAAAACCCCATTAATTAAATCAACCATATCGTACCAATTCATATCCCCTAGTGCACATGTTAATTGAATTAATTATATTAATTAAATTAATTAATATCCTCACTTAACCACCTCACCCAGCCACCTCACTCAAATGACCCACTCAAACATCATTAATGACCTAAGATCAAGTCTAAGCTTATCCTAACCAACTAGGACTTAGTCTAAACCTAGACTTAACTCCTATTAACAAACCTAAAAAGACTCCTACTTATCTTTCTGGGATCCATCACTCAAGACTTGGAAGAAGGTTGGAGATCATGCCAAAAATAGCAACAATCTGGCTATTTTTGGCCAACCTAGATATTCTGCCTTAACCGATGCGTTATATCTCAACCGACGCCGGTCACCTAACCATCGTTGGTTAGGTTAAATAGATTTCCAAAAGCCTTTTCCTAGGTTGGTCATTCGATTCAAGATCTCATATGAATAGAGACTTGGAGCACTCAAATTTCTAAAGCACTCAGGAAAAAAAAACACATGGGAGCACTACCAACAACCATTTAGCATTCATCATCTTCTTCACGATCACGGATTCACACAGAGAAGCATGGAGGTTCGAACTGCCATGGCATGAATACAATAGCTCTTCTCTTTGGATCTCTTCCCTCACCATCTTCATCACCTACATTCTCTAAATATATTGTTCAGTAAGTACCTAACACCTCTTCATTTACCTCCATTTTCTTTCAATAAGATTTATTATTCATCTCAGTAGTTTATCTTTCTCCACACCTGTATACTTCCTTCCTCCCACCAACCTATCACTTTACCATACCTGTCCCTTTTACCCATTTTCACCCTCTCTTAATCATCTCTGAGTCCTTAGAACCATTTTACAACCTCACCCTCACCATTTCCAACTCACGTGCAATCACAGGAAGTCTGAAAACCAATTTTAAGAACTTTCTGCTAAGTTCCCCTACCGACACTGGGTAGCCAACCAACTTCAGTCATTATACCTAACTGGCATTGGTCATACAGCCAATATCGATTACTATGTCTAGAAATATACCTCAGACCAGTGAGTTAATACCCACTTTCCAACATCCTAGAACTATTTCTAATATTTACTAGACCTTACCCAGATCTGTACCCAGGACTTGCAACGCAACACCAGCGAATCACCTGACCTGTTTTGACCTCAATCATCTTTTCCCTGAAATTTCTTATTATTTTTACGAGATACCTAAATCATTCGATTCCAATAGGATCGTTATTTCATGTATATTTTAAATAGCATTAATATTGTTATATAAAAAGTGGATTGGCATTCATTCAGGAAGCATCACGCTTCCTGATCTAGCTTCCGCTAGGTAGTCCACTCATTATTTTGTTTAACTCTATCTGGTGGTATTTTTTTGCATTTACAGGTATTTCCTCCTATCCAAAAGGGACCTCTCACAGACAATTTGGATCAGGAAATCACAACGCACGCACAACCTTCAATTGATATTACAAACATATATTCCTCCTTGGCCTTTTACCCTTATTTATTTCATTAATTTGCTAAGAATCCAAACCTAAAACAATACCACATACCAAACCGGTGGTCAAACCTATCCCACCTCTAATTCCACCTCCTGTAATACCTCACACATCACAATCACCTACACTTCAATCCAGACCCACACTCACCTCACATTGTGATCTATTGGCAGGGTCTTACGCCAACATTACAACCAACCTTTTAGAGACCTTTATCATCACATTGTCACCCCTTAGACCTTATAACCCACTCAAACCCAAACCAAAAGGGTTTGACGATACTAAAATTTACGCCTATCATTGTGTGTCAGGACATGATGTAGAAAATTGTAAGGCTCTAAAAATTGTTCTTCTCCAACTTTGTCCTCTGAACAAAACTTTGATGACAATGATCTTATAGATGAGGACCTAGTTCCACCTCCACCTATCACCACACATCCTCACCCACTACCTATTTAGTGACCTGCATCACCGCCTCCACACCCCTTTTATCCACCTCCAAAATTTGAGATCAATATGGTCTGTATAAGAGAGCTAGACAAAACCCCACCAAAATGCTAGTGCGCCTACTCATTTCACAAGGTTATTACCCCGCACTAGGTTTTTTTCCATCATTTCGTTATAATTTTCTTAACACACATTTTCCACCCATCTCTCTTCTCGATTAACATGATCCAAGTGCCACTTGCGCCGAAAAAGACAATGGAAAGGAGAAAGCAACTAGCCCATCCGCCAATCTTGTGCCCAATATACCATTTGCACCCACACCAAAAATCACCATTAGGGGGCCACATATCCTATTTCTAATGGGGTCACCCATCATACAATGATAAAAAAATTGCACCAATCCCCTCTAAAAAAATTCTTTTATACGACCTCATCCAAAATTTTGAATCACATCGACAGGCCCTCATGGAGGTTCTGTAATCCATCAAGGTTTTACCTAATGACCTAACACCTGTGGCCTCCATTATCACCCCTCACCATGTGGCTTCTCTCACCAATTCATCCCCTTCCTCTACACCCGCCACTACTCACCAAGTAGTTACCCTCAATTTCTCTAACGATGAGATTATACCTCTCCAATCAGATGATCCTGATCCCACCCTTTTCATTTCCATCTATATTGATAATATATTCATTCGATGTGTTCGATCGATGGTGGTGCCAAAATTAACATCATCTCTTTCCATGCGTATAACCAAATGCACATCCTTGCCAATTACATGCATAATAACCTAGTTATGTTGCGTTCATTTAATGATTTCATCACTTACACCCTTGGCACCATCATTGTCCACATTTGTGTGGGCCCCGTAATGTTCTGGAATTGTTCTGTCTTAGAGGGCAAGTTCTAGTATAACTTGTTGCTTGGCCGACCTTGGATCCATGTCATGGGTTGTGTTCCTTCAACCTTACATCATTGTGTAAAATTTGAACATGAAGGACATAACTATACCATCCCCGTTGACCCTTCACCATTCAAAACATGTAACATGTTGTACCAACCTAATGATTTCCTTATACCAGTTAAGGCATCTACCACTACCACCACTTCTCCTTCACCTACAACCCCATCCACCAATGCTTCTGCTACCTCTCCCGCACCTACTTCATTTATTCTCACTATCACCACAACCTCCATAATTGACTCATCCACTAACCCATCTACTTCTCAACTAACCAATGCTTCTTCTTCCCAATCGCCTAGTGATTCATCTATTCCTCGCTACCCATATACCAACTATCGATCCCTTAGAACATGTTTTCAACGCGTCTCACTCTTGGGAGTATCTCCTATACAACATCAACACATTCCTTACTCCTCAAGAGTATGGTAACATTCACCAACATCCTTGCTTTATGATCACCGCGTAGGCAAGGTTTTCCCTTATGGTCCTCCCCACCTTCATACCAACTTAACATATGGGGGACTTGATACTTCTACCTACTCACCCAAGCCACCTTCCCAAATGCAACCATTTTCTTCTAACCTTAAATATTTGACCAACAGTCGCTTCACCCACACTTTCCTCCATCAATGTTCATAGAAGGGCTTTGGATTTGGCTTCTATGAACAGGGCCACCATACTATCATCCTGTGCACCACACGTAAACACAATGATTGCAGTGGTATTGGCTTTGTCAAACCATCTTCCAAGAAAGCTCATTTCGAACTCATTGCGGATGACAAAACTTTCTCACCTCATATATCAATTTCACCACCTTCTCCAACAGAGACTATGGATCCAAAATCCATTCCTCCTAAAAACAAAATTTCGTGAACACCATTTCCCTGGGACCTCTGACTTATCAACAAGATGGCAAGGCTCCCTCTTCTCTTTCCTTCGTGTATCCTAACATGATCAATGATGATACACCTTCTATTAACATCATTTCATGTCATGATGATGAGTCTATTCTCACCTATCTTGGTGTGGTTGATTCTTATATTCATCAGTCGTTGCCTTCTGAGACACAAACCATGTTAAATGAATTAAAAATCAATATTAACACTCAGGACAACCCACACATTCTAAAGATAGGCCAATCTTCATATTCTAATGAACCTGAAGCTTTTGCCTCTTTTCTAGTGATCATAGCAATGTTTTTTCTTGTTCCTACGCTGATATGCCTGGTATTGACCCAAACATTTTGGTCCACAATATCATAACTATTCCTTAAGCCAAACCCATAAAACAGAAACTATGAAAATGCATCCTCGCATTGCCCTTCTTGTCAAAGAAGAACTTTAGTACCTTCTCTTGGTTTCCTTCATCCTACCCATTGATTATCCCCAATAGATCTCTAACATCATTCATGTCACAAAAGCGAAAGGGAGGACTGCATTTGTACGGATTTTTGTGACCTTAACCTAGCCTTTGCCCTAAAGACAACTTTACTTTACCTAGTATAGACCAATTACTAGATCTTACCACTTGCCATGAGATGCTATCACTTATGGAAAGTTTTGTAGGTTATAACCAAATATTATTTACCCTGGAAGATCAACACAAAACCACCTTTATCACTCCTTGGGGACCTTATGCTATCGTGTCATGCCTTTTTCCCTAAAAATGTTGGTGCTACATATCAGCGGGTTATGACTTATATCTTTCATGACATTGTAGACACCAAATTTGTGTCTTACGAAACCCTGTGCCCCGCATCTCACTTCACAACCTAACCTCACCACCTAAACCCTACACAATTATTTATTAATTACCTTATAATTAATAAATCCACATCTCCCAAACCTACCACCTCATTTCGCCACCTCATCATGACCTAGCCCTAATCCTAAACTAACCTAATTAAGACCTATAACTTGGTCTACATCTACACCCATGACTAATTATTCCTCACCCGCACCAAAATCAACCTAATAATGACTTGACCAAGCCCACAACTAATTCCTCGAGAGAAAAGGAGGGAAAGTTGGCTATTTTACTAAAAATAGCCCACTTTGACTTAACCGATATCGGTTCCTACTCGACCGCCGTCGGTTACGTAACCGCCATCGGTTCCCTGTAAATGACCTCCCCCAACCAAAAACAAAGGATCTGAAATTCATTGGAAAGATCGGGAATTCACTTGGCCAAGCAGAGACAAGTGAAGGAAAGAGAAGAGTTTGCAGAGAAGGACATCAAGCCCAAGATTGCAACTGAGTAACCAGAGCCCGGTGACACTCATCCAAGCATTGGGAGAGAAGATAGCTCATCTTTGATTGTCAGATCATCCTACCTGAGTCATGCCTTCATCATCACAGTCCTTGGACTTGTATCTTCATCAGGAACTAGTAAGTAAGTAGTGTCTGGTACGTTCTTGTAATAACATTTCTTGGACTTCTGAATCATAGTAATTATAAGTCTACTCCTAGATCCACTACCCGGTAACATCCTACATCTAACTGTCATTCCTCTACCCTTACATTGCCCCAAGAACAACCCCCATACTCTCTGAGTCTTCTCCATCACCCCATTACCTATCCCCAATCATTAACCATCCTTATAAACACCATAGCCACCTTATAGCCAACCTTCACTAAAAGCCCCTATATCACTGCCCCTACCGATATCGGTTATCAGAAACCGGTACCGGTGATAGTGACCAGAAGCAGTCACTGTGATTCAAAACCAAAACCAACCTTTCCTCTATTGTTTTAACGAGGTAATTAAATTGTAATTTTGCAATAATTTGTGTTAATTCATATTAGCGAGGGGAACCGACCACCTTGAAATGAAGTTTAATATTTCTGGGCCTAAGGCGGTTTCCTCATTTATTGTCTAACTATAAACGGTGGTCTTGCATCCTTATTCACGGGTAGTCCTTCCCAGCATAAAAAGGAGTTCTTCACAATCGATCTGATCTCTATCTACGGTACGCGCACACCCTCCCAGCATTCAACAGGTATTCCTCCTAGCCCTAACCCTTATCTGTTTCTCAAGAGAATGAAAGGATAGAAGCAACTCTTTTCCAAGAATGGAAACATTCTATGCGAAACATTTTGGCACGCCCGGTGGGACCCATTTCGGGTTTCTTTCTTTCTTGCTTGCTTTCATATAGGGAGCATACTTGCTATTTTCTTCTTCTAAATATTCACAAGATATTTTGTCATTTTGGTAAAATAATTTGTCTTGCTTTCACATCTTTGCATTAGTGAAAGTCATCTCCTTTGCTTCATTGAATATCATTTTCGATTTGGGTTTAAAACACGTGCATCACATTCTTGCTTGTTGTTTTCAATTCTAGTGAACATAGATTAAGTAACAGGTAGTACACATGGGGGTGATATCCACAGTATTGACAAGAAATTAATCTTACTTTCACTGTACAACACATACCAAACCACATCGTAATCAACACAACAGCTCAAACATCCCCCCTTTTCCGCGGTATTCCTCCGCCCGATTGAGGTAACCTTATAAGCCAAAACAAACTTGACATTTCCCTTAGGTTTTCTGTTTAGGATTGGTATCATCTTGCGTCTAAGGCATAAGTCCATAATAATTAAAACTAATCCTAGGGTTAATATCTTGATTTGCTTGTGCATCTTACTTTTTTTTAGTTCTATTTCTCTGTCATACATTGTTTTAGTGATCACTTGAGCAGTTTGGTAGGCATACTAAGCATTGTTAACCCCAAATCAACAGCTCCTTACGGCTTCTTACACCGATCCTATTCTACCGACATCGGTTAGCGGCCGACCGACGCCGGCTAAAATCTAACCGACATTGGTTATCGACTAATATCGGTTCTTATCTTTCTGATTCGACAAACCAAAGAACCCACCAATTCCAACACTTTGTGGTTGTTTGCATTCTTAGTAGATTGAATTCTTCTTTGTGTACTCTTGTCCATGGTTGTTATCACTCAGAAACAAGCCGCAGCCATGGTTTCACATGCCTACTCTGTACCTTTTCCTGAATCACCCCCTTCACATCCTATGGGGAATCCTACGGACACCAGTGAGGTTCCCAAAATCCCTGTAGGAGATAAGGAATTTGCAAAATTTTTGGATGCTAATCCTAGCGTTGTACAATACTATTTGTCTCATACCCCTGACCGTACACCCGACAGTCAACTTCTCGTGGGTATGCCTATTAGTATAGCTGCTCATTTAGCTCCTTCTCCACCTAATAACTCCGCCTTACCTTCTTCATCCTTAGCCCCGTCTACCAACTCGGTGGCTTCGAGGTTCATACGGCATGATTGGCTTTCCTTTGGTTGTCTGGGGCCCCATGTATCATTACCGTTGTTGCTCCTACCTCGTCTCTCTCGCAGACTGCCCTTTCATAACTTGCTCTCTGCCACCTATCCACACGAGCTTTCCTTCTCAAGCTCCGCCCACCTTTTCATTTCCACACACTTATCCGGTGGCTTCAACACCTTATATAGGACATCCCTATTCGGTCACCTCAACATATTCGTCCTCAATACCTTATCAACATTTAGCCCCCCCATTGTCTAGTGGAGGCCCTTGGCCCAATCCTCCACCTTTTACAACAACCGCACCATCATCTCATCCAACCACTGATTTCATCAAACAAATGATGGACAAGATGCAAAATCTGCAGAAGCTTCGCTTTTACGGAAGCCGTAGCACCGACATACGAGCAAGTTTGTCAGGAGCCTATTCATCCTTCTGTCCCCCTTCATTCATATCCTCCTCAATGGGAATTACCAAAATTCACTCGTTTTAATAGTAAGGAGGATCCTCAACAACACTTGCGATCATTTAGACATGCCTGCTATCTGATTGCTCATGACGATGCCTTACTACTCCGCACCTTTCCCATGTCCTTATCAGGACCCACCTTGGAGTGGTACGAGTGCTTTAACCCAACTCAATCTTCTCTTTTAACAATTAGCCCAATCTTTCTTGGATCATTTCTCCATTAATATTGCTTTAAGAAGGTATCTATCACCGACCTCTATGTCGTCGACAATTTGAAGATGAATCTATCACAGATTTCGTTGGACGATGGCGAGGCCTCATCAACCAACTTACTTATGCCTTGCCTCAAGCTGAACTCATAGAACTCTTTACGCGGGCCTGTGCTAAGCACATTTCTCCTACCCTCCAAATTCAAACTTTCTGCACCTTTGATGAGGCCTTTACTATGGCTCGGAAACTAGAAATTCGAGCCTTAGAGGAAGAGAAATTGCGGTTGCACAACAAAAACCCTAATTTTTGAACCCAAGACTCCACCAACAAACCCAACACCACCAATTCTCACGCATCGACTGCTTCAAAATCAAAAGGAGCTGTACATGCGGTGATGGTCAAATCCCAAGCACCGTCTAATACTCCGCCAAAAACCACCTATAAGTATAAAGTCGAGCCCATCAATTACACTCCCTTGGGAGAAACTTATGGTGTCATCTTGGAAAAATTACTCAAAGCAGGAGCTATCACCTTGCCTCCTATTAAACCTCACTCCGGGTTTGATTCCACCCGCGCTATACCTTCTTGGTACAAAGAAAATGACTTCTGTAACTTCCACCGCATGAAGGGACACAGTCACGAAAACTGTAAGATGTTGAAAAATATAGTGCAGGAAATGGTTGATGCAGGGGATATAACCCTCGATAATCCTAATGCCCCTGCTAACCAAAATTTGAAAATCTTCAACAAACCATTCCCGAACCACTCATCTAACAGTAACATAAACCAAGATATCTTAGCCAAGGAGAGTGTTCATGAAATCCATGCAGTCTTCGACTCCCAACCAAAAGCTTCTATCGAGAAAATTCTGAATCAAGCCTCGTCACTAACGCAGGAATCCGCACCCACTTCACCACCATCAAGACAAGATGATAACCTTGCCATTCCTTTACCCATAAAGGAATTAACCGCCCCGAATTCTCTTCTTATGAATGAGTCTTCTTACACCACATCCCTGCAAGATTGTGAGCGGATGCTATCTAACTTATCTATTTCCCAAACATCTCCTTCCGTCACTCTTGCTATAAAATAAGAAAGCTCACCACTTTGTTTCTAGAAGAGAAAACCCTCGAACCAACATCACCACATTCTTTAATCATGACGGATCCCCTCAAACATGCCCTTCTACCTATTAGTTCTTCATCACCTAAATCTTTTCAATGAATAGGTTGACCTCTTAACACCCATTGATATAGAGACTCGCTTACCCCTTGTATCACACCCATAGTGGACCGGAATCACAACCCACCTCTCTTCCATACAAAATTCCCTATTCACACGTGAAGATTGTCATCCCTCATAAGATGAGGCGAGTCCTATGGGAGTGTTTGAGTAAACCATGCTCTACTCGGATTCGGATGACCGATCCAGACACCTCTACCATATACCCGAGGTGTTTACAAAAGCTCAAAATGCCTATGTCCTCATCTTTACCGAATACCTCATCCACCTCTATTAGCCTAACCAAACCTTTCCCTACGCTTGGGACTTCACCAATACCCAGCTAAACACACCCACCTAAACGGTTAGTTTTATCCAAAAATAAAGTTGTCCATCCACCTAGGAGACAGACCCAATCTCTTCAAGTCCAATCTATGCCTCTGTCACAACTAAAACCCTCACCATCACACCTACCTTCTATATTGGGACCTCACCCCTCCACCTTGCCTCAATACATCGTACCTCCTACGTTTTCTTTAAAACAACCTACACCTTCTACACCCATACAGAGATCCTGTCCACCTATCAACCCTAAACAAACTCCATCATCAAAGGATTTGTTTGCTGTCACTCCTCTTTCTCCGTGGTTGTTTCCTGCTACCACATCATCTGTGGCCTCATCATCTAACCAGCTAAACATAACTTTTGCGCCGAAGAAGCCACGTTTAGTTAAATCCAATTATCAAAACCCCTTGTCTAAACCACCACCCATACGAACCAACCATACCCAAACATTACCAAAACCCACCCAATCAATAGCTTCATCTTCCTCTGACTTTGACCCGCTCAAAGGATCTTACGCTAAGATCCTGGATATGTTGGTGGAGAATGCGACCGTTTCCCTACCCCCACTTAGACCTTATGATCCATCTAAACCTTGACCTATAGGTTATGATGAGTCTAAAATCTGCACTTACCACCGCACACCAGGACATGATGTAGAGGGATGCAAAGCTTTGAAAGCCATACTTCGTCAGTCACCTCTCTCGGATAGAAAGGTTAAGAAAGACAACTTACAAAGGGAGAAACCTTTAGCTTCAATCCCCTCTCCTATACCACCTGTCCCCACCTCACCAAGATCTATCATTATTACAACCCCACCTCTCAAAGACCATGACTTATCCCTACCGTCTTCCTCCTCTCGTGTTCATGAGATCAACATGATTAGTGTAGCTACTCGAGGGGTAAAAGAAATGGGAAAGCTAAAGAAAGCACACTGCGGCCTCTCTTTCATCCACCATCCCGATTGCACCACCACCTAAAGTGGTTATTCGTGGACTGGCCTACCCCGTCTCTAATGGAGTTGCCCACCGAACCATGATCAAATAGCTTCACCAATCACCTATAAAAATGACGCTGTATGATCTCGTTCAAACCTCTGAATCTCATCGACAAGCTCTTGTTGAAATCCTTCAAGGGATAGAAGTCTTACCTAACGAAACCTTTCTCGTTACCTCCATCTTAACACCCAATCACGTTTCTTCTCTCACCAAACAATCTACCACTTCCGTCCCCGCATGAGCAAAGAAACTGTGTTGTCGGTTTCTCGAAGACGAAATTGTTGACTTTGGTGTAGAAGATCCTGACCCTGCTCTTTTCATCTCGGCTTACGTCCAGGACATCCGAGTACATCGTGTTATGATTTACGGGGCACTATCCTAAACATCATCTCTTCAAAAGCCTTCCAACAAATGAATATCCCTTCTAAGTTGCATGTGTGCTAACCCCACCATGTTGTGTTCATTCAATGATGCTATTACTTCTACCTTAGGCACCGTGATCCTTAACATTCGTGTAGGGCCACGTACCTTACCTGAACTCTTCTATGTCCTTGAGGGTGAATTCCAATACAACATGTTGTTAGGACACCCTTGGATCCGGGCTATGGGATGCGTTCCCTCCACCTTACATAGATGCATAAAATTCGAGTATGAGGGGAAATCCTACACCGTAAAAGATGACGCTCCCCCCTTCAAAACCTGCAATATGTTATATCACCCTAATGATGTGCTTGTACCAGTCAAGACACCCATTCATCCAACCCAACCATCTACTTCAACCACACCTCAACCATCCATCTCAACCACACCTACACCTTCAGCCAATGAAACCGCCGCCGCAACTACCGCTTCCTTTCCAGCAGATAAATATCCCAACCTCAGATCCCTTAGTCGATGTTTTTTAGCACCTTACACTGGGGGAGTATCGCCTATATAACATTAGCACGTTCCATACCCCACATGAGTACAGAAAGTTACATGCGCATCCTACCTATGACCATCGTGTGGGGAAGTAATCTCCTATGGACCACTCAATTGCCGCACCAACCTAACGTATGGGGGTGTCGATACATCATCTGTCACCCCCGAGCCTCCCTCGGGTGTGGTTCCCTTCTAATATGATTTTCAATATTTAACTAATTGTCGTTTCGCTCTCACCTTCGACGCATTGTGCTTGGAAGGGCTTGATTCGTCTTTATGAACAAGGCCGACATACGATCATTCCCATTACTACACGCCAACACAAAGATCATCGTGGTCTTGGATTATTTGAACCACCTACACTGAAAACACCGCATATCCGTTGTATCCAGGAAGATGACAAAGTCACCCCTTCCGAACCATCATCACCCATTTTTCCATCGTCACCCACAGAGTCGATAGACCCTGAATCTATCCCTCCTAACTTTTTTTTTTCATAAACGCTATCTTCCTGGGTCCTCTCACTTATCAACGCAATAATGAAGACCCATCTTCTCTTCCCCTTCTGTATCCAGACATGATCGAAGAGGACTCACCTTCAATTAATGTTGTTGAGTGCCAGGATGACGACTCCATCCTCACTTACCTTGGTGCGAGATGACTCTTATATTCAACGCGCCTTACCATCTGAAACTCAAACCATGTTGAATGAGTCGACTATAGAAATCAACATCCACACAGAGGATGATCCTCACATTGTGAAGATCGGACAATCTCTTAACACATCAGAACAAGCCGCCTTTACTACCTTCTCCATGCCCACAACCAAGCTTTCGCTTGGTCCTGTCTCTATTGACTTACATTTTTCATGACATTATGCACACTATCCTTGAGGATTATGTCGATGATCTTCTTGAAAAATCTAAACATCGCGCAGGTGAACATCTCGATGTTTTAACAATTATTTTCGATGCTTTATTACAATATTGTGTTCGTCTTCAACCAAAGAAATGTGTCTTTGGTGTCCTTTCAGAAAAATCCTTGGTTTTATTGTCTCTTTGCATGGCATCGAGGTCGATTCAGCTAAAGTAAAAGCTATCCTAGAAATGCCCCCACCTACTAACCTCAAACAATTGCGTAGTTTACAGGGTAAACTCCAATCTATCCGGTGTTTCATCTCACAACTCTCGGATCGATGTCAACCTTTCCATCATCTCCTTAAAAAGGATATTGTCTTTCAATGGAGCGAAGAGTGCCATCAAGCCTTTAAAGCTCTTAAAGCCTATCTCTTGCAACCACCCGTGCTTATCCCACCTCAAGACGATCGCCCTTTTTATCTTTACCTTTTTGCCACCGACCATGTTGTAGGAGCCATGCTCGCACATCATGACTCCGAGCATCGAGAACAAGCCATTTATTATATAAGTCGTACTGGTGGATTATGAGACTAGGTATACACATGTAGAAAAGTTGTGCCTAGCCCTATCATTCATGGCCACCAAACTCCGACACTACCTCCTGAATCACAAAACTTTTGTCATCACCAACACGGACCCCATCCATTTTATGTACGCCAAGCCTCATCTAAACCAACGCATCGCCCGATGGCTTATGCTCCTCGCCGACCTCGACCTTGAGTTTACACACCAGAAATCAATCAAAGGACAAACTATCGCAGACCAACTCGCGCAAGCCCCTATACCTAGGGAGAAATTTACCAATTTTAATTTCCCCGACGAACTCATCGCCACTCTTTCACTCAGTGAGGAGTCATATCCAATGACTCTCTTCTTCGATGGATCCAAATGCCAGTGCGGTGGAGGAGCCGGCGTTGTTCTCATTCCTCTTGACACTGAGCCTATGCCTCTTTCATTCCGGCTCAATTTCCCCTGCACTAATAATACAACGGAATATGAGGCCCTTGTTTTGGGTCTCCAGGTTGCGTTACACTTAGGTGTAAAATATATTCATATTTTCGGCGACTCTCAATTAGTAGTCAATCAAGTTATGGGCATCTACCAATGTAAAAATGAGGAACTTCAAAAGTACAAACATTACGTGGATTCACTTTTGGCCTTATTTACTCATTATTCTATCTAAACCATTCCCCGCTCCACTAACAAATTTCATGGATACTATGGCTTGCTTAGCCTCACAAATTCATGCCTCACCAACTGACTCAGATATATTTGTCTTGGTCCAACAACTCTTTGCCCCATCTTACTCGGCCCCGGATGTTTGTATGATAAATAATGTGTCTACTAATTCACAGGATACCTGGTATCACCAATTTCATGACTACCTTACAACCTCTGTTCTCCCACCTGACCTTACTAGTAACGGAAAACGTGCTTTTCTTAAAAGTGTTTCTCGTTATGTCGTCATGGGGGGACTCCTCTATAAATGTGGCTTTGATGGCATCCTCCTTCGATGTCTAACCGGTGCGGAGGTCACCTATACCATCCAACAAGTCCATGACGGTATTTGTGGTGGACATTTTAGTGGCCTTGCCGTGGCCAAATGGATCCTTCACCTAGGCTATTATTGGCCTACTCTTAATAATGACTGCTACGAATATGTTAAGCGTTGTGTTATGTGTCAACAACATGCCAATATTCAACATACTCCTAGCCATCCGCTACAGGTCACATGAGATCTTTGGCCTTTCTCACAATGGGGTTTAGACCTTATCGGTGAGATTCACCCACCCTCTTTGCAACGTCACCATTGGATAATCACAGCAACTGAATATTACACTAAATGGGTGGAGGCCATTCCACTCATTTCAACCAAAAAAGAAAAAAATCGTAGAATTCATTAACCATCACATTATCATCGTTTTGGCGTTCCTCATCACACGATAATGAGATAATGGAAAATATTTCAAAAATAAGTTGTTACAAGACCTTTGTGACAACTTTGGTATCAAACTTAGCTTCTCATCACCATACTATCCACAAGCAAATGGTCAAGACGAATCTTCTAATAAAACCTAACCAAAATTCTCATGAAAATTGTTAACGATTCGGAAGCAATTGGCCTAATCACATCCCCTTTGCCCTTTGGGCTTATCGAACTAGCATTCGTACCTCCACTAATGCCAACCCATTTTCTTTGGTATATGGTACCGAGGTTGTCTTACCTCTCAAAATACAAATACACTCCCTAAGAATATCTCTTCGGGATATTCTCACCAATGATGATTTCCGCCAAGAAAGCGGTTAGCCCAATTGGAGCTTCTTGACGAGCGTCGTCTTATGACTCTTGACCACCTTCAAATATATCAAAAGCGCATCAAGTGTGCTTATGATAAGTGACTTCATGAGCGTACCTTTAAGGTTGGTGATCTTGTCCTCAAAGAGAATCAACATGTAACCAAAATAGAAAAGAGCAAACGCGGCAAATTTGCTCCAAATTGGATTGGGCCTTACATTATCACTCACGTTTACGGATCAGGCACTTATCATTTAGCCTCGCTTAATGGTAAACCTGAGCCTGAACCCCTTAATGCCTTGCATCTTCGACCATTCTACTGTTGAATTTAGTGTTATATCACTTCTTATCTACCTTGCGCTCATCCCTTGAGCTCATTTACCACATCATACACTTTGTTTCATGCATCTCAAAATCGAATCAAGCTCACATGGTTTGGTCATCACCTCCCCTTAAAGATGCCTTCCTCTTTTAGTCTAGTCCATGACTTAAAAGTATCAAAATAACATGTTCTCAATTATACGCTTATGGGATTTTCTTGAGTCAAAACTTCCTACAAAACTAGATGCTTCATGCCAAACGGACATCTAGACCTGTAAAGTTATACATAGATTGCTCCTCGAAGGACAACTACGTGCAAAGCCACATTTGCTATTTTAAATGTTTGCTCCCTCGAAGGATAGCTACGCACAAAGGCCGCTTCTGCTACTATAAATAGACTGATCCCTTGAAGGACAGCTATACAAAGTCATCCTTTATCGAAGCTTCTCGCATTGATCGGCTTCGTGAAGAGCTCAAGAACAACAAAATACATATCCCATGTAGACTTCCGCATTGATCAGTCTATATCCATAAAAGTAAAAAGCAGTATTCCACAAGCACTTTTGAGTCATGGACTTGTCTATTTTGGTTTGGTTCTCTTTAGTCAGCATAATCCCTTATAAAAAGTTCTCTACACCCCAGCTATACCAGCCACCTCACCTCACCATTCGTCAAAGCAACAAAACTCAAGGGACATGACGTATATCTGATATATTGTGATTATACAACACTTTTCACCTATCGACTTCTCACCTATGCAAGGCACCTAGGGATTCAAGCTCATCCTATGATAATATGTGGTTTGTTTAGCTCTTCTCAACTACGGGACACTTTTGCCTCTTTTACTCGAATCTAGGATTATGTGTTGACCTTAATCAGGATACGGTTCCCTAATACTTGGTAAGCTCAACCTCGCTTCACCTATACCTACACCACTACCGCCAATACCTTACCACCAATACCAACAACATTACCCTACTAATATCAACATTTTTACCAACCACCCAATTGCCTAACCACAACCAAATTACTGAATTCACCTCTCCCTGGTCCTAAGGGAGAACTACATCGGTTTGAGGCCCCTCCTTGCTTTGTGTAATGGGCTATGTAGGCAGCACTTAGGAGACATGGGGTCTCCCAAGGTTAGCTCGACCATCCCCTACCATAACCTATCATGTGTGGTAAATATAAATCTTTTTGTGTATTTCTATTTGATCACATTCATCTTTATCCTTTTTTCAAAACACAACCATTTTTATTATTATCATAACTCAAATCAACATACATATTCAGTTTTTTTTAGATGTTAAACAAATACATCTTCTCTATCATCGACGCTTGCAGTCGACATCCTTATTTATTTATTCTTATACATCTATGAAATTCACCTAGATCCTGGTGCCTCATCCCGAACCAGGTGATGATCGTGATCGTCGACGCCGCTCGCCTGGCCTCCATCCTCAAAGGTGCCACTGCTATTGGTTCCTCCCACCGATCTGCTAAACTCTCCTGTAACATATGAATACGCCCTCTCGCGTGGCGGAATCTCGCCTCTAGTCTCTCCACTCATGACTCTGCAACCGCTAACAATCCCGTTGTCTCATTCACCCGCATTTGGAGCTGATGAACTAAATCTTGTAGACGATCCTCTCCGCTGTAATCACAGCTATGTCAGGATGATCGGCCCTCTCACGTGAACCTCGCAGCTCTGCTACCCACCATATTCTATAAGCCTCTGTCGCTCCTGCATCCATTACCCTGTGATCGGCTGCTATCTCTTCTGGTCCTTCTGGAGGTGTCGGCCGGGGAGGTGAGAATGATGCCTCGGCATCGATCCTCATGTATGGTCTATAAGCCATGGGTATATCCTAAACAAATCCAAATTGTCGCCGCACGCGATCTAGAGGAATCCTCTCGTACTCACCTGGCCTGTGCCCCGCGATCCACCTCAATCGCTCTACACCCCTCAAATCCTCAGCTATGTTCTCCGTCACCATATAGTTCCCGTAAGGCCTCCAATGAATATCTGCAATCGTTACCATCTCCCACACCTGCCTATAATACTCGATGTCCTCTATCACGGCCTGGGATCTTGCCTCTTGTTCTGTCTGGACCCATCGTCTGAATCCCAACCTCTACACTCCTGTCTCTCCCGACTGGACGGGTCGGCCTATCGGTCACACACAAACAATGTGCTCATAGGCCCAACAATGTAATAAGTATGAACAATCCGGTGTAATCGTGATTTCACTGCGAGCCCATAAACCCTGTATAGCTCGGCAGAGATATGCGGGTGCCCATGCAAAGTCACGCTCCTTTCTATCATTTCCCAAATAATACACATCAATGCTTTTAGAAATATTCCCCATCCACCCTCGGTAATGCATAATACCCCATCGCTATCATTAATACTACATACCCAACCTTGTTACCTCGGGGTGTGCTTTGCATACATTATACCATAAGTGAATGTCAAACCTCATCTGTGTCAAATCTCGTGCACTGGACCAAATACGCTTGTTATTGCTCCCGCGCCACACTCGGCCCGCCCGATACACTGGTCTTCCTATAATAGGGAGCCTCAAGATCCTAAACACATCTTCCAACGTCACTATCATCTCCCTTGTTGGCAGATAGAAGGTGTTCTTTTCTAGATTCCATCTCTCAATCAACACCTATGACATAGCATGATTGCGTGCAATTCGTGAATAATAGCGGATTCCACTTAACCCCACACGGTTTATCAATGCCCATTCAGCTGGTGTTACATCCGCTCGGATTCGTGACAACAAAGATGGTACACTATCATTCATCCTCAACCCTGCCTCTGCCTGCATACATCAAAACGACACACAACCATTCAAAAAATCAAATCCCCAAGTGTTTTTTCTCACATTCTGGAAATTCCTACAGTAACGAAGATATCGGTTATACTATAACCGGTTTACTAACCGATACCGGTTATCTCTAAACGATATCGGTCACTGTCAATCCTATACAGCCTGCTTAAAACCACCACCTATGATAATTATTTGCTCGTTTACTCCTCTCTGTACCTACAAACATACGCGAAACCCCTGCTTACCTACCCCATCACACTCACCCCATCCCAAACCCTTGCCTATCACCTTTTCTTTCTCATCTCTATCCACTTACCTTCTCTCATCCTATTCATAACACATGCAAGAATTAAATTACAACCAAACAATTTACCTCTTGGGATGCAGCAGCTTGGGGTGGAACATGTCTTCCCTCTCGTCTCTGCCTGCTGGATGCTTCTCCTCGTTCAGCCATGTTCACCACCCTCTTCAAATATAACTTACCTTTCTACCTTCTTAATCTCATCCCACACTCACTTTACCTGTCTCTTTCCTCCTTATCACTCAATTCTCTCATGCAATTACCTGTATCAGTCATCAAACAGCGTCACATTCACGTATTTAACTTGTTGCATGACTCTAAAAATAAGAACTTAAGTTGCCACCCAAGCTTTTCTATTTTTAGAAAATCTCGTTTTGGAATAACCGGTATCGGTTACCTAACCGATATCGGTCCTTGATCTACCGACGTCGGTTAGCTAACCGATATCGGTCACATGTCTCCTTTTGCTTAAACCTGGGCCTTTTCTTTATTTTTTGCAAATTTTTGTGGTGCCCGCCTCTTTTTCCTGCATAACGACACCATTATCAATATTTTTCATCAAAATCACATCAATATATCATCACAATTTCATCAACATCATCTATCTACAATAAAACAACCATCAACAAAATACATACGACATTTCAATATCTACATCAAACCCATCAGTATATACACCATTTGGATCAAACTCATCATCTATACACATTAAATTTCAAAAAACCATCGACAAAACACATAAAACATTTTATACACACCATGTGGATCAAAATCATCATCTCTATATATATCAATGTTTAAATATACAACTTGCCTGCGTGGGGCCTCTGTGATCTCAAAATAATACAAAGCAAGCACGAGCCACTATCATATCAAAATCTCGACTCAATTGGTGGCTGGTCTCTCATGTCAAAAATATACTCGGATCGCAGGCCGGTATATACAACAAGAATGAATAAATAAATCATATATGGGCTCGCATGCCTAGTATATACAACAAGAATGAATAAATAAATCATATGTAGGCACGCAGGCCTCTATATACATGACCGGTTCGCAGACCGGTGTCTATATCCAATATCCAAAAACCCATCTCCGCTCCAGGGATGTCTCAGCTCTCCCCACCACCTTCGCCTCTCCCGATGGTCCCTATTTCGCTCTCGCCTCCTCCCTGCCACCGACCCATATGGTGATAGTCATCCCGATACCATCAAGGACGCCCCGATAATACTGGGCCTCCACTCTCGTCTCCATATAGCGGGCCCGTGCCACCATGGCTGCTGGGGCTGGTCCCCCAACTCCTAATAGTAGTGGCCCCTGTCTTGCCGGTACACCCTGTGCCTGCTGTACTCGTGATGCTGCTCGTGCTCGTGGCCGCGTGCTGTGGTGGTGGTGGTGCTGTGCACGTGTGCCGGTGCACTGTGGTTGTACTCGTGCCTACACTGTGCAAGCTAACCGCCCCATTAGTACCTCGATCTGTTTCTGTGTAAAGCAAGCTACCCCGTAATAACCGCACTGCCCTAAGAGCGGTCCCTCTCTGCTATAACAGCCGCTAAATTTGGCTGTGCGGGCTGTGCTCTCCTAGCTGCTCTCTCCCCTGCCCACCACACCAAAAATGAACCTGTGCAACCGAGCGTCTTCCACTGTATCATCCATCGGTCTCTCTGCTACCCAATCTGGGTCAACGGGCTGCGGTGCAGGCAGTGGGGCCTCTACATCATCCCTTCGATACTGTGGGAAGGGAAGTGGCTCATCTGCCGCAGCCCAAGCTGCCGTCGTACCCTCTCTAGGGGTATCCACTCTTGCTCTTCGGGCCTCCATCTAGCTATCCAGGAAAGTATCTTTGGATCCTGGCGCATCGTGCTCGGGCTCCTCCTCGGGGCTGATGGCCTCTGTAGGGCCTCCATATAATGTCCACTACGGTCAATCCCTCTAGCATATGACGGTAGTAGGCCACATCCCGTCCTACGAGCACCACTCATGGCTGGCCCACGACCCCCAACCACCTCTGAAAGCCATATCTGTATACGATCTGTGGCCCTGGCTGGTGGGGCAGCCCTACTGGTCATATACATATGATGTGCTCGTATGCCCAGCAATGTAACAAAAATGTGGAGCAAATACCAAATCACCTCATCCGGCGGTAACCCCATGACTCTCTATATAGCTGCACGGATATCTTGGTGCCGGTGCATAAGCATGTATGCTCCTCTACCATCTCATGCAACACCCCCATCAAAGCCCGTGGGAAGCGGCCTCCCTCTGAGTCCGGGAGGGCGAAGCATGTGATGCCTATCATCATCAACACGGCAAGCCGTGTTTCTGTCGGTGTGCGCGATACATATTTCCATAGGCAATGCTCGTGCTGTGATAGGTCAATAATGTGGCTGCATCCCCAAATACATGCAGGATGTTGTCCATCGCCGTCTCCGCATCTACCTAGAACACTGCCTCCCCTATGATCGGCAGTCTCAGGATGCGATACACATCCTCTAGGGTAATAGTCATCTCTCCAGTAGGGAGATGGAAGACATTGGTTGCCGGATCCCATCTCTCGATGAGGGCAACCATCAGGCTGTGGTCCCTATCCATAGCCCTATACCGCTGGACTCCGTCGAGTCCCACCTCTCGCATAATGGCCCAATGCGCTGCGGACATATGTGGCCACATACGTCTCAATAGCGGGGGAATCTGATCCCGCATCGTAAGCTGGCCGACATGCCTACAAAAACAACCCACTTCATCAGGCCTAACCTTTACAATAACCACTACTTTAACTCTCTCTACCCACTCAACCTACCAACCACCCCGATCTACTCTGGTCATCTAACTATACCCCGCTAATTTAACACCTCCTACTTCATACCCAACACCTACTCTATCCTATCCGAACCAACCACTCAACCACACCATTTTCCCCCCACCCCAATCACCTTTCCTATCAACTCTACCCCCTCCCCTTCACCCCCAAACAAAAAAACCAACCAACCAACCAAAAACAAATTAAAAAAAAAAAAAAACAACAAACAAACAACAAAGATGACCGTACGGTCCCTCGACCGCCACCGGTCCCCCCAGCATATTCTATGCACCGGCGCCGGTCGACCTACGACCGACGCCGGTCTACATAACAAATGATTTGTACAAAATATTCGGTGACCGATGTCGGTCGCCTAGTGACCGACATCGGTCACTGTCCTATCCCGAAGCCAAACCCGACGCGGCCCCCAAAACACCTTTTTGCCTATTTTTTCCCCTTTACCCACCAAAACACCCTAAAAACCTACCCACCCTGCCGCCTTGACCTAACTAGCCTACCTACCCATTCCATTTTACAAATTACATCCATTTATTAATTATTTCATTAAATTTTGGATTCCTACCCAAAACCCAAATCTAAGTTAAACTCATTCAATTCACAAAGGTAAGAGTTTAGAGCCTACACAGAGTGCACGACTACACGTCGTCGTCGTGGGATAGGTGGCGGTGGTCCAGCCTGGTCCAAAGCACCTCCTCTCCTCCCTGGGCCGTGCCATGGCTCCAAATGTAACACTCTGAACTGTTGTTACTTCCTCCTGAGCATTCAAGTGTTGATATATGATTTCTTCTGTAAAAGGATGTGTTCCTTTGATTGTGAAGTCATGCTTGATATGTACTGTATCTTCTTTACAATTGAAGATCTTTGACTGAGTCGAATATGATTGGACTCTTTTATTTCTTTCATTTTACACCTGAGTTTAATCTGATCTCGGAATGAATTGTGGATTTATCCATCTATAAGACCCAGCCTTGGATCAGTGGCATTGATCCAAGAGATGCTTTAAGTTTATTCGGGATGAACAAAAATTATAGACCTTACGCAGTTGCAAGTAAGGTGCGAATGCGTTGAATAAGCTATTCCAGAGTCTAACTCAGGCTGATCGTGTTAAATGAATTGGTTCCCGATATCGTAATATCAGGAAGGTCTTGATCGTGGGCCAGGTAATAAATTCAGATACATTTATTCAACTAGCCTATTGGCAGTGCTGGAGTGAATCCTTTTCATGAATGTATGTCTGTAGGTTCTTATTCTGAACATTCTAAATGTTAGACCTAAACTGGATTTATTAAGGTTAGTAACCTAAAACTAAACTATAACCTATGGGTTAGATTAGTGTTAATCTAACCTAGGCCTAAGCTATAAGCTAAATGTTCTAAGTTAGCAACCTAGCGCTAAGGAGGTTAGACTAAGTATCATCTTAAATCCTAACCTATGCTTCTAACCTAACAAATGTTAGTGGAGGAAGGGGACCTATGAAGGGGTGTGAGCCATGGGTGGCAGTTTCTATGGCATTAAATGGGATGGATAAGTATGAAGGACAAGGATTTAGTGGAAGTTTCAAACGGCTAGTGAGGCTGACGTGGCAGAGTCGCCAAAGTTAGAAATGGTCTTTGAATTGTTTTTATCCATCGCCAACTATGGCGGTCGGTGGCAATGGAGATTGAGCGGGAATTTTGGAGTTAATACAATTAATGAACTCGGTCTTCGAGCTCAGATTTCTCGGGAAGACATGCAAAATGGAAAACTGGTAGTTTGTTTGGGTTTTCATGCGCTCCGGTTTTCTCTCTGTTTGATCACTGGTTCTTCGCACCAGTCTACTTGGTGTTGCATGGCAAATATGAGTGTAACTCGCTCTTTTCTCTGTCAAGGAAAGTTTATAAGGCATGGAAATAACAAATTATTGTTGTTGAATCTAACGTGGAAAAAGAGGAGAAGGCTCGAGCTCTTTCAGTGGTCTTCTTGATTTTTAAGCAACATTACCAAGCATGTTAGGCCCTAACCTTTAAAAAATATTGCTTTCTTTCAAATGATTTCATTAGAACAACTCTGTTCAGATGATTTTTGGGTTCAGTTGGTTTTTATGGTAGCTTGTGTGATTTAGTTGTTGTATCTTCTTACTGGCTCGATTTTTCAAGTAAACCCTTGATGGGTGTGTATTGTGTTTCGAACTGTTGCACTATCTTGTTGTGTTTTGCATTTCGGTTAGATTTTGAAGAAATGCTTGCAAGGAAAATACACGAATTCGGTTCGTGGGAGTCCATGAATTGTTCTCTTGTTGGGTTCAGACTTCAGTCGATACCTTGCCGTTTTCACTTGTTGAAAAGGATACTGTTGGAATTCTTGAATGTACATGATATTTCGACTTCTGTTTAATTTATGTCGTAAGTAATATATGTTATTGATGCTGTTGAACTTCTTGAAATGAAATTATGTCTTGGTTTCTGAAGAAGTACAGTCGTGAATACATTATGTTATTGAATCCCGTTGGAATCCTTGAGTTGATAGTATTTTGACTTCTGAAGGAGTTTTTGATTGAGAATATTACTTGGGTTCGACTCTTTTGAACTATTGATGCGTATATTATGTTTTCCTCTTCTGTATAAGCTTAGAGCGAATATTGTTGTATGGACTCAGTTGGAGTCCTTGTTATGAAACCAGTATTTTGCTTCTGTATAAGCCTGATTGTGAATAATTATTATTATTGGCACGGTTGGAATCCTTAATATATATAAATCTTGTATTTCGGCTTCTGTAGAAGCTTTGTCGTGAATACTGTATGATTTTGGATATTGTGGGAATCCTTGAATAGATAGAGTTTTAACTGTTACAGAAGTTTAATCAAGAATACTATACGGGTTCGATTCCTTTTTGAGTCCTGGAAAGGTAACATACGTTTCTACCTTTGTAGAAGTTCAGTCGTGAATACTGTATGTTATTGGTATAGTTAGAATTCTTGAATTTGATATGTATCTTGTATCTTTCTACTTCTGTAGAAGTTTATTTGAAGAATACCACATGGGTAAGACTCCTTTTTATCCTGGAGGCGTATATTATGTTTTCCTTTCTGAATAATCTCAGTTGTGAATACTGTTATGATTCTTGTGTTGTGGTCGCATGAAAGCAACTTCAATCTAAACCTTGTTTTGAGCATTAGTGGTATGGATACTGTTGGAGATTTGAAATGTTGCGAGTTGGCTTGATTTTTGATTTAAACCCTCGCTGTGCGTGCATGACGTTCAGACTCCTTTTTAATATTCTTGTGTCCCTTTCTGTCCGCTTCTGTGGAAAGTAAAGGAAGGGGCTTTCTTTTCAAACTATACTTGGTTTGAGACCTTGTTGTAATCCGTAGTAGCTTGGCATAGGAGGAAACTCTGAGGAAAATACTGTTATGGAATTTCGGCTTTTGATCTAAGTCCTTGCAGAGTTTTAGTAGGGACTAGATTGAGCTGTATGTTGCTGAGTGGGATTGTTGTCGTGTTTGTGCATGATTACGTCTTCTGTTAGTATGAATATCTAGTCGTGAGCTTGACTGAACTAATGAGCTGTTAACTGTACCTCGACAAGCGATGGCATTGGTTATTTTCTCATTTGTTGATTAGTATGGAAGGTTATGTGGAGTCTATTTGATAGATTATTCATCACTGCCTTGGCGCGAGAGCTACTGTATTGCTAGTAAACTACAGGAAGTTGTTTTATATAAATTTTAACAAAACTGTGGTTCTTCTTGTGGTCTCGTCTGACTTATTCGCATGCGTATAAGGTGAATGCTTTACTCTTGAGGAGATGGTACAGTCATGAGCTTGATTTGAAGGGAAATATGAATGACTCGTTTTCTTTCTCTTCTGTTGTAAAGTATTTGTTGATATATTTTTATCTAACTTTTGGAATTGTTTTAACATACTGATGGAATCATGTATTGTTATGATATTCATTTTACTATGTTGAATGTAATGGTCTGTCTGATGTTTGCTGTCCTTGGGATTCAGATGGATAGTTGTTTTAGATGCATTTGTTCTTCTTGGTCACTAACGTTTATGATGAAATATCTGGAAGGTATCTAGGACTATTTAGTAACTATAATATGAGTTACGCGTGTATAGTTTTATTGTATTACAAGAGCATAATCTGAAATATGTTTACATGTTTGGTGAATTGATTTCATTTAAACAGGTTGTTTAATGAAAACAATTGGTGGATTGCAATTGTTTTAAGAGTTAGTGCTTATCATGCTCAGTTCATCGAACTGACCCGTGTTGACAATTTTTGCAGATGGTTTCCGTAAGTGGTAAAAGCACGCAGATCTGATAGGATGTTCAGATTGTTTAATTTGGTTTTATGATGAATTACAGCTTGATTCTCTAAATATACTACTTGAAGAAAGATGTTCTTTTCTGTTGAGTATTGTATCAAATATGTTGAATGCATAAAATGTATTTGATTAGCTTGAAAGGAATGAAAAGAGATATTCGTTACTTATATGTTTGTATTCGTATCTTGATGGTTTGACCTTCTTCGGTTCGAATGATCTTGAGAGCATTATTATTATTGTATAATTTGGAGACTTTTGTGATTATCTAAGTATACTTGCAAGATTATGTAACTGAATGCTTATGATTGTTTAGTAGTTCTAGTATGTTCTATCTAAAGCTAAATTGGAATTTAGATCACTGTCTTTCTGAAAGCTAGGGTTAAAATAAACCTGAGCAGGAAGCTAAACAAGCTGAATAAATTATTACTTCCTAGTCTTAATCTAAGTCAGGACAACGTTTAATTGGATTCTTAATCACTATATCTCGATACTATTAAGTAAGATATAAATTCAGTTATGAGAACTGATATAAACCTAAAAAGGGTTTGGTTAGCAATCTCATGTGAAGGATGAGAGTTATTGTCCAATTTCGTTGATATAGAATTATGTATATTCTATGAACTCCTTGAAGGGACCTCAAGTCTTAATAACTTCTCTTGTGTAATGGGTTTTACTAAGAAAGGTAATTCTAAGGTGAGGAACCCAGGGATTGGGAAAGACTACCCTTAAGGGAGCGTCTTATGGTATAATTTTAACTCAACGTATGTAACACTTATTAATAAGTAGATCTTTTTGAGGCGGATTTAAAGGTTGACGGCACAAGTCAACTGCAGGGTTGTACCTTCGAGAAGATTAGGATCTTCTCGAAGATACAACAATGCAGGTGACTTATGATGACACCCTTTGCATTGATCGTTAAGATTTACACATTAAACTCGAACAAGTTACTTTGGTGTACCGATTAGGAATGTGGTCACGTTTTATGGCTGCCCTAGGAGACTCGGGGTATCTTGACACACTGGATTAACTAGGGTTGACCCAGTATGTCAGCGTATCCCTAGTCCTCGGGAGCATCCCTATAACGTTGTCATCTTACTAATCCGTTCCTGAGTGAATAACTTGGGACAGGAGAGTCTGACAGAAGTTAGTATAAGACATTCTACATAACATAGGAATGGGGTGAAGGACGTATTCCAGATTGACGAGTATGCCGTCAAGGAATACGAGACATAAGCAGTATGTTTCAAATCTTTGGCCAAACTATCGCAAACTGTTGATTGCGTTGTCCTAACTCACCTATTCCAAGGGATGAGATGCCGATGAATAATAGTAGCAATTATTCAGATAGGTTCCTTGGACAGAGCATTCTAGATCCCAGATTAGGGAAGAGAACCGCAAGAGTGATGTGTTAAATAAAAATGCCAACTCTTAATACTCATGAATAGATCGGTAGATTACCGAGTCATGGAATGAATAGATCGGAGGTGCTCCGAGTCATTACAGCTGCATATGGTTATCTGTTGTGAGAATGGTTGTTTTTGATTTGTGAGTTCTAAATTATGTATTTAGAACCAGGAAGCATTTATCAAAAAAAAATTACTTGTTCTAATGTATAAAAATGAGGATGTTACACCAAATCTCCTCACTGGGTCCTCCACCAATCAAATTCTCCGCCTCCTACTACTGGGTCTATCAATCACTCACTCCTTCACTCAACTATGCCAACTTAATGTACAAACTCAACAAAATCAATTTTAAACCCAGATAAGTCGTATTGGTTATCAAATTGACAATGTGACATGATAATGACAGCCGTATTTTTCTTTTTATAGGTTTTTACCTATAACCGATATCAATTATATTGTGCCCTAAAACACCGGTATCGGTCATCTAACCGATAATAATATGATCATAGCTAACCGATATCGGTTTAATCCCTATTTTACCACAATTTCTACCCTTATTCACCTATTTCTCTTTCTCACCACATCGCATATACCCTCCTTTGCTAAATAGCCTTTTTGACTTCATTGGCCCCATTCACGGCCGCACTCCAACCAATTGGGCCCACCCAAGGCCGCAACCAACCAATCGAAGCTTGACCCAAGGCCACACACCAACCAATGGGCCCACCCAAGGCGCGCAACCAACCCATCGAGCCGCGCCCAAGGCCGCACCCAACCAATTAGGCCCGACCCAAGGCCGTAACCAACCATTTGGCCCGACCCAAGGCCGCAACCAACCATTTGGCCTGACCCAAGGCCACAACCAACCAATCAGGCCCGACCCAAGGCCGAACCAATTAAATACCTCACCCAAAACCCGTAACTTACAATTTTATCCATCCATTATGTAGCTTTTTGTTCAATCAAGCTCACATGTTCGTGTTTTAGCATGATTAGGTACTTGACTTGATCGATCGACCAACTTTGCCTAGACCAAGACCGTGACGTTTACTTCAACCAAACCAACCATTTGGTACTACCGAACATGCCTAAACGTTCCCTGTACCTTACCCGTTATATCCCTGGAGCTACTTCCTATGCCTTGGATACCGGATTATATCACCCTTGTTTGGATAAACTATCGACCTTTGCCTATGAATTGCTTGTTTGCTCTTCAACTCATGTACTCGGTTACACTCTTTGCATTTCAATGTGCGTCTGCTTCCTTGAACTTGCCCCACCATCTCACCATCATCTCAACACCATTAACCCTTTATCAACCCTATCCCTAATTTCAAGTTACCTCAATCATGATAGATTTGAGGGGATTACCTATACCCTTAACAGGAGAGTAACCACTTCTTATTATTGTCATTGCAGCTTTACAAGACAAGCTACATGACAATAAGGGGCTAATGTAGACACCAAATTTGTGTCTTACGACACCCTGTGCCCCGCATCTCATTTCACAACCTAACCTCACCACCTAAACCCTACACAATTATTTATTAATTACCTTATAATTAATAAATCCACATCTCCCAAACTCGCCACCTCATTTCGCCACCTCATCATGACCAGCCCTAATCCTAAACTAACCTAATTAAGACCTATAACTTGGTCTACATCTACACCCATGACTAATTATTCCTCACCCGCACCAAAATCAACCTAATAATGACTTGACCAAGCCCACAACTAATTCCTCGAGAGAAAAGGAGGGAAAGTTGGCTATTTTACTAAAAATAGCCCACTTTGACTTAACCGATATCGGTTCCTACTCGACCGCCATCGGTTACGTAACCGCCATCGGTTCCCTGTAAATGACCTCCCCCAACCAAAAACAAAGGATTTGAAATTCATTGGAAAGATCGGGAATTCACTTGGCGAGCGAGAGACAAGTGGAGGAAAGAGAAGAGTTTGCGAGAAAAGGACATCAAGCCTAAGCTGCAATCGAGTAACCAGAGCCCGGTGACACTCATCCAAGAATTGGGAGAGAAGATAGCTCATCTTTAATTGTCAGATCATCCTACCTGAGTCCTGCCTTCGTCATCACAATCCTTGGAATTGTATCTTCATCAGGAACTAGTAAGTAGTGTCTGGTACGTTCTTGTAATAACATTTCTTGGACTTCTGAATCACAGTAATTATAAGTCTACTCCTAGATCCACTACCCGGTAACACCCTACATCTAACTGTCATTCCTCTACCCTTACATTGCCCCAAGAACAGCCCCCATACTCTCTGAGTCTTCTCCATCACCCCATTACCTATCCCCAATCATTTACTAGCCTTATAAACACCATAGCCACCTTATAGCCAACCTTCACTAAAAGCCCCTAAATCACTGCCCCTACCGATATCGGTTATCGAAACCAGTACAGAATTGATGATGTGACCGGCATTAGTCAATCGTGATTCAAAACCAAAACCAGCCTTTCCTCTATTGTTTTAACGAGGTAATTAAATTGTAATTTTGCAATAATTTGTGTTAATTCATATTAGCAGGGGAATTGACCACCTTCGAAAGGAAGTTTAATATTTCCTGGGCTTAAGGCAGTTCCCTCATTTATTGTCTAACTATAATCTGGTGGTCTTGCATTCTTATTCACAGGTATTCCTTCCGCACAAAAAGGAGTTCTTCACAATTGATCTAATCTCTATCTACGGTACGCGCACACCCTCCTAGCATTTAACAGGTATTCCTCCTAGCCCTAACCCTTATTAGTTTCTCAAGAGAATGAAAGGATAGAAGCAACTCTATTCCAAAAACAGAAACGTGCAATGCGAAACATACATCATGAATCGCATATTGCAAGATTGTGTTGATGATCTCCTTTCCAAATCTAAACATTGAGAAGAACACCTTACATTCCTTAAGTTCATCTTTGATCATCTCATCAAGTATTGTGTTTGCCTTCAATCTAAGAAGTGTGTCTTCGATGTTCTCTCGGGGCAAGCTCCTAGGCTTTATTGTTTCTTTGCATGACATAAAATTTGGTCATGCTAAAATCAAGGCTATTCTTGAAATACATCCACCTACTATCCTTCTCCAACTTCATAGTTTGTAGGCAAAGTTGCAATCTATCTAACGTTTCATTTCACACGTTTCCAACCTTTGCGACCCATTTCATCATCTCCTCAAAAAATATGTCTCCTTCAAATGGGAAGATGAATGCCACAAAGCCTTTGAAGCCTTAAAATAGTACCTCCTCCAACCACATGTGCTCATTCCCCCTAAGGATGACCAACCATTTTACCTTTACATTTCTACTACTGATCATTCCTTGGGTGCTATGTGTTTCACCTGATTCTTAGATCGTTTCTTTAAAGTGTTGATGAAACAGATAGGGTAACAGGCGTAGGAGGAATACATGTTTAAATGTTGGTTGATGGGTTGTTGCGTGTGTATTACTTCCAGATCCACAACTGATCGTGAGAGCTTCCTTTTGTTAGGAGGACTACTGTAATGAAAACAAGACCACCAGAAGGAATTAAACAATATGGGCAAGTGAACTCGCCTAGCATATGCTAGATCCGGGAAGTATGATACTTCCTAGATGGTGTCCATCCTTTATTTTAAACAATTTAATGTTGTAAACAAAGTAAATCCTATTGTTATTTAAAATTATTTAGGTATCTCACTTAAAACATAATAAGAAATAGACCTAATCTAATAGGCTAAGCTAGAATAGAATCCAAAGGTCAAATGATTGGTTTGGGTCTCTGCAGTTTGATAGAGGTCTCGGATAGATCACGGGTGAATGGGGTGAAATAAAATTAGGTGGGTAGGTCTCTTTTAGGCTATGTGGGCAAAATACAGAGACCGGTGTTGGTTAGGGGTGACCGATAACGGTTAGGTGTAACCAGGTGCGATTCTTATGAGATCTGAAAATGTCACAGAACAAGTTGTGGTCTCCTTTGTGATTATACAAAGGACTTTGGTGAGTCAGGGTTAAATATTGGGTTACTGGAGTAGGCTTAGGTGGGGTTTTAATGGGTATATGGAGGTGAAAATGTTAGAGAAGATCAATAGGGGGCAAGATAAATAATGGATGGTAAAATGATGATGAAATGAAATAAACCAGGAAAGTATGATGTTATACTTACTTGGATTCCAGTCTGAATGCTGTGTGTGAGGGATGGAGGTGCTTTGATGAGGGGTTTCAAGGTTGCAAGTGATCACCAACTACAAGAAAGCTTCTGCATGGGCTGCATGTACACTCCTCTTTGCTTGGATAGATCAGATCATGGCTCGGATGGCTGTGTAGGGGAAGTTGTTCAATCTCCTTCCTTGCATGAGGGTTTTCGCTGCAATTTACTCTCTAAAGATGCGTTATCTCTCTAGATGTGTTCTTGCTCGTCAACCTTCACCTAATGTTTGTCAACCTAGAGAATAAGGTAGTTTAGGGGTTAAAAGGGGTAACCGACGGTGGTCCGGCTTAACCGGCAATAGTTAGGGGTAACCGACGTCGGTCAAGGCGAGATTTCCTAGGTTTACTAAACTAGGGAGATCCTCCTGATTTCCTTGGATCTCATGCCATTATCCCATGGATTAGACTGGGAGATTCTTGTGATCATGCGGGAATGTGATTAGAGAGAATGTAGGAATTGATTTTTAGGGTTTGAGTAAGTCTTAGTTAGTTATGGCAACTTGCTAAGAATAGGTCTAGGTTGATTTGGCTTGGTGAGGTATCTAAGTGAACTATATGTGTGGATATTATTTAAATTAAAATATTCAAATAATAAATATAGTGAGGATAATGCATTAATTTAATTTAATTAATATTAGTGGGGTGAAGGGGGTCATGGCTAGGTAAATGTAATAAAGGGTGCTTATTTGTTGAGGGACCAAAGGGGAGTGTGACCTAATTTTAGTGTCTACATTTTTCCCCTTTTTGTTGCGTAGCTTGTATTGGTAAGCGACGCTAACAAAAAATAAGATGTGGTTGCCCCATGTGTGGGTGAAGGTGATCCCCCTCAAACCAGGAACTGACGAGGCAGTAGGCTGAAGTGGTGAGTGGTTTGATAAAAGGAAAATGTGGGGAAAAGGCAAGTGGGTACAAGGGAAAAGGGTGAAAGGTCTACTCGGGAAATCTAGGGAATGGGTCAGGGTCAAAGGTAGCAATAGTCAAATGCACACACACGTATAAATTGTAGCACATGCTACCAAGTTGAAGAGCAGGAAAACTCTACATCGTCTAAGGTCGATAGGTTTATCCAAACAAGGTTGAAGTGAATCCAGTATCCAAGGTATAGGATATGGTCAGGAAACACAACGTAGGTTAGGTGCAGGAACGTTTAGGTATGTTCGATACACCAAAGGTAGGGTCAGGATAAATGGTCATGACAATAGGCTAGGTAAGGTCATTAGGTCAATCAACATAGGTAACAATGCCACAAGGTATAGTGAACACATGAGGTCAAAGGTCACTAGCGATGGTCCAAGTCCAAATATCTAGGTCACGGCACGGGTAAGGCCAAGGTAGGGGTAAAATAATAAGAAGTCCCCAAAGGAGGACAAATGGAGGTAGGAAGTGACGAGGTCAGGAAAGGTAAGGTAATGGGTTGGGTAAAGGTTGGATGGGGTAAAGGAGCAAGGTAAAGGGTGGGGTAAAATGGAAAAGTAAGGGCAATGTGTAGGTGAGGGTGACCGATGGCGGTCATGGATAACCGACATCGGTATAGGAAAATCATGACAGTTATGTAGGGCATGCGACCGATGTCGGTCAATGGTAACCGACGTCGGTTAGGTCGGGTGGGTTATAAAAAAAAAATCATGTTTTTATTATTCATTTGTTATTTTCAAAGTGAAGAAACGACAAAAAAGAGAGAAAAGAGAAAATTTTCCGGAGGAAACGGGACTGTGAGTTGGTAGTCTGATTGGACGAGGGTTGGGTTGGTGAGTAGTGGGTCCATGGGATCAGGGTGAGAGAGTTGATTCATTGGAGGTTGTGAGTAGTTATTTGGTGATGACAGAGGCTAGAGAGGGATCGGGCGGACCACCGGCACAGTGGCAAGACGTGCCACCGAGACAGCGATAACGCGACGAGGTAAGCGCCTAACTCTAGATTGGTGATTAGATAGATTAGAGGTTTTGGTATTTTTATTTGTAGGTTTGTGTGGGTTTTGGTTTTTATGGGTGGTTAAAAATAAAATGTGGGTATGGGGGAATAATAGGAAAAAAAGAGGGGGAGGGTAGTAAATTGTATAGGTGGGGTGGGTAGGGGTCTTGGGGTAGTGTAGGTCATTGTAGGTGGGGTAAAAGGGACAGGTGGGAGAGTTTTTAAAAAGGGGGTTTGGGAAGTCACATAATTTTCTGCAACAGTGACCAGCGTCGGTCAAGCTTGCATTGGCATCGGTTGGTTGGGTAGGAGAACAGGATCAGTCACCAAACAGTGACCAATGCCAATTAAGTTAGTAACTATGGTCGATAAAGATGAACGTGGCGGTGGTCACCAAATAGGTGATCGATGCTGGTTTAAAGGTGACCAAATTCGGTTAGAATAAATCAGTGTAGTCGGCCAACATTTTAGGCACAAGGGTGCAAAACTGATGTAGGTTAGGTAGTTGAGATGGGTAGGGTAAAAATAGGGTGGAGGGTAATGATAATTGGTGAATATGGTCATGGTAATTAGGGATTAACGTTGTGCTTGGATTAGATGCGAGGAGAGCACAGATTACACATTCGGGACAGGGGTTCCACCTCTACCGATGACATTACACGGCTCAACGATCCCTTTAGAGCTGCAGCATGTGGAGGTAGTGGGCTCGAGTGGGATTCAAAGCACTACCGACATGTTGTTCGACAGCCTCAGCTTGATGGTCACGCTCATCAATAAATGGGACTCCGCAACCAACATGTTCCACCTTCCGATGGGTGAGATGACTATCACCCTAGAGGACGTGTTCCAGATTTTTTGGTTACCCATATTGGGTGTCCAAGTTTACTCTATCTCCTTTGAGGCCTCATAGGAGCTGATCGCGATAGGTTTTGGCGAGGGGGAAAAAGATCTGAGATTCCACAGTGCCAGTTTGAGCTATAGAGAGATGTACCTAGCCCGTCCGGATGAGACGAGGCTAGTGGTTCTATTGATAGAGGTAGTGTGCTACTATGCACTTCAGATGCAGAGGGTGGATGCTTTCCCTGATCACTGATGGGGGTGCTCCATGATATGATGGTAGAGGAGACCTAGTTTTCCTAGGCACCAGCATTCTTGGTGCAGCTATACCAAGAGCTGTGGGCATATAGGCGGTTGTGCAGGTTTAGCATGTGTTGTGCATTTATACTGCACTATTGGGCCTACGAGAACATAGTTTGTGTTTGACCTATAGGGATGCCCCGAGTAGATGCATTTCCACCTAGAGTTTTGTGGGTGGGATAAAGGAGATGGGTGTCGATGATAGGAGAGCGGAGATCGGATAGGCCGACATATGATGTGGCCCATTTTCAATAGTTGTTGGAGGGGTTGTCCAGAGTAGACATTATCTAGAGGCCATATGTGGGATTCCCCTCATATAGGCACATGAATGAGGAGCTAGTTGAGCTCCAACTAGAGAGGTGGATACAAGATCTTCATGCTAAGGAGGATGAGATGATCCCAGTAGACAGGGTCTGACGGTAGTTTGGGCTTGTATAGGATATTCCTTCATCCTTCCCACAAGTATCGGAGAGATGACATGGAGAGGCCTCTACCTCTACCACACCTACAGTGCCTATAGGGAGGAGGAGGAGCCAGTGGATTGGCGGATAGATGATGTTGGATGTATAGATAGGTACATGCAGTGGTGGGTGGCTCAGTTATGAGCCATACCACCTAGACCAGGGCAGCTAGACTTAGCTACCATTATAGTGTAGAGAGATGCCCTACTAGGGGTAGGTAGCGATGCTGATTACCCAGATAGGTATACTGCAAACACAACTGGAGGGGTTGGAGGTAGAGGTAGCAGAGCTACGAGTACATGTGGCCAGTCTGCAGGCCTAGATGGTGGAGGGAGAGGATGGAGGAGATGGAGGAGATGGAGATAGAGATGGTCAGGTGGCAGCCTTACTGGCTTAGGTGGTAGGTTTACAGGCTAGTTGGCCACATCCCAGGCACATATTGGGGCCTTACATGCCCAAATACAAGCATAGGGTAGGGGCACCACCACATGCACAGGAGGAGTTGGTCCCATTCACAGCTGGGTAAAGGGTAGGTTGTTATAGGGCAGGTCAGCTGCCGGGGTAGAGTACAGGGGCCGAGACCTATGGGACCACCATAGACCATGCTTGTATCCAGGTTACGGGATGCCCTAGGTGAGGTAAGATATTATCAAGATCAGCTCATGGTGGCTGGGATAGACTTCCTATCCTATGGAGAGTATAGAGCACACAGGCATCCAGTGAGAGGATGAGATCCCACACACATAGTGTGGAGAGCACAGGAGGTCAACGAGCTCTGAGGCCCGATCAAGGAGAGGCCACCAGCGCACGGAAACCAAGAGCTAGGTGAGGTGCCAGCAGGGACACAGGAGGCCGAGGGTGCAGGTGACACAGAGATGGAGGACATCCAATGAGATGCCTGAGATGCGGTCACCTAATTTTTGATGTATACTAGTGATTTTGGATATATATGTCGGCTGCGTGCCGAGGATAGTTGTATTTTTATCACATACCAGCTTGCGTGCCAAAGATAGTGAGGATGTATGAGTGATTTTTGTATATTTTGAGCATATACCGGCTGCGTGCCGAAGATATTTTGTATTGATTCATTCATTCTTTTTTATATATATGAGACCGACTGCATGCCAATGACATTTTGTATTATATATATATATATATATATATCGGCTTTTGTGCAAAAATTTTTGAGATGATGGACATGATGAGATAGACATGTATATTGAGATACACATTTATTGATTTATATGATGAGATTCATGGTATTTCGTGATTTGTATGAGACATTGGTTTATGGTTTGTGTTAGATGAGATATGGATTTGTTACTTTAATGTGGTTTGAAATTAGGTGAGTTAGGCATGATGGAGTTAGGTTGGTTTAGGCATGGATAGAGTGGGGTTATAGGCATAGTTGAGTAAGGTTAGTTTAGGCATGGATCGAGTCAAGTTTTGTTTGGCATGGATCGAGTCGGGTTTGGTTAAGCATGGATCAATTCGGGTTATAGGAATGGATCGATTTAGGTTATAGGCATAGATCGAGTAGTCGGGTTTTAGTTATGATTCATTATTTTGGCAATGAATGATACTATGGGTCATATGTGAAATGGTGTATAATCTATGTATAGTGATGATAGAGAGATGGTAGGTGTAATAAATGTATGTTGTGGTAAGAAACTTGTTATGTATGTGGCTTAATTTCCAAATTTGTTATAAAAGGGGAACTAAGTGAAATGTGATGTAAATGGTGAGTGAGGCATGGTTGAGGAATTTTTTAGGGTAGAAAATGGCCGAGCTAACCTCCAAGGGCCCCATGCCCTCAGAGTGCTGCCTACATAGTCCCGGTGAAAAGGGACCTCAAGTCGATGTAGTTCTCCCATGAGCTAGGGAAGAATATGAAAATGAGTTGGTAGGTTTTTGGGCATGTTGTGGGTTTAGGTTTAATAGGTGTGGGTAGATTATAGGTAAAAGGATGTAGGTGAAGGCGATTATGGTGAAAGGGGAGGATTACCTAAAAGGTAAGTGTCGAGGACCAAGTCCTGTATAAGGTAATCAAAATGTAAACAAAGATGGTTAAAAGATAAGAGGGGCAATAAAGCCACTGATTGGGTAGGATCATACCGAGTAGATCATACCTTGGAGGGGGTGATGAACATAAGATCTGAAAGACATTGCACGATTAACTGTTCTATGATGAAGGTAGTCACATGATCACCAAATGTCTAAATTCCAAGATGTCCTTGAGGAAATTTGAGGAAATGAGAGTGGAAATGGTAAGGAGGGTGAAAGGTAGCTAATTTTATATGTTTTGAGTAACAGGGCCTTTGGGCAAGTGGTCCTAGGTCACAATGGGCAAGTCCATGACTAAAAATTTTTAAGTTTTTGAGAGGTGATCGATGCGGGAAGTCTATATGGGATAATGAATATGGTACACCTTGAGGTCTTCGTGAAGCTGATCGATGCGGGAAGCTTCAGTTTCTCTCATTTTTTTTGGTTTTTTTAAGCATCACATAGTTGTCCTTGAGGGAGTAGTCTATTTATAGCAGCAATTTTGTCGAGAGGAAGATTTCCTTTTGAGGGAGTCATCTTTTTATTAGAAGTTTGACTCAAGGAGTTTGGTCCCATGTGAGGTATTTCAAATCATGGACAAGACCAAGGTGGAGGATAGGACTCTTGTTCAAAAGGCAGGTGGAACAACCATGGGATCTCATCTAAAGGTAGACGAAAAGTATCCATGAGAATCATGCTATGTGCAGTGCCATGGTACACATATTCAAGAGAAGATAACTAGTGACGGGTACTCACATGATTCTTGTTTAATTGTTAGGGAGGTGTATGGAGTGGATAGCGCTCAAGGGATGAGCCTGTAAAGAGACAAAGGGTGAGGTAGGACGACGAGTCAACAATAGAATGGTCAAAGATGCAATGCATTAAGGGGCTTAGGTTTGGGTTTACCATCAAGTGAGGATAAATGATAGGCACCTAATCCATATGTATGAGTTATGATGTATGGTCCAAGCCAATTAGGAGAAAAATTTTCCGTTTAATTTTTTTTACTTTGGTTACGTGTTGATTTTCTTTCAAGACAAGGTCACTAACTTGGAAGGTTCGTTCATGAACACGTTTGTCATAAGCACATTTGATACGTTGTTGGTAAACTTGAAGGTGATCCAGAGCATTAAGACGACGTTCGTCTAATAACTCTAGTTGTGCTAAGTGGTCTGACAAAATTCATCATCAGTAAGCATGTCATGGAGAGAAATGTGGAGTGAGGGGATCTAGACTTGAGAGGCAGAACAACCTCTGTACCGTAGACTAGCAAAAAGGGTGTGGCCGTAATGGAAGTGCAAATACTAGTGTGGTATGCCCACTAGGGAAAAAGGAATGTGCGTATGCCAATCCTTCCCAATATCGTCAACCACTTTCATGAAAATTTTTTGAGGGTTTTGTTAGTGGATTTGGCTTGGCCATTGGTTTGTGGGTAATAAGGTGATGAGAAACTAAGTTGAATGCCGAAGGCATCACAAAGTTTTTACAATGTTTTGTTTTTGAATTGTTTTCCATTGTCAGTGATGAGGCGATGAGGAACACCAAAGCAACAAATGATGTGATGGTTAATGAACTCACATATTTTCTTGGCTTTCATGGAGATGAGTGGTATGGCTTCCACCCATTTTGTGTAGTATTCGGTAGTAATTATGATCCATTGATGGCATTGGGAAGAATGAGGATTGATTTCTCTGACAAGATGCAAACCCCATTGAGAGAAGGACCAAAGGTCATGAGTGACCTATAAGGCATGACTTGGTGTATGATTAAGGTTGGAATGTTGTAGAATTTTACACAACGTTTGACATAGTCGTAAAAATCATGGTTAAGGGTCAACTAGTAATAGCCTAGGTGAAGAATATGCTTAGCAATGAAGCAAGGCCACTAAAGTGACCTCCACATATGCCATCATGAACCTCCTTAATGGTATAAGGAATTTCATAACTTGTGAGGCATCGTAAGAGAATACCATCAAAGCCGCATTTATAAAGGAATTCCCCTAGAATGATGAAATGAGAGACTTTTTTAAGGAAGGTGTGTTGTCCATTACAGTCACTCGAGTATTTTTAAGGAAGATGGAGAGAGAAAGGTAGTGAGTATTTTTATACCAAAGGTCACTCGGGTTCCGGGGTATCGGTTCGATTGAGTAAACATCATGAGGTAAATAAGAAGTTGAATGGAGGTGTTATATGGTGACAAAGATTTTGGAATCAGCAGAGGGAAGCGGTATTTGGGAAGCTAAGCAGGCCATGGTATCGAAAAATTTGTTAGTTGAACGTGGGATGGTTTGAAGGGTGTAACGATCAAAGGTGGTCAAAAGTATGTCTACATGATGTTTATACTTTTCAAGTATCTCATTACGATATTGGTACATACCATTGACTTGGTTTATGACCAATTTTGAATCACCAAAGATGTGGATTGATTTGACATCTAGGGCATATGTGGCTTGGAGACCTAGTACGAGTGCTTCGTACTCAAAATATTGTTGGTGCATTTAAAGTTTATTTTGAAATACAAAGGCATGGGTTCTCCATCTAGAGGAATGAGGATAATACCAGCCCCGCCCCCATGCTGACACTTGGAACCGTCGAAGAACAGTGTCATTTGGTAAGGGGGTTCGTCTAGGGAAAGAGTAACAATTGACTCATCGGGAAAGTCAAAATTAGAGGGTTGATCCCTAGAAATAGGTGCGTAGCCAGTTGGTTGGTCGGCGATAGCTTGGCCCTTGATGGAATTTTGATGAATGAATTCGAGGTCAAGATCAGCTAAAAGCATAAGCCATCACGCGGCACGCTGATTTTGATAAGGTTTTTGTACATGAAGTGTAAGGGATCGGTGTTGGTCACGACATAGGTTTTGTGGTTGAGTAGGTAATGGCGGAGTTTGGTGGCAATGAAAACTAAGGCTAAGAAAAGTTTTTCTGGATGGTTGTATCGGGTTTCATAGTCCAAAAGAGTACGACTTATGTAATAAACCACCTGCTCCCTGTGTTGTTCATCGCGATGAGCGAGCATGGCTCCCAAGGAATGATCAAGTAGTGGATATGTATAGGTAAAAAGGTTGATCATCTTTAAGTGGAATGAGTATGTGGTGGTTGTAGAAGGTATTGTTTTAGGGCCTCTCAAAAGCTTGTGTGAAGTCATCATCCCATTTAAAGGAGACATCCTTCCGAGAAGATGATGAAATGGTTGACATCGATTAGATAATTGTGAAATGAAATGGTGAATGGACTACAATTTACCTTGCAGGCTACTGAGTTGACGAAGGTTAGTAGGTGGAGGAATTTCGAGGATGGCCTTGACTTTAGCAGAGGTCAAATTCTATACCACGAGAGGAAACAATAAATCCAAGATCTTTCCGAGAGAACCACAAAGATGCACTTTTTAGGTCAAGGCGGATGTAATATTTAATGAGGCGGACAAAGATGGTTTTGAGGACGGTAAGGTTCTCAAAGCAACGTTTATATTTTCCCAAGAGATCATCCACGTAATCTTCCAATACGCGATGCATGATATCATGGAAGATGTAAGTCATAGCATGTTGATATGTAGCACCAACGTTTTTAAGGGAAAAAGGCATGAATTGATAGCAAAAGGTCTCCCAAGGGGTGATGAAATGCGGTCCTTTGTTGATCTTTTGGGGCAAGTAAAATTTGGTTATAACCGAGAAGCCATCCATGAGTGATAGCATCTCACAACCAATGGTGAGGTCAACCAGTTGATCAATCCTGGGTAAGGGAAATTCATCTTTCGAGAAGGCTAGGTTGAGTTCACAGAAGTTCGTGCAAATGTAGAGTCCCCTATTGTTTTAGTGAGCATGGGACGATGTTAGAAATCCAACGTGGATAATCAATGGGTAAGATGAAGGAAATGGAAATAAGGTGTTCAAGTTCTTGTTTTTCGAGAAGAGCAATGCGAGGGTGCATTTTCCTTAGCTTTTGTTTGATAAGTTTGGCATTGGGAGCGATTACGATATTGTGGACCTATTGATGATGAATCGCAGCACCCCCAGAATGTCTCGTAACATGATGGGTTGAGACTCTCAAATGTGATTGCATAACATGGAGCTTTTCCCAAGTGTGGGACCTTGCGAAATCGAAAAGCTCTTCGGATGAAGGCGTTCCTATTCCTCTGTTTAGATGCACATGTAAAAAAAGAGGGTTTACTCAAAACCTAAACTAACTTTCCAAGGAGACAGGGTAAGAAGATGCATAAAATAAAACCTAAACTAACAGAGGTGATGCACCGAGGAATGAAGAACATCTGTCTTGTTAATAAACACAAACCACTAAAATGCAATGCAAGATCATGCACAGATAACCGATTTGCAATGAAAGATCAAGAGGATGCAAATGAACACAGAGAGGGTTGAGAATCATCCACAGACATGCATTAATTTTCTCCAAGATTGATGATACAACAATCGCAAAACGCCAGAGGCAAGGTTGCATTACAGTTTCAAATGGGAGGTTTTTACTCCACAAGTTCACCTGCCAAAGAGAAGAAGGGAGGGGCAAAACAAAAATGTCCAACCTTTAGAAAGAAGCCCCTCCTTACAATTTATAGGAAGAATGAGAGAGAAAAGAGAGAGGAAATCAAAATCTACCCCAACCACCTCCAGATTGCACTTAACTCATCTCATAATGATGGTAGGTGAGAATCCCAGTGAACCCAAAAGTGGCGAACTGTATTTTGAATTTTTAAGAATTTTTTCTCACCTAATTAAAGATATCCAGTCGTAGTTGGACAGAGGACCTCGTAATCTTTCCAAAAAGTCCAACCTTGCATGAATCCGAGCTCCCAGTCAAAAGTTATGGCCATCTGAATATTCTGCGCAGGGCTACTTCCTGTCAGCGCTCAAAATGTTGCGCCTCCTGAAGGTGCGCCTTGGCACATCCATGTGTGTGTCGACATCCTCTTACATGCGCCAAGGCGCAAATTTTTCTGTGTCGACACTCCGTGTCATGCACTGGCAAGGCGTAACTTTTTTCGTGTCAACACCCGTGTCATGCGCCACTTCTGTGCGCCAAAGCGCAACTTTTTGTGTGTCGACACTCCGTGTCATGCGCCAAGGCGCAACTTTTTCTGTGTCGACACTCCATGTCATGTGCCACTTCTGTGTGCCAAGGTGCAAATTTTTTTGTGTCGACACTCCGTGTCATGCGCCACTTCTATGCGCCAAAGCGTAACTTTTTCTGTGTCGACACTCCGTGTCATGCACCACTTCCTGTGCGCCAAGGCACAAATTTTTCTGTGTCGACACTCCGTGTCATGCGCCACTTCTATGCGCCAAGGCGCAAATTTTTCTGTGTCGACACTCCGTGTCATGCGCCACTTCTGTGCACCAAAGCGCAACTTTTTCTGTGTCGACACTCGTGTCATGCGCCACTTCTGTGCACCAAAGCGCAACTTTTTTTGTGTCGACACTCCGTGTCATGCGCCACTTCGTGTGCCAGCGCAACTTTTTTGTGTCGACACTCCATGTCATGCGCCATTTCTGTGTGCCAAGGCACAACTTTTCCTGTGTCGACACTCCGTGTCATGCGCCATTTCTGTGCGCCAAGGCGCAACTTTTCCTGTGTCGACACTCCGTGTCAGTGCGCCACTCTCGTGCGCCAAAGCGTAACTTTTTCTCGTGTCGACACTCCGTGTCATGCGCGCCACTTCGTGCGCCTAAAGTGCAAATTTTATCAAAATCGACAATCCGTGTCATGCGCCACTTTACGTGCGCCAAGGCACAACTTTTTTTCGTGTCAACAGAGCGTGTCATGCGCACTTTGATTTCCATATTCTTAGGCTTGTCTATATCTACCCTGGGGAAAGATATATTGTGGACCAATATGGTGGGGTCAATACTAGGCATGTCTACGTAAGACCAAGTGAAAGCATGGTTATGATCTCGGAGAAAAGAAGTGATGGCTTCTATTCAAAGCAACATCTAAAGATTGTATCCGATCTTTAGGATGTGTGGGTCATCCCAGTATGAATGTTCATCTTGCTAATCGATTCATTCAACATGGTTTGCATCTCAGAGGGTAACGACCGATGAATATATGAGTCTTCTGCACCAAGGTAGGTGAGTATGGATTCATCATCCTGACATTGAATGATGTTAATTGTAGGTGTGTTGTCATCGATCATTTCAAGATATAGGAATGGAAGAGTGGAAGGGGCCTCACCTTCATGTTGATAAGTCAAAGGCCCCAAGGAAATGGTGTTTATGAAAAAAAAGTTAGGGGGATAGATTCAGGATCCATCGACTCTATCGGTGAGGGTGGTGATGAAGGTGGAGTGGGTGAAGGTGGTGATGAAGATGAAGGTGGAGAAGGGCTAGGGTCCTCAATGAGTTCAATGTGGGCCTGTTTGGTAGGAGGTTCGGGGAAGTCGATACCACTATGGTCGTTATGTTTGTGGGTGGTACATGGAATAACGGTATGGTGGCCTTACTCATAAAATCCAAAACCAAAACCCTTCCATGCAGTGGTGCAGGAAGGTGTGGGAAAAATGGTGATTGGTAAGTGATTGGAAGTCAGTGGAAAATGGGCGGGTTTGTGATGGTGGTTCAGGTGTGTAAGTGGTAGTATCAAGTCCCCATAGGTAAGACTAGTATGAAGATGATGAGGACCATAAAGGATGTGTTCTCCTATATGGTGATCATAGCGAGGGTTTTGGTGAAGGCTTCCATACTCCTGCGGGAGTAAGGAATGTGTTGACACTATATAGGTGGTACTCCCCCAGAGTGAGGCATTGAAAAAAACCTTCCAAGGGATCAGTGGTTGGTAAGTAGGTAGCTGGAATAGATGATGTGTCAGAGGTCGATGCGGAGGTGGATTTAATGGATTGGGAAGCTAATGGGTCAGCCATGGAGGTTATAGCAGCAGTAGGAATGGAGGAGGTATGTGTGGTGAAAGCAGTGGTTATACTAGTAGGTAGAGGTGTAGGTGAAGTGGTATTGGTTACGGAGGTAGACGGCTTGACAGGTATGAGCACATCATTGGGTCGGTAAAGCATGTTGCATGTTTTGAAAGGTGATGGGTCAGCTAGAATGGTATAAGTGTGTCCTTTGTGTTCAAACTTTACACAACGATGCAAAGTGGAAGGAACGCAACCCATGACATGGATCCAGGGTCTACCAAGCAACAAGTTATATTGGAATTCCCCCTCCAAAATGTAAAACAATTGAATAGTGGGGGACCCACGCGAACGTGGAGGATGACAGTGCCTAGTGTGGAGGTGATAGTGTCATTGAATGAACGCAACATGACCAGATGTTTATGCATGCAATTGTTAGGTATGCGCATTTGAGAAAATGCATGGGATGAAATGATGTTAATGCTAGCACCTCCATCAATCATCACACGGCGTACCCATATGTCATCAATGTGGACATAGATGAAGAGGGATGGATCCGGGTCATCATTTTGGTGCAGTGCGATCTCTTCCTCTGAGAAGCTAAGGGAGGCCACTTGGTGAACAAGGTGGGGTGAAGATGAAGGTGGTAATTTGGTGAGAGAGGCTACATGATGGGGTGTGATAATGGAGGCTACGGGTGTAGGGTCATTGGGTAAAACCTCAATAGATTAAAGAACCTCCATGAGAGCTTGACGATGGGATTCTGAGGTTTGGATGAGGTCGTATAAGGAAATTTTGAGGGGAAATTTATGAGCGACGCTATTAAAATGGGGTACGTGGGGCCGTGGATAGTTATTTTAGGTATGGGTGCAGATGGTATGTTGAGTATAGGATTGGTTGGTAGGTCAGTTTCCTTTTCTTTTCCCTTCTACGCATATGTAGTGACGTGTATCATGTTGATTTGAGGGGAGTTGGCGAATGGGGAAGGTGTAGGGTGAGTGGTGTAACGACATGAAGGGAAAAAACCTACTGGAGGAGAAAATCCTGTGAGGTGAGTGAGTCTGCGCAACGACATTAGGGTGGTGACGTGGTAAGTTCTCTAATGCGAACCATGTTAATTTCAAATCTTGGGAGTGGCTCTAGGAGTTGTGAGGGTGGAGATTGTGGTTGTTGAGTGGGTAGTGTGGGAATGGGTGTCAGTGAAAATAGGATCCTTGTCGAAGAAGGTTGTCATCATCAAAGTTAGTTTCGGTGGACACAATTTGATAAGGACAGTTTTCAAGGCCTTGTCATTCTCCACATCATGCCCTATCACACGATGGTAGGCACAAATTTTAGTATCATCAAACCCTTTTGGCTTGGGTTTGATGGGGTCATAAGGTCGGAGTGGCGGTTATGTGATAACAGAGGTCTCGAGGAGGTTGGTTAAAATTTTGGCAAAGGATCTGCTAGTGGATCACCATGGGAGGTGAACATGGGTTTGGGTGCAGGTGTATGGTTGATTTTTGACAAACCTGTTTTGGAAGAGGAGGAATGGATTGAGCTATGGGTTGAGGTTCCGGTGTGGTTTTAGGTATCGATCATGTTTGTTTGGGTAGGGGTACAATAGATGGAAAGGTAGGAGGGTGTGTGGTTGTTTTGACTACCTTTTTGTGTGATAGTGGAGTTTTGTTTTTGGGTTGCACCTTTGGGTAAAGGTGATGTGGGTGTATGAGGTCTATAAGGAAAAGCAAATGGAGGAAGAGGGAGAGTTACCCATGGGGGATAATGGGGTGTTGTGAAGGTAGATGACATGGGTCGTGCTTGGGGTGTGAGAGACGGTGGATCTGAATGTAGTGGGTAGTGAAGAAATAAGCGAGGGTATTGGAGGTATGGGTGGTAAAGAGGTCGTAGGTGTAGGTGTAAGTCAAGTTGGGCATCCGGGTAGGTCGAGGCTTGTGAGGAAGGAATGGGTTGTTGTGTTTTTGGTTTATTAATGGGTGGAGTTTTCTTGACCATGTGGGGAAGTTGAGATCCTAAGACAGACGAGATAGGTACAGGTGCGATTGGTGCAGCTAAGGTATGAGTTCTATGGGTTTGGTGCTTCTGTTTGGGTGTTAGAGTAGGTGTGGTGTTGACTTTGGAGGATGTAGCTAAATCCAGTTTGATAGGTGGATGAGTAAGGATGGTGGTTGGGGTGACCCCTAAAGTGGTAATGGGTTTAGTCGAGGAAAATGTTGTAGGTATGGGTTTGGGTTTAGGTGTAGGTTGAGTTATGGGTAAGGGTGCAGTTTGAGCTATAACCGGTGTTGTGGAAGGGGTTGTGATAGAGGTGGTTGTGTTTGGTTCGATTGGTCGAAATATTTTTGGGTAGATAGTGGGGGTATCGCAGAGGATCTCTTCATCTCGTGTCAAGACGGAAGTAAAAGGTGCCCCATAGTAGATCCCTATCCACATAATCTAAGTGATCAGCCAAATGTGAGAATGGCACATCTGTAGGTGGAGTTGGTGAGGACCTGTTGTCCACTCAAAATTCCCTGCTCTAATGAAAGTAAAAAATTTCAAAAATTTTGAGTTTAAGTGTTTTCCTCTGAAGTACTGAAGTCGTGAAATTGAGAAAATCTGTGTTTTGGGTCATTTTGTATGTATTTCGGGCCTGTCGGACATTTTTGTCCCGCGTGTCCCAAGTTCCGAAGTGCGTTCTGTTCCCCGATCGGCCGAAATCCCCGAAGTTGTTCCATTTTCGGCACCTCGCTGACATTTTTGTCCCAAGTGTCCCAAAACTTATTGTGCGAGTTGTTCCAATTTCGGCCGAAACACCCGAACCGCGTACTTCACGCGTTTTCATCCCGAATGTCCCAAACTTCTCCGGACCTATTGTAACATTTTCACCCGAAACCGGCCGAGTCGCGTACTCCGGAACTTTTTGTCCCAAATGTCCCAAGTTCAAACGGGCCTTTTGTTTCACTTTCAGCCGAAATACTCGAACCGTGTACTTCGCGCGTTTTTGTCCCAAATGTCCCAAAATGCATTTGTGCGTCTTCTCCCTGTTTCGCCCGAATCGGCCGAGCCGCGTGTTTCGCGCATTCGCGTCTCACATGTCCCAAGCGTACCAAGTGTCATTCGTGCTTATTTTTCCCGCTCTACCCGAATATCATGCTTATTCAAATTGGTGGGTATGTATTAAATGCACATTTATGGCCTTTCACCCTCCTAAACGGCTATATAATGAGCATTTCCCCTTTGCATTTTTCGCACTACTTCCATGCTATCTTTTGCTCGAACCCTTACAATTTGAAAACCTGCACGTGTATCCCCTCCCTCTGTAATTCCTTCCCGAGTTTAGCTTGCGGTTCTGAGACTATTAATAAGAAGATCAAATTTCAGGGACAGGAACAAATTTCACCACTTGAGTCTGTCGTTTGCAATATTGGGGACAGCGAGGCTCGTCATCTTGATTTCAGTGATTTTTGGGCGAGAATGGCGGACACAAACCCTACACCAATGGCGCAGATGATTCACGATAGTGGTTTGGCTTTTGCTGGAGGTTTCCCAATCTCAGTACAGTGTGCTGATACCGTGCTTTCATGCGGAGCTCACTTCGACCCGTTTGAGCGAATTGACTAATATACATGGGGAACTCATCGCCAAATTGGATGCTGCCACCATTAGCACTGCTCTGAGGATTCCAGAGATGGATAATGCCATAGTCGTTTCCCGGGATCAAGCACAGGCCCTGTTCGACCAAGACAGTGACAAATATAAGGCACGAGTGGCGAAGTCCTGGCTTAAAAACCCTAGGAAGGGAGCTTCTCGTCTGACCAAAACCCTCTTCCGAGCAGATTTCAATGAAGAGTTGTCAGACTTCATAATCTTGTTGGCTCAAAGTTATGGGTTTGCCCTCTACCAACGAATTTCACTTCGTATGTGCCCGCTCATCAAGCATGGTGTGCGAAGGAACGCAAAATATCAATGGGCGGAAATCATAAGCATGAATTTTTTTGGAGCAATTGTCCAATGTGCAAAGCAAACGAAGAAGTTCTATATGACTTCGTACCTGATGTATACTCTGGCAGCATCAAGGCAGTGGTTCGGTTTTTCTTATATAGATGCACACAAAGATGATCCAGTATATGCTTACTGCCCGCAGTTCACCCTGGAGACCAGCAATCGTAATTTTGAAGGGTCAATGATGCTTTCACCATGTACGTGGTCAGATTGCTCAAGGTGATACTGCTAGAAGGTTTTCAAATGAAGCCATGAACCTGATATCGCAATATGGTGCTTATTTCATCCAATTCAGGAAATTTTCTTATATCAGGCTTGCTGGCTATGAGAGCACCCCTCTGCGGCTTCCCATGTTCTGCAATGATAAGATGGCTTTGATCGAAGTATGCAGGTAGTTAGACAAACTGCACAGAACCTGCAGGGACAAGAAGATTTCTGGCTTGCACTTTCCCATCTCTCTGGGAAACTACACTTGCAAAACAGCCCTGGACGCACAGAACATAGAGAGAGCCCTGGTTCCTATCACTGTTCATTTCTTCAAGCCAAGAACCTACTTTGACTTGAAGAAGTTTATTGAACAAAACATCAAGATAATCTACCATCATAGGGTAGATACAGAAGACTACTGGGCTGACTGTGCGGATGATTTTGAGGCTAGGAGAAGGCATTGTGGTAGGTTCTCCCTGCAATTGATCCAAGAACCTCGGTGTACTGTGTTCCCGAAGGTCTCCAGGATGACAACTCTGATCTATACTCGTATGAATATGAAAATGTGGTTAAGCACACTCCTTATGCAGACTTTCCGAGGAAAAATTTTCAGCCCAGAAATCGTTTGCCTGCTTCTCAAACAAGATTAGCACTTGAAGGACCTCCCGTTAAAATCCCCTGTCAATGCGACTGCGAGGTGGAAGAACCAGATGATGATGAGGATAACGAAGCTTGCATGAAGAGTTTGTGGAGGAATTCGATGATGAGGCAGAAGAACTTGAGGGATCCCGTGTTAATTTCTTCACCACTGAAGGCATTGATGATGGAGATGATTATGATGAAGTGGTAGTAGACATGAATAGCGAATCATTTGCTTTCATCAGATAGGAGCTTTCTTCACTTTCACCGAGAACAATGATGTTCTCTCGGTCCCATAAGCAACTCTCGCCGCTTTGAGGATCATGTTGCCCAATGGATAAGGTACTGGTCCGCTTCCCGAGTTTGTCTAAGTTCTTGACTTTGTCTCATTTCTTGAATTTATGCCAAGTCATCCCAAATGAGTCGCAAAAACTATTGGTCGTCAGATAGGACTTTACGGAGAGCAATAGTCAGGGGACAAGAAGTCCCTCATCTTTAATGGGAGAGGTTCCCTTATTCAGAAACGAACTTATTTACAAATGTACAAAACATTATTTGTTGGTTAAACTTGGATATCACGAAAGTGTTTTCTATGAAGATCATCAATTACAAAAGGACTGAGGAAATGAGAGTACGGGAAAGAGCAGAAAGGCAACATGCAGAATTATAGATATCAGAGTAATTCTTTATGTATGCGAAAGTCACAGTGAATTGAAACAAGATCATTTGTATCGAATAAATAAGATGGAATTTAAAGACACAAAGTTCTGTAAATAACATCTGCTTAGAACACAAAGTTTCTTAACATAACACAGATTCATTAATCAAGGAAACAAAGTTCCTTCTTGGTTATACAAGATCACCGTGCTTGCAAAGTTGAAGAGTATGCAATCGGTAAGACTAACGAACTTGAGACAAATGATCTTCACAAAGAAAATAAATGAAAGCTTAGGAATAACAGAGATCAGATAGACAAAGAATGGAAAGTCCTTCTGTATTGATTTCTTTATAATCTATTTACACTTTTAGAAAATATGCCAAGTTCTTCTCCCTCAAAATGGCGTGGAAAGGCCATTATATAGCTTACAAGTCAACTACTCTTCAGAACTACTTTTAACTAAAGATTAGTTAAGGATTGCCAATCGCAATACCTCAACCTATTACAATGAATCCGAGAAAAATAAATAGAAAAGAAGAGAAGAATAAGGAAAAGAAGACAGTGGCCTGGTCCACCGAGAGGGACCCACCGACTTGTAATTCGCTGCCTAAATCTCTTCAACGCCTCAACTATATCTCTGCCACGAGGGACTGACGTGTTAGTCGTAGACTGAGTCCAAAATCCTAGACACCTCTCCATCTCTTTATCAAACTCGACATGAGTATGATAATATTTGTTTGCTTCTTCAATGGCAGATTGAAGAGAGCAAATCTCCTTCATTTTCTCCTTGGATATGGAACTTTCCTTGAATAAGTTATCTTTGACAAAAGCTCTGAATTGAGCTTTGATTTCTTGCAAGGAAAGGGAAGTACAGGAAGTCTCATCCCGAAGATGACAAAGTGTATGTCTTTGAAAGTAGAGATCACCGGTGTCTTGAAAGCTTCACCCTTCGCCACCTGTTCTCGATTCTCCCAAAGCCTCCTCTAGGAATCTGATCTTCCACTCGACACTCGTAGACCCGGGACTTCAACATTATCCTTTGCATCATCAAAGACTTTACTCGCCAACAAAACATTCTCATCTGCTCGTCCCATGAGTCGAGGTCTACTATGCAATCGCTCCAGAGTTTGAGCTCTTTATCCATGATATTGATAGTAGAGGAGAGCTTCAGCTTGCACATTGCTCACCTTTTCGTGGAGTTTGAAAGCTTCATCGATGAAGTTTAATCCAGAACAAGCATGTCTTCCACTGTGGCTTCAATAGCTCGCCGCCATAGACATGTAATACTTGTGCATATCTTTGATACTCGCACTTCATCCAAGAATCGTAATTTCAGAAGGGTCAATGATGCTTTCACCATGTACGTGGTCAGACTGCTCGAAGGTGATACTGCTAGAAGGTTTTCAGATGAAGCCATGAACCTGATATCGCAATATGGTGCTTATTTCATCCAATTCAGGAAATTTTCTTATATCAGGCTTGCTGGCTATGAGAGCACCCCTCTGCGGCTTCCCATGTTCTGCAATGATAAGATGGCTTTGATCGAAGTATGCAGGCAGTTAGACAAACCGCACGTAAGAACTGCAGGACAAGAGGATTTCTGGCTTGCACTTTCCCATCTCTCTGGGAAACTACACTTGCAAAACAGCCCTGGACGCACAGAACATAGAGAGAGCCCTGGTTCCTATCACTGTTCATTTCTTCAAGCCAAGAACCTACTTTGACTTGAAGAAGTTTATTGAACAGAACATCAAGATAATCTACCATCATAGGGAGATACGTAAGACTACCGGGCCGATCATGCGGATGATTTGAGGCCGGAGAAGGCATTGTGGCAGGTTCTCCTCGTAATTGATCCAAGAACTCGGTCTGCACTGTGTTCCTGAAGGTCTCCAGGATGACAACTCTGATCTATACTCGTATGAATATGAAAATGTGGTTAAGCACACTCCTTTGGAGGACCCGGATTGGAACAGAAAGAGAGAGATGATCTAGCCGAGATCCTTGCTCAGTCTTAGTCGGGACTAAGGTCCGGTTTGACAGATGGTTCGAGAATTCGGGAGGCATTCAGGAGAATCCTCTTCTAAGGATGCTTCAACACCAAGAAGAGAAGCATTTATTCCAAGGTCGGGAACACCGGTGAAGACCCCTCCGCCTCATCAACACAAGGACCTGCAGCTTCTACTCCTTCTTCATCCACTCAAGTGTACCAGAAGAAGCTCAAGGAGGTTAAGAAGGAGCCTGTGGAAAGTGATCCTCAAAGAAAGCAGGCAGAGTTGCCTATGGGACCAGAGAACATCATTGTTCTCAGTGAAAGTGAAGAAAGCGAAATGCCAACCCCTGCAAATGCTCCTGAAGATCCAACAGATAAAGATAAGGAAGTCCAGAGCACTTTGTGCTTCCAAGTGCTACCGATTGATTCTTGGCAGCCATTGTGTCCAAGTGCCCTTCCAATGTCTCAACTCGAGACCACGGCTTCATGAGACCTTGAGCGTCATGAGCTCTATGTCTCTCGGTCCTCTTGCCCATCCTGCTGATTCCTCTTCCTCCTTTGCATGGGTGCAACCTATGGTTGATATAAGGAAGAGGAAATTTTCCTCTCGGAGCTCGGGACCAAATTTTGATGCTGTCGCAGCCTTGTTGGGCACCACTCCTTCTCGTGCCAAGAAAGCTAGAACTACCTCCTGAATAGTGTCAGATGCTCAAGGTCAGCAATTCCTGGAGATTGCCAAGCCTACAGTAGACAAATCAGAATCAGACTTGCTGGCATCTGACTTGGAGCTTTCAAGAATCCCAATGGGGGAGTCTACTCCTGAAGGTGAGATTCACAACCTCAAAGAAACAGTCACAAGAGTCATTGGGAGGGTAGAGAAAGGGCAACAAACTATTGAACAGTTGGAAGAACAGGCCCAAGTTCTCACAGGTTTCATCAAGTCTCTTTTGTCTAAGGACAAAGTTTTGGACCCTACCCCATTGACTACTCTCCCACCTCCTGTAATTCTAAGCCAAGATGAAGTGCAGAGTATCAAAGATATGCACAAGTATTCTGTCTATGGCAGAGCTATTGAAGCCCTGGTGGATGACATGCTTGTTGCTGGATTAAACTTCATCGATGAAGCTTTCAAACTCCACGAAAAGGTGAGCAATGTGCAACTGAAGCTCTCCTCCACTATCAATATCATGGATAAAGAGCTCAAACTCTGGAGCAGTTGCATAGTAGACCTCCGACTCATGGGACAGGCAGATGAGAACATTTTGTTGGCGAGTAAAGTCTTTGATGATGCAAAGGATAATCTGTCGAAGTCCTGGGTCTACAGTGTGGAGTGGAAGATCAGAGTCCTGGAGGAGGCTTTGGGAGAACTGAAGAACAGTTGGCAGAAGGGTGAAGCTTTCAAGACACTGGTTATCTCTGCTTTCAAAGACATACACTGTCATCTTCAGGATGAGACTTCTGGTACTTCCCTTTCCTTGCAAGAAATCAAAGCTCAATTCAGAGCTTTTGTCAAAGATAACTTATTCAAGGAAAGTTCCATCTCCAAGGAGAAAATGAAGGAGATTTTCTCTCTTCAATCTTCCATCAAGAAGCAAACAAAGATTATCATACTCATGTCGAGTTTGATAAAGATATGGAGAGGTGTCTAGTATTTTGGACTCGCCTACGACTAACACGCGTCCCTCGTGGCAGAGATATAGGCGAGGCGTTCAAGAGATTCAGCAGCGAATTCTCAATTGATGGGTCCCTCTCAAAGATGACCGACCACCGTCTTCTTTTCCTTATTCTTCTCTTCTTTTCTATTTCTTTTTCTCGGATTCATTGTAATAGGTTGAGGTATTGCGATTGGCAATCCTTAACTAATCTTTAGTTAAAAGAAGTAGTTACAAAGAGTAACTGACTTGTAAGCTATATAATGGCCTTTCCACGCCATTTTGAGGGAGAAGAACTTGGTATATTTTTCGAAAGTGTAAATAGATTATAAAGAAATCAATACAGAAGGACTTTCCATTCTTTGTCTATCTTATCTCTGTTATTCCTAAGCTTTCATTTATTTTCTTTGTGAAGATCATTTGTCTCAAGTTCGTTAGTCTTACCGATTGCATACTCTTCAACTTTGCAAGCACGGTGATCTTGTATAACCAAGAAGGAACTTTGTTTCCTTGATAATGAATCTGTGTTATGTTAAGAAACTTTGTGTTCTAAGCAGATGTTATTTACAGAACTTTGTGTCTTTAAATTCCATCTTATTTATTCTATACAAATGATCTTGTTTCAATTCACTATGACTTTCGCATACATAAAGAATTACTCTGATATCTATAATTCTGCATGTTTCCTTTCTGCTCTTTCCCGTACTCTCATTTCCTCAGTCCTTTTGTAATTGATGATCTTCATAGAAAACACTTTCGTGATATCCAAGTTTAACCAACAAATAATGTTTTGTACATTTGTAAATAAGTTCGTTTTTGAATAAGGGAACCTCTCCCATTAAAGAGGAGGGACTTCTTGTCCCCTGACTGTTGCTCTCGTAAATTCCTATCCGACGAGCAACGGGACCTAATGGAAATTCTCGTAAAATGTGTCTTAGAGACGGAAATTGGCTAGCTTCAACTTCCATGGGTAAGAGAGCCGAAAGTAGGTCTGTTGTGTTTTGGGTAGTGGATGGAGAATGCTCACCAAGAGGCAAAGGTATCTCAACTGGGTCTATGATGGGTGGATGAGATGATAAGAGCTCCTCTATAAGTGGAGGAATGGATAGGTGTTCCTCTATGGGTGGAGGAGGTAATGGGTGCTCTTTTGTGGGTGGAGGAGGTAATGGGTGCTCCTTTGTGGGTGGAGGAGGTAATGGGTGCTCCTTTATGGGTGGAGGAGGTAATGTGGGTAAAGGTTCTCTAAGTGGAGAAGCCAAGGGTGAGATGGTCTCGATGTTAGTGGAAGACTCCTCCATAGGTGATGAAGGAGATGAAAGATGTTCCTCTATGGGTGAAGGAATAGGGGAGGTTGGTTCTGATGCGGAAGGAGGATTTCGGGCTAGGATTTCCTCTATGGAAGGGATGTGAGGTAATTGGGAGGTGATAGGTACGTCATTAAAGATAGCATGGACCTCGCGGGTATGGGTATTGTTAGTTAAGGTCTCATCGGTTTGATCTGGACGAAGGGGCATGGTTGGGAAATGGTTTTTGAAGATTTGTAGATTTTGGTTGGGGGTGGCATTGGGATTATCCACAATTAACTCGCCTTTCTCAAGCATTTCTTGGACAATATTTTTGAAAGTGATGCAGTTTCCGTCACTATGACCCTTTACTCGATGATAGTTACAGAAATCATGTTCTTTATACCATGCGGGCATGGGGTGATCAGGGTCAAAACCAATGTGTGGTTTTATAGGTGGAAGGGTGATGGCTCGAATTTGATAAGCTTTTCTAAGATAGAAGAGTAAGGTTCCCCAATTGGGGTATATTTGCACTACTCTCGTCTAAATTGAAAAGTCTAGACATGTGAGAGATTAGATGAGGGTGTAGCCTGATTTGATGGATGAGTTGGGTTGGCCTTGAGTACCACTGGGTTAGCGGTGCCCTTAGCTTTTGAATAATTGGTTTGTGGTTTGGAATAATAAGAAGTACCATTCGACTTGAATGTCGAATTCTTATTGCGTAATTGGATTTTCTTCTCTTCGATGGCCTAAATCTCTAACTTTCATGCCATAGTGAATGCCTCATCGAATGTTCGAAAGGTTTGGACCTGCAAGGTCGATGAAATATGTCTAGCGCAAGCCCATGTGAAGAGCTTGATGAGTTAATTTTGTGGCAGTTGGAAGGTAAGTTGATTGATCAAGCTGCGCCAACGAGCGACAAAATCTATGATAGATTCATCCTCATACTAACGTGTGGAATATAGATCGGTCATGGTAACCTTCTTGATGATATTGATAGAGAAATGATCCAAGAAGGCTTGGGCTACCTAATTGAATGAGAATATAGAGTGTTTAGGTAACCCACTATACCAATCTAATACAGTCCAGTGAGGGACATGGGAAAGATTCTCAAAAGCAAGGCATCATCATGAGCAATCAAATAAAACCTGTGTTTGAATGACCGCAAATGTTTTTTGGGTCTTCTTTGCTATTAAAATGATTGAATTTAGGCATTTCCTAATGCATAGGGTATGAACGGATAGGAATGGATGGGTGAATAGGCTTGTTACAATTCTTTGTCGTAGGTGAGAGTGTTATGGGAGCCAAAACCGGTGCCTCCAATATCGCATCTTGTCCAACATCAATTTAATTAGGTCGTTGGTGGGTTGTGATGATTGGATGCCTCCGTAGCGTGAGAAGGTTGGTTTTGGGCATATAACAGGTGGCACTCCATATATATGGGGGTGCCATTTAGGGTGGTGGAGAAGAGGGTAGTGAAATAGGGGTAGTACGTCGGAATGAATAATGGATGAAACAGAGGTTGTTGATAGTATGTATATAGGGGTGGAAGGGTCATGGTAACCCTTTTTGGAAATAGGGGCTAATGATTTTGGAATGGAAAGAACCACATTCTCGAAATGGGGTAGGGGTCACCGACACTAGAGGTGGTAATGTAGCTATGGTATGTGTGAGACATTAGGGGTAGATAAGGTTGTGTTTGGAGTAGTCGTCAAGGGTATGGTGGATGTAACAGGTGCCACAGAGGTAGCAGACATGGCAGTCATAGCGGGTATAGGACCTAACTACAATACGACTAGGGGTAAGGTGGATGCGGGTAGCACATAGTTAGATGGGGTCGATGTGGGAGTGGGTGCGAGATTCGAAGGGATAGATATGGGCATGTCGTATATCAACTGATCTGAAGCATCTTGAGTGGATGAGTGGGAAAGGTAAAAATGCAAGGTAGCAGGGTTCTTGTCAAGGAGTCGTGTGAACTCCTCATCTCCGTTAGGGATAGTGATAGGCTGGATGGGATCCATGGCTGGTGATAAAATAGAAGGTGGTGAAGGACTAGGTAGGAGTGGTTGACAACTGGCGTGAAATACAAGTGCACTTGCTTATCTTCGGGTCAGCACCATGTGAACCAGTACTGATCAGGTAGAGATGCTTCTCTATAAATGACACAGAGAGCAGCAGGAACAGGTGAATCTGGCGACAAAAAGTGGGTTAAGTACCAGATGGTGGCTAGAATGTGAAATAGGCTAACCAATTCCAGTTATGGAAAACTGATGCCGGTGAGGGGTAATCGCTCGCGCGATTCATCAGAAAATGACAAGTGAGTAAAAAATAATGCAAAAGGTAAAATCGGCTGAATGTATGCCAAATCTAAGGATGTTTAAAACATCAATGGAAATAATGACAGTGATAGGGGTTGTGAAAAGTGGAAGAAAGTGAAGCAAAATGTCCTTTTGAGTAGCTTAGAAAAAGGACATGGAACCGATGTCGGTTGGGTATAACCGATGGCGGTCAGAGGTAACCGACGATGGTTGTTCTTGTGAAATTGAAACATGATGAAAGAAAGTGGTTGTGAATTAAAATATGATGTAGAATCAAACCCGCACTCGAGAATGATTATGATATGGCCCGGACACACTCAGTGAAGCTAGAATACACCAGCTATGATAAGGAGTGTGAAAGGATGAACAAAAAGTGACGAATGTGCTCTCTCACCGAAAACGCAATCCAAGCAAAAACACTAAGAAAATGTGATCCTAGGAGTGCCCTTTCTATTGTGTTTGTTTAGCTTATGTTATTTAGGGACTAACACATGAATTGTGAAATAGATTTTTTTGGTGAGGATGGCTTCCTACAAAGAAGGAGATCTAAAAGGTGAGGTTTCAGGTATGTTATGGTGGGGGCGGGCTTCGCTCTGAAGTATGACTCGATAGAGCAGCGAGATGGGTGCCCACTATGTTGTGATCGTGTGATCACCTACAGCTTCTTCCAGGTAGGATGTTGTTTAAGAATGTATGTATTTTGAATTTTTGTATGGTTTGGTAAGACTCAGAGAAAGAGAAAAGGATAGAAGTGATTTTCTACGATTCGTTTGTCATCCATCAACTAGGCATGACTTCCAGCGTATAGGTTGCCATCAATTAATGTGAGCTAATGCAATAAATCAGAATGGAATACACTTATTTTTAAACCCAAATCGAAAATGTGAAACTCGATGACACAATAAGATGAAGAGGAAGAGGGATGCTCTTTCACTACAATGCAAAAAAACATGAAGAAGTGGTTCTTTTTAACTATAGAAAAGAAAAAGTTTCCTTTAGAGAAAATAAAAAGAAGAGGTGGATTACCAGGGAAGAGAATTAGTGTGTACGCTTTTCAGAAGGGAAACAAACACACAATTTTTTCCTAGGAATGAATGAAATGTAAGGAACCCTAGATGGGTCCCACCAGGCATGCCAAAATGTTTCACCTGATTCTTAGATTGTTTCTTTGAAGTGTTGACAAAACAGATAGGGTAACGGGCGTACAAGGAATACCTGTTCAAATGTTGGTTGATGGGTTGTTGCGCGTGTATGACTTCCAGATCCATAGCTGATCATGAGAGCTTCCTTTTGGCTAGGAGGAACTACCTGTAATGAAAACAAGACCACCAGAAGGAATTAAACAATATGGGTAGTGAACTTCCTAGCGTATGCTAGATTGAAGGAAGTATGATACTTCCTAGATGGTTGTCAGTCCATTGTTTTAAAAAATTTAATGTTGTAAACAAAGTAAATCCTATTGTTATTTAAAATGATTTAGGTATCTCACTTAAAACACAATAAGAAATAGATCTAATCTAACAAGCTAAGCTAGAATAGAATCCAAAGGTCAAATGATTGGTTTGTGTCTCCAGGTTTGATAGAGGTCTTGAGTAGATCACAAGTGAATGAGGGTGAAATGAAATTAGGTGGGTAGGTCTCTATTCTAGGCTGTGTGGGCAAATACAGAGAAGAAAGGTGTGCGGTCGAGGGTGCCAAGACGGCGGTTAGGTGTAATCGGTGCCGTTACATTATGAGATCTGAAAATGTCACAGAACAAGATGTGGTCTCCTTTGTGATTGCACAAAGGACTTTGGTGAGTCGAGGTGAAATATTGGGTTACTGGAGTAGGCTTAGGCGAGGTTTTAATGGGTATATGGAGGTGAAAATGTTGGAGAAGGTCAAAAAGGGGAAAGATAAACAATTGATGATAAAATGATGATGAAATGATGATGAAATGAAATAAACCAGAAAGTATGATGTTATACTTACTTGGATTCGGTTCTGAATTCCTGTGTGTGAGGGATGGAGGTGTCGATGAGGGGTTTTAAGGTTGCAAGTGATCACCAGCTACAAGAAAGCTTCTCCATGGGCTATATGTACACTCCTCTTTTCTTGGATAGATCGAGATCATGGTGGGATGGCTATGTAGGGGAAGATGCTCAATCTCCTTCCTTGCATGCGGGTTTTCACTGAAATTTGCTCTCTAAAGATGCGTTATCTCTCTGAGATGTGTTCTTTCTTGTCAAACTTCTCCCAATGTTTTCCAACATGAAGAATAAGGTAGTTTAGGGGTTAAAAGGGGTAACCGACGGAGGTCGACTTAGCTAGCGATGGTTAGGGGTTAGGTAACGCATTAGTCAAGGCGGGATTTCCTAGGTTTACTAAACTAGGGAGATCCTCCCGATTTCCTGGATCTCATGTTTTTATCCCATGGATTAGACTCGGGAGATTCTTGTGATCATGCAGAATGTGATTAGAGAGAATGTAGGCATTGTTTTTAGGGTTTGAGTAAGTCTTAGTTAGTTATGGCAACTTGCTAAGAATAGGTCTAGGTTGAGTTAGCTTGGTGAGGTGTCTAAGTGAACTATATGTGTGGATATTATTTAAATTAAAATATTCAAATAATAAATATAGTGAGGATAATGCATTAATTTAATTAAATTAATTTAATTAATATTAGTGGGGTGAAGGGGGTCATGGCTAGGTAAATGTAATAAAGGGTGCTTATTTGTTGAGGGACCAAAGGGGAGTGTGACCTAATTTTAGTGTCTACACCATGCTCACTCATCGCGATGAGCAACACAGGGAGCAAGCATTTTATTATATAAGTCATACGCTTTTAGACTATGAAACTAGATGCACCCACACCAAAAAACTTCATCACATAGTTTTTGTCGCCACTAAACTTCATCATTACCTACTCAACCATAAAACCTTTATCATCACAAATATTGACCCCTTACATTACATATACGCCAAGCCCTACCAACATCAACATGTTTCACGTTAGCTCATGATTCTTATAGACTTAGACCTTGAATTCATCCATCAAAAATATGTCAAAGGAAAAACCATCACCAACCAACTTGCTAACACACCCCTCCCCGATAATCAATCCTCTAACTTCAATTTTCCAAATGAATCCATTTCTACCCTCTCATTGGACGATACCATTTACCCGATGACCTTATTCTTTGATGGTTCCAAATTTCAGCGTGGGGTGGTGCTAGATTTATCCTCATTCCTCTCAATGGTGAGCCTATGTCGTTATCTTTCAAACTATATTTTGAATGTACTAACAATATCGCTGAATATGAAGCACTTGTATTAGGCCTTCAAACCGCCATCTCCTTAGACATTAAATCAATTAATATCTTTGGTGAATCTCAACTAGTTGTAAATCAAGTCAATGGTATATACCAGTTTCGTAATAAAATACTTCAAAAGTACAAACATCATGTTGACATACTTTTGACTACCTTTGACCATTATAAACTTCAAACCACTCCACATTCCACTAACAAATTTGTGGATACCATGGTCTTCGACTCAAAAACATTTTTCATGGTATAAAGGCTACAATCACCTTCCTATCTATTTCGAGAATTCAACCTTGTCGAAATCATCAAACCCGACCCATGTGACTACCTTCCCTTTCAATTCTACATCCAGACCTTACTCACAATGGAAAATGCTCCTTTCTCAAAATTGTATCTCGTTATGTCATCATGGGTGGTCTTCTTTATAAATGTGGCTTTGACGGTATCCTCTTATGATGCCTTACAAGTTCTGAAATTCCCTACACCATCAAGGAAGTTCATGATAGAATTTGTGGAGGTCACTTCAGTGGTTTAGTTGTCACTAAATGCATTCTTTGCCTAGGCTATTATTGGCCAACCTTAAACCGTGATTGTTGTGATTATTTCAAATGTTGTGTGAAGTGCCAGCAACATGCTAATCTTCATCACACACCTAGTCATGCCTTATAAGTCACACGAGACCTTTGGCATTTCTCTCAATGGGGTTTGGATCTTGTTGGAGAGATCAATCCCCATTCTTCACATGCATCATCAATGGATTATTATTGCTACTGAATACTAAACTAAATGGGTATAAGCCATACCTCTTATTTCGAAAAAAATCTGAGAAAATATGTGAATTCATCAACCATCACATCATTTTCCAATTTGGTGTTCCTCATCATCTCATCACTGATAATGAAAACAATTCAAAAACAAAACCCTATAGAAGCTTTGTGATGCCTTTGGCATACAACTCAATTTTTCTTCACCCTACTACCCTAAAATAAATGGCCAAGCTGAATCAACCAACAAAACCTTAAACAAAATTCTTATGAAATTTGTGGACGATACTGGAAAGGATTGGCATACGCACATTCCTTTTGCCTTATGGGCTTATCACACTAGTATTCATACATCAACTACTACCACACCTTTCTCTCTAGTCTACAGTACAAAGGTTGTTCTGCCTCTTGAAGTCCAGATTTCATCTCTTCGTATCTCACTTAAAGAGATGCTCAACGATGATGAATTTCACCAAGACTGTTTGGCACAACTCGAGTTATTAGATGAATGTCATCTCAATGCTCTTGACCATCTCCAAATATACCAAAAACATATCAAATGTGCCTACGATAAACATTTCCATGAACAAACCTTCCAGTTGGTGACCTCATCTTGAAGGAAAATCAACATGTAACAAAAGAGGAAAAAAGTAAACGGGAAAATTCGCTCCTAATTGGCTTGGACCTTATATTGTTACTCATACCTATGGATCAGGTGCTTATCATTTGTCTTCACTCGAAGGTAAACCCAAACCTGATCCCCTCAATTCCTTACATCTTCGACCATTCTACTATTGAATTAAGTCCTATATCACCTCTTGTCTATTAAGCACTCGTCCCTTGAGCACCGTTCACCTTCCATTTTACCTATTTTAAGGATCAATGACTAAACCAGATCATGTGATTACCCATTACCTTTCAACCTTGTCTTCAATATGAGTATCATAGCTCTACTCATGGCATGATTCTCATGGATACTTTTCATCTTTTTCAAGATGGAATCCCATGGTCATTCATAGTTAACCTTTGTGTGTTATAGTTTTGTCTTCAAAACAAGATATTATCTTTCTTTAGTCTTGTCCATGACTTAAAAGTCCAAAAAAAAAAAAAAATTCCAAAGTAAAATGGGATTCAACTCCAAAATTCAAACTTATAGCAAAAATATGACTTCTACAAAAAGGATATCTACACTTTCTATCTCACTGCTATAAATAGACTGCTCCCTCGAAGGACAAGCTATACCAAGCTAGCCATATTGTACATAGTCTATCATAATAAGAAGACTATTCTTGCAAACAATAAAATAAAAATATCAGAAGCTTCCCACATCGATCAACTTCATGAAGACCTCAAGGAGAAAATCTACTCATCCCACATAGACTTCCTACATCGATTAGTCTATCAAAACAAAAACAAAAGTAAAAGAAAAAGATAACTTTTTCATCATGGACTTGCCTATTTTGATCTTGGGTCTCTTTCCAAATAGGCATGCTGTCTCACACCAGGTTACGCTAAAACCAAACAATTTCACCTCATCACCTTTTCACCCTAATTTCCTACCCACTCAAGGGATGTGCCACAAATGTGATATTTTTGATCATGTGACTTTCTTCAACCTTAGAATAGTCCATCATGCAATGCCTTTAGGGTCTTACGTTCATAATCCCATCTTAGGTATGATAAACTCGTTATGGTTCTTATCACTTAGGACTTTTTTGTAATCTCTTACCAATCACCTTCTTCATTACTTGTTGATTATCCTATATAGGACCAAGCCTTCGACACCTCAATTTAACCACACCTAAATGACCTTAATTCACCCCTACCTTCATGACCTAGACTCAATCATGCCTAAGTGACCTAAACTCAACCATACCTAACTAACCTAGACTCAACCATGCCTAAAACCTACCAACCCATCCCACTACCTCATCATATTCTTCCCTAACTTATGGGAGAACTACATCGGCCTGAGGCCCCTTTTTGTCGGGGCTATGTAGGTAGCACTCCAAGGGCATGGGGCCCTTGGAGGTTAGCTCAGCCACTCTTTACCCTAACCAATTTTCCCCATTTTTCTATTCACATTCTACCTTAGTTAGTTTCCATCTTATATACTACTTGGAAATTAAACAAACATACAAGTATATAAACATGTCTACCTACTTATTTCTTACATCATCATATCATACATTAATCATTTCACATTTCCATAATATCAAATATTTGGAAATTTACACCATAACATAAATATACATCATCATTTATTTTCCATACTACTAATAACATGGAAATTAAATAAAACCCATAAACATAACCAAAACATGCCTATACCTGACTCCACCATGCCTAACTAACCTAACTCGATCATGCCTACATGACCTTGACTCCACCATGCCTAAACATTACTCTATCATGCCTAACTCAAATGACCAAAGCATGTATCATGCTTAAATGACCTAAACTCAACCATGCCTAACTGACCTAGACTCAATCATGCCTAATTCACCTAGTTTCCATCAATACACAATGACAATGGAAATTAAAAACATAGATACATCATCCATACAATAAGTATCATCATCTATATAAATGAGCAAGTCTATGTATCAATACATATGTACACAGATACAAATAAATACAAGTATCTCAATCACTCAGATACATCCTCACTATCTTCGACACGCAGGCCAGTATAAAACTCAAAATCTCAAAACTCTCATGTACAACCTCACTATCATCAAGCATGTACACCAAGTATATATCAAAAATAAATACTTTGATCATATCTCGGTGACTAATCATCACCTCACCTGATATCCATACTGTCTCATCTGTCTCCTCCTCCTCTCCTCTAGTCTAGTGCCCTGCTAACATCTCTCCACCCTCCATGGGTCTCGGTCTAATCTCCACCTAACCCTCACCTGGGACTAGCCTCCATGAACTCGTAGCCTCACCCTGACCCTGTCTCTAGGCTTGCCAACCCCCTATGCTCTCAGCGCTATGAGTGCAGGATCTAGTCCTCTCACTCGGTGTCTGTTGTGCCATGTACTTCGTGATAGACAGACATCTATCTCGACAATCATTAGGTGATCCTTATAATACCAAGCCTCATTTAGGGCATCCTTGAATCTCGCCATAGGAACCATCTGTGGTGGTGTCATAGGTCTCACAAAACACCGTGAGCTCGCCCTACTAACACTGATCTCAATCCCTATCCATGTGAGCCCTATCCTCCTCCCTATACCATGGGACCCTGTCTCGCTGCTACCTATAGTATGGGACCCTATCCCAGCCTCAGAGCTGTTGAGGCACTTGTGCTACAACATGGGCTTGTAGGGCCACAACCTAAGCCTATGTAGTGGCCAGATGGCCTTTTAAGCCCGCTACCTATGCCTGTAAGGCAGCCACATGTCCTATATCTCCATCTCTACCTTGTACGAGCACTGTCCCTATGCTGGTGGGCCTATAGGGTCACCACCTAAGCCTGTAAAAGAGCAACTTGTGCCTCTGACTCTGTAAGTTGCCCCTATAAAAATGTAATGTCACACTAAAGGGAAGCCACCTAACCCTGTAAGGTATCTCTCTGCACTGTGATGGTTTCTAAGTCTTATTGCCCGGTCTCAGTGGTGCTTCTTGTAGTTGTGCTACCTACCACTACCTATATCCATCAATGACCCCAAAGCATCATCAATCCGCCTATCTACTAGTTGCTCCTCCTACCCTGTCGACACACTCGAACGTGGTGGAGACATGGGTCTCTCCACATCATCTCTTTGGTACTATGGGAAAGTTGGAGGCACGTCCTGTGGCAGCCCAAACTGTCATCTCACCCTGTCTACAACAATCATCTCGTGCTCACTGGAACGGCGTCGTCCCTATATCCACCTCAGCAACTAAAGCTCGTCTAACTCCTCCATCATACCCCTATACGAGGGATAGCCAATGTAGGGTCTCCACACAATATCGACCCCTGAAATCCCCTCCAGTAACAGTCTGTAATATAAAACATCATGTGTGGCCCTAGCCACTCTGTGTTACCCACCAACTAGTACCCAGCATTTGTATCCAACTCTGACCTGACCACCTAAAAACTAATCATGTTGGGGAAAACAAACTGGTCGCACACATACGATATGCTCGTATTCCCAACAGTGTAATAAAAAGGTGCAGCATAACCTAAACTATTGCAATCTCCCATAAGCCCACGGCTCCCTATAAACGTGCATTTGGTCGTTGAAGCCCATCTATCGATGAGTGCAACCATCAAGCTAGGATCTCGGGCTATACACCTATAGCATCGAATCCCAATCAGTCCAACATCCACCATATGCTCCCACTCCTCTACAGTCATGTTGGACCGCACTTACACCAACAGCGGTGGTACTCTGTCCCACATCCTGAACTAGTCCCTAGCCTGTAACATCAAACACAACATTGTCAAGACTTGCCTACCCCAAAATTACATCTTACCCACTAAACCATACCCAACCACATCAATCATGCCTACCCCATTTACCTAATTCACATACAAGCCTACTACCCTTTAAAATCATGACCCATCGTCTTAACATTATTGAACCTACTTACCTATCTTATCCCGCCAAACTCACATTTTACCCTCATCCCCCTACATACACTCTTCATTTACCCCTTCCCACCTATTTTTCTTTCCAAACTAGCCCTTCTTACCCCTATTTTTCTTCAGCCTTCACCAACGTCAATCGCCTTAACCGTCACCAATTTTTCTTAACCATATCATTGGTTCCCTTTTACTAGTGTCGGTCACCTTATCCCTCACCGACATTGGAAAAATTTGACCAACATCAGCCAAACCTAGACCGATGTCGGTCTCTATCATGATAACCAAAACCCCAAACCCGTCCCCATTATTCAAAAACTCCACAAAAGCACCTAAATACTTACACACACCTACCCAAACTTTCCCTACCCTCATGCCCCAACCTATTTTACCTACTTATGTTATTCCCACCCTTCATTTCATTCCATTTTACCCACAAATTTCCATTTACAAACCCCACCCAAATTTACAATTTAAAAAAACCACATTTACAACACACTTTTCAACCAAATGAACAATTCAAATTTCCTCCTACCTCATCTCGGTGTCATCTCCTGGTGGTGCATCGGCCACTGCACCGGTGGTCCACCCAAACCCTCTCTCACCTCTGCCATGTCCAAATCAACTACTTGCCTCCAAATGAATCGAATCAATCAAACCAATCTCATGGACCCACAAATCACCCACTACGTGGCTCGCCAACTCAACTCAAATTCTCATACTGTCGCTTTCCACGAAGGCACTATCTCTTTGTCATTTTCCCTAATAATAATAAGTTAAAATGAAACCATAAAACATGGATTTTACTTTTCAACCCTAGCTCGACATGATAAGCATCGCTCATACCAAACTCGATGTCGGTTACTTTATAACCGGCATCGGTCACCTGTCAGTACCATTTCACCTACCTTTTTCCCATTTTGACCTACAAATGTTACTGCCCAAATACCTCGTAACCTCACCAACACCTCTTACACCTTACCCATAAGCCTAAATTACCCATATATTTCCTTAATTGCATTTAGGGACTTGTTATTTTACCTATATCTCATCCTTACTTGTGCCAGGACCTATATACTTGAACTGAACCACTTTTTGTGACCTTTGAACTGTGTACTTGCTATACCTTGTGCCGTTGTTACCCGTGTTGTTTCGCCTAATGACCTTGCATTGTCTATTGTCATGTTTTTATCCCAAAAAAACCTTTGGTGTACCAGATCATACCTAAACGTTCCTACACCTAACCTAAGTTGTGTTTCCGGACCATATCATGTACCTTGGATACTTGAATCACTTCAACCTTGTTTGGATAAACCTATCGACCTTGGACGATGTAGAGTTTGCAAGCTCTTCAACTTGGTACCGTGTCGCAATCTATACATGTGTGTGCATTTGATTGTCATTACCCATTACCCGATATGACCCTTTCCTATTACCCATTACCCAAAGTGCACATACCCTTACCTACAACTCACCTACCTTCACTTTCATCACTTACCCATTTATCAAACCACTCACTAATTCTATCTCACACCTCATCAACTCCTGGTTTGAGGGGGATCACCTCCACCCATACTTGGGGAAACCTCACTCCCACTTATATTTGGGGCAACCACTTCCTGTTTTTGTTAGCGTCGCTTACAAATACAAGTCGTAACAAAAGGGGGAAAATGTAGACACCAAAATTGGGTCATACTTCCATTAAAACCCCGTTAATTAAATTAACCATATCCTACCCATTCATATCCCCTAGTGCACATGTTAATTGAATTAATTATCTTAATTAAATTAATTAATATCCTCACTTAACCACCTCACCCAACCAACTCACCTAGCCACCTCACTCAAATGACCCACTCAAACCTCATTAATGACCTAAGACCAAGTCTAAGCTTATCCTAACCAACTAGGACTTAGTCTAAACCTAGACTTAACTCCTATTAACAAACCTAAAAAGACTCCTACTTATCTTTCTCGGGATCCATCACTCAAGACTGGAAGAAGGTTGGAGATCACGCCAAAAATAGCAACAATCTGGCTATTTTTGGCCAACCTAGATATTCCCGCCTTAACCGACATCGTTATATCTCAACCAACGTCGGTCACCTAACTGTCACTAATTAGGTTAAATAGATTTCAAAAATCCTTTACCTAGGTTGGTCATTCAATTCAAGATATCAAACGAATAGAGACTTGGAGCACTCGAATTTCTGAAGCACTCAGGAAAAATAAAATGCACGGGAGCACTATCAACAACTATTTGGCATTCATCGTCTTCTTCATGATCATGGATTCACACAGAGAAGCATGGATGTTTGAATTGTCGTAGCACAAATACAATGGCTCTTCTCTCGGATCTCTACCCTCTTTGTCTTCATCACCTACGTTCTCTAAATATATTGTTTAGTAAGTACCTAACATCTCTTCATTTACCTCTATTTCCTTTCAAGTAATATTTATTATTCATCTCAGTAGTTCATCTTTCTCCACACTCGTATACTTCCTCCCACCAACCTATCACTTTACCATACCTAGCCCTTTTACCCATTTTCACTATCTCTTAATCATCTTTGAGTCCTTAAAACCATTTTACGACCTCACCCTCACCGTTTCCAACGCCTATGCAATCATGAAAATTCTGAAAACCACTTTTAAGAACTTTCGGCTAAGTGCCCCTACTTGACGTTGGTTAGCCAATCGACGCGTCGGTCATTCGCCTAACGGCATCGGCCATACACCAACATCGGTTATTGTGTATGGAAATATAACTCAAACCAACGAGCTAATACCCACTTCCCAACAGCCCAGAACCATTTCTAATCTTTACCAGACCTTACCCAAAGCCTGTACTAGACCTGTAACGCAACCCCACCAATCACCTGACCTATTTTGACCTCAATCACATTTTACCTAACCATTCTTATTGTTTTGTACGAGATACCTAAATCGTTTCAATTCCAAAAGGATTTTTATTTCATGTATATTTTAAATGGCATTAATATTGTTATATAAAAATTAGATTGGCGAATGTTCGGGAAGTATCACAATTTTGGATCTAGCTTCCACTAGGTAGTCCACTCATTATTATTTTTAACTCTATTTGGTGGTATTGTTTTGAATTTATAGGTAGTTCCTCCTAGCCAAAAGGAAGCTCTCGGTCAACTTGGATCAGGAAATCAGAACGCGTGCACAACCTTCAATCAACATTACAAATAGGTATTTCTCCTTGGCCTTCTACCCTTATTTGTTTCATTAATTTGCTAAGAATATGGTGAAACAGTATTCCAATTAATTAACTTATGGTATTAATCATAAAATATCATAATAACACATTAGAACTTGCAATTAATGATAATAAATGTGCTAAAATCTCAAATATGCAATAAGAGAGATGCACTTAACTATAGATAGTGATAAAGGAGACATTTGGGTGCACTAACCTGGACAACCGGGAGTGTTAAACCTAAATATACTTTATTCCTCACACTAAACAAAATCACACAACTTTTCCGTGATCACTTATATGGTCCCATACATACGGTACTATCTTGGAACTTCTTTGAATGTGGTTTTGTAACATTTTGTGCTCTTGATGGTTTAGAAATGTTTGTTGTTTTCAAACCCTAAGTATCGCACAATCTTGAAACCATCTAAAAATCAGTTGAATAGAACTCAAACCATAACCATAAGTGGAAGACCATGTATGAAGATTAGTGTTTGAGTTAAAGTGCAATCTGACACTGCCTATGTCGGTTTTACTCCAAAGAGGCCTTAAACCACATGGGTTCTCCACCATGTAATATCTATATGAATGCAACTAGTTGGCAATTTGAACCAATTTGACCATCCTTGAGATGTTTATGCTCTTGTTAATAAATTGAGTTGGGATCTTTGAGCGCTTGAAAATTAGGGAAGATAAACTCCTTAACATAGTTGAGATATTCAAATCTATAGTAGTGGTTGCTTTAGTGGATGTGCATCATCCTTGGGAAGATTCAACGAGCCTTAAGTGCCTTTGGTATTAATATTTGTAATGTGAGTTCCAAGCGATTGTCGGGTTATTTACGGGTAAGTAAATGAGGTGATGTTATCTTCCTTATATAGGGTTCCAAAGGTGAATTATTATGATAAGGCTGATTGAGGAGGATAAAAAGACCCAACAAAGAAAATCAAATTGAAAGCAAAGTTGGAGGATGTGATAGTCTAAGACCGTACAGGTTGGCCAAGACTAGAAATTACATCCATATCCTATTATGGTTTTGGACAAGTTGATAATGTGTGAAATTTGGAAGTTGCATAGTAAAAATATAGGTTAAGTACCACTTTTATACATTTATATCTAGAATGTGATGACACATCAGTATGTAGAAATAAATAAGTTGGGAGAGAGATTGTAAGATGTACCGAGTGGGGATAGGATATGGGTGTTTGTCTTAGAAAATGAACACAATCACAACTAATTGAATTATATCTAATTTTAGAGTAACTACTATAAATAATGTTGTACAAATGCTAATATACAGTAAGACACAAGAAAACAACCACACACAATATGAAACCCTAAGAAAGAGAGGGAGATAGGAATAATTAGCTGATTTCTGAGAAAACTTGAAGTGATATGGGTAGATGAATAGTTAAAATAGATTTGTAGGTAGTGTCGTCAAATATTTCGGAGGTTTTGGAACTCGAGCGACAAGGAAAGGGGTGCTCGCATGAGAGGCGGGAGCGCCCGGCTATTGGTGATTGGATCTCGGGCATTGGCATCTACGTAAATAGTTAAGATCTGATTTCTTCTCTATCAAGAGAGGCCGTTGTTGATATTTGTATCGAGCTTGATATTCTCTCCTTGATCACCGAAGGTACCTATAACATGTAAGAAATAATTTCACATGCACATACCCACAAACCGCATCAAACCTAAAAAGGAAAATACAAAATGGGGAGTCGATCGACCTCAGCGGTCACCCGAAAGAGTGAGCTTACAAACCAAGCATCGCACTACATCTCATACTCCACGTAGTTCTTTGTGAGAGTTTGTGATGATGCCCTAGGATGCCCTTGTGCAAGTTGCGTAATGATAGCAGGCTAGATCTAGAATGTAGAAAATGCATAAAATGTGTGTGATGGAATAAAATAAACTTCCCCTCCTATGTTGTGTATGCAGAAGAATGCAACCCTTGTTCCTTAAATGAGTTGTTAGATGGATTCTTTTGATGCTCTTGTGCCTTTTAGATGCAAGCTTAGGTGATAATAAGTAATGCTTAGTGTTTGTCCTTTATTTTGAAAACATAACTATGTATTTATATGATTCCCTTGTTTGAATTTCATAATTAACAACTGAAAGGCTGACCCAAAGTAGTAAAAAGTAATTAAGAAGCGAAAGAGGTACAAAAGGATAAGAAAAAGTAAAGAAGGACAAGAGCGCCCAAGAGGATAAGAGCACTTGGCACTAGTGTCTCAACTAGGCGCTAGTGTCCGAGGCCATAAAAAGATAAAACAATTAAATGTCGGAAAAGAGTGTAAGATGTATAAAGCCAATAAAAGTGTAGAAGACAAAGAAAAAAGGCTAAAGGAGTTGTCAATTACTAGTTTTCTTGCTTATGAATCATGTAAATGTTAACATGCTTTTAAGACCTAGAAATGTACCAAGTGCATAGATTTTGTGTCTACATTTTCCCCCACTTTATGTTGTTGAGTGAATAATCGATAACATAAAGTAGATAGAAGATGTGTACCTTATAACCTTGTAGAGAAGTGTGTAGCCGATAGCATGCCGAGTGGAAAGTGAAGCGTGAAGTGATCGCAATGTGAAGCATGGAGACTAGGAAAGGGAAGTGGACCCTATGGGTGAAGCGTATGCATAGTAGTGTGTTGTGTTTGTTGATGTGAGTTGCTTCTTGTTGTGTATTAAGGACATACCTACAAAAGAAGAGTGAAAGAGTAGTCAAAGTTTTGTATATGAGAAATCAAAGTAACATGTGTATAAGTAAGTAAAAGTGTGAAAGTATGTAAAAGGAAAGTGTGCACTTATGTATGTAAAAGAGTATGAGATAGATAATTTCCATGATTTTTTTGTTGAGTTGTTGGTTTTTGGGAATTCACGCCAAGAGTGAGTTTTTTGGGCGATCTCATGCCAAGAGTGAGTTTTTGGGTGATCTCACGCCAAGAGTGAGTTTTTTGGGTGATCTCATGCCAAGAGAAGAGTGTTGGGGAGAGAGGTCTAGTTTTTACTCTCCTTCCATGAATCTTCCCAATAAGAACCATTGCAGATGGTATGTCCCAATTCTGCTTTTTTTTATTTGTTCCATTTAGTTCTTGAATTGTTTTATATTGTAATTGATTATAGGAGATAAAATACATTCTGTAATTGGAGGAAAGTTTCTTGCTACTAGAGAAGCGTGATGAAGATTGTGTGATACTAAGAAATTATCTTGTTTTTTCCCCCAAGACATTAGTTCCCCTAGGGGGGACACAAGCGCCAGCGCTACTACTATTTGGGTCTCGGCACTAGTGTTCTACTCTGTGTGTGAGGTCCAAGTTTATAATTCTGGACCATTCTATAACTATATTCCTATGTTGATTTTGTATTGTTCATATAGTAATGTAGATATGAGTTTTTATAGGGGTGATTTGTTCACCCAATAGATGCCCCCTCTCATTTGGGGTGCATATGATGATTATAGGAGAATGTGGCCCAAAGGAGAGGACCAGATATGATATGCATATTTGAAGTGGATACCTATAGGGGTTAGGGGATGTGCATGGTAGAAACCAAGGCACATGAAAAAAATATAGGCTAGTAACAAGTGTTAGTAGTAAAAGTAGCTAGCATGCAAAAGAAGACAATGTAACAAGAAAGTGTGAAAACAAGATGGACCGTGAAAAGTGGTTTCATACATGGGACATCACTCACAATGTCACAAGACAATCAAGGTTCAAAGCGGCCAAAAAGGCATACAATGATCACACAAGACATAGGGCATAGCCCTACAAACAAAACAATAACATACGATAGAAAATAATGGAAAGAAAAATGTATCAGATAACCATGGTTGTATATAGTCCTACAAGGAAAATACTACACATGAAGCACTCATTAGCATGTTAGAAAGATAAATAGTATGTCAAAGCATGTATATATTAGTAAAAGTGAAAAGTAAAGTAAGAAGAAGAAAGAAGTAAATGATGAAACAATAGAACTGTAATAAGAGAGTAGTAAAGGTAGATGCCCCTAGAGCCTCGGTGAGACTAGAAAGGGATTTAGTGTCGAACATCATGCATCGTGTAATGAGTTATAAGAGATGTGCATTCACTTCCAGAGACCAAGTGAACGCACATGTGTATATGATAAAGATAATGACATACTAAAATTAATCTAACATAGTAAGCAAAGTGCAACATGTAAGTAGTATAAGTTAACAAGAATAAATAACCAAGATATGAAAAATGTTGTATGAGTATGATGGCATGGTATGCAAGATGTGAAAATTTAAGGAGTTGTGTTTCCCCCTAGTGGATGTGCATGAAATGAGGTTCATTTATAAATGTCCCCCTCAAAAATTAAGAATGAACCATATAATAAGAGTGTGTCATCGGGAAATGAGTGTGTCACGTGTGAGAGTAGATGTTAGAAAAGATATGTCATGAAGCAAAAAGCATGAAGTGTGTAATGTGAGGTTCATTGATGTAGTATGCCCTCAACAGTCAAGTGTGAACCATAACACGAGAGTGCGTCATATAGGAGTAATGAATGTGTGTATGTGCTTGAGAGTAGATGCTAGAAAGATATATCATGAAGCACATAGCGTGAAGTGTAAAGGATATGAGGTTCATACATGAAATGTGCCCTCAATAGTCAAGTGTGAACCATAGCACTAGAGTGGTCATCATATGAAAATGAGTGTGTCGAGTAATGTAGAGATGTGATAAGTAAAAGATATGTCATGAAGCACAAAGAGTGAAGTGTGTAAGAGATTAGGTTCATGGATGAAGTATGTATCAAGTGTGATGTCCCCCAAGTGTGAACCATAGAGATGTAAGAAGCAGTGCATGGTGTAGGAGTAAGAAGTACAATGTGTGTACTAACGATGTAGGAGTGCTCAAGAAATATTAATCGTGAAGCACGAAGAGTGAAGTGTAATGGTAAATACTAGAGACAATAGAACATAGTAATGGGGGGAAGTGCGATGCCCCCAAGTGTGTGAGTGATGGAGATCTATGGCGGTGTTTGAAATGTGTCATAAGAAAATATATGGTTGCCACAATGGTAGGTAGGAGGAGCAAGGGTATGAATAGTATGAGATTATGGGTCTAACAAAGAAAATGTAAGTAGGAAGTTTAAATGTGATAACAAGTACAACTTGTTTAAGGTGAATTGGTTGTTTTTCTTTGGATGTTGGTTGCTTATTGGAATTGGTAACACTGTAGATGACTTAATAGGAGGAGGATGGGGTACAAATTTTTAAGAGGTGGTATGACATTGGGTTGGATAGGTGGCTCTTGAATGACCGAAGAAGGAACATTAGTAATTATGGCATGATGCTCATTAGACATAGAGGGATCAGATTTGGGAGCCCATGGGATTTAGCAATTGGAGATGAGCATGTAGTAGAATGTTGTGTAGAAAATGAAATAAAACCCTGATGCTCAAGGTGCTTAATTCTTCATTTTAAATCATAGCAATCATTGTCATGATGTCCATTAATTTTGTGATAATTGCAAAATGGGAGACCTATGTATTTGGCAAGCCGATAAGGAGGGTAGTAATGAGTAGTTGGCAAGTTGATCAATTGGTGATTGAGGAGCTCAGGAAGAATATCATGTTGCTTAGCATTTAGATCAAACTTGAGAGGTGCGGGTAGCGGTAAGACTTGGGCTTCATTTATATGAGCACATGTAGTAGACATAGGATTAGGATGAGGTGTAGAAGAAGAACTAGCATGGGCTTGAGAAGCATCCTTGAGATGTTGGATTTTATTGTGAGAGATGTAATCATGGTTTCCATAACTTGAATTTTATCTTGAAATAAACAATGTAAAGCTTGAATTGACTTGTAAATGGATTGATTGGTTGTGGTATTAGGACCAATAGAGTCATTAGAAGAGATGATCGAAGATGACACTTACTTGTGCAGGGGTGGTGTATATTGTGAGGAGGTACATAGTATCTAGGGATTTTTGGAGAACATCTTTGTAAGGTGGGTGCATTTGAAGTAAATTGATGCAAAAGAGACTTGAGGAGCCATGAAATAAGATCAAATAGAATAGGAAAAATAAGGATCCAAATGTTTGATCACGAGTGGGGTTCACCAAATGATTTAATATAAATTGAATTAAATCTAATTGCAGAGTAACTACTATAAATAATGATGTATAAATGCTAATATACAATAAGACACAACAAAAAAGCATGCAAAATATGAAACCCTAAGTAAGAGAGGGAGAGATAGGAAAACTTAGCTGATTTTTGAGTAAATTGGAAGTGAGCTTGGGCAAGTGAATAACTAAAACAAAAGTAGGCAAGTGTCATTCAAGCTCGCTAGAGGTTCTAGAACTTAAACTGACACAGAAAGGGCGCCCGAGAGGGGAGCAGAGCACTAAGCACTAGTCATTGGATGTGTAGTGTTAGCTGTAGATCTGATGGATCATGACCTAATTTATTATGTGTCGAGGGAGGTTCGTTGTTGATCTTTTTTTTCACTTGAGATTTTGATCCTTGATATGAATGTACCTATAACCTGCAAGAAATAAGTTCACCTGCACATACCCACAAACCACATCAAACCTAAAAAAGAAAATGTAGAATGGGGAGTCGGACTGACCCTGATGGTCACCCGAAGAGTGAACTTATGACCAAGCGTTGCACTACATCTCAAACTCCATGTAGTTTTATGTGAGAGTGTGTGTAATGATGCCCTAGGATGCCCTTGTGCAAGTTGCACAATGATAACAGGCTAGATCTAGAATGTAGCAAATGTATAGAATGTGTGGGATGGAATAGAATAAACTTCCCCTCCTATGTTGTGTATGCAAAAGAATGCAACCCTTGTCCCTTGAATGAGTGTGCTAAATGGATGCTTTTGATGCTCTTGTTCCTTTTGGATGCAAGCTTAGGTGATAGTATGTAATGCTTAGTGCTTGGTCCTTTATTTTGAAAACATAACTATGTGTATTTATATGATTCCCTTGTTTGAATTTCATAATTAACAACTAAAAGACCCAAAGTAGTAAAAAGTAATTAAGAAGTGAAAATGGTCCAAAAGGATAAGAAAAGGTAAAGAAGAAGAACATGAGCGCCCAGAGAGTACAAGAAGTGTCTAGTGTTAGTGTCCCAACTGGGCACTAGTGTTCGAGGCCATAGAAAGATAAAACAATTAAATGCCGACAAGAGTGTAAGATGTATAAAGCCAATAAAAGTGTAGAAGACAAAGCAAAAGGCTAAAGGGAGTTGTCAATTACTAGTTTTCTTGCTTAGGAATCATGTAAATGCTAGCATGCTTTTAAGACCTAGAAATGTACCCAAGTGCATAGATTTTGTGTCTACAACAACCAATAGTGTCAAAAAGATAAATTACCAAATTTGATTGTCTACAATAGACTAAATACAAAGATTCCATTATCAAAAAATCACATAACATATCAACATGCCAATCTTTATGCACCCAAAAAAAAAGGTGGAGGAGAATTTGCTCATACTTATAATCATATATATGAGCTTTCTATAAAGGGTCTTAGGTTTTTCATTGTATATGGACCTTGGGGGCAGACCTCACGTGGTTTAGTTCTTTTTCACCAAGACTATTCTGGGGAGGCTATTCTCCCCACAAAATGCACCACACATACATAAAACATACATCCATGCATCGAAGACCGTCCGCTGCCACGTGGCATGCGTCCTCGACAACTAGTTTTTTTCTCTCTCCATATTTTGGTTGTTGAAAAACGTGATTTTCAATAGTGTAAAAAGTACCTTGCAACAATTGATAGGATTCAAACCACAGAGCTCTCCTTTATTAGCAAACACTTGCACCAGTCCAGCTGCAACCACTCACATAAAACCTTTTGATTTCAAACGAGTTATAAAACTGTGAGTTGACAGCTGCCGCGTGAGTCCCACCCATGCATGGAGATGTATGTGTTATATGGTGCATTTTATGGGGCAGGGACATGAATATCCTCCGGCGAATATTCTTAGGGTAAGACCATTCCCATCTTCCCAAGAACCTAACAATGCTGACCTTGATCAGGATTTCACATAGATATATTACATTGTATAAGGGTTTGTTGCTGCATTACATATTTCGTAGAAGAGTACAAAAAGTGGGGGAAAGAAGATTGGTTCTGCTCAGCTTAAAGTTAACAATTCTTGAAACACTCCCCCTGCTTCCGTGTCAGATCAGATCAGATCAGAAGAAGTTTGTCAAATGGTATTTGAGCTATTACGGTGTCCCTGGGAGTATGGCAGACGGTTAAATTTGGTAGAATCATATGGGTTAGTATCATAGCATTCTTCCCACTATATTCATGATCTAGTGACTCTTTAAGAAATCTTTGTTTCTGAGATTTGTCTTTGTTAATGTCAAATGTTCTTCAGTGCAAGGTTTATGCAGAAACGTATCTCGCACAGCATTTACTGTTTTATGGTATATTTTATCGTGATTTGTGTGTAAGGGCTAAATAATCTATACAACTAACAAATACCAGACAAAAGATTGTTTTTTCTTCATCTGTAAAATCTCCCACTCCAAACAACAACTCCTTTGGCAGGAAACAGATTGCAGTCTTCAAAATGTGGCCGACACCAATAACTTTGATGCAAAGTTTGGCATCACCATTGCAATCATGTATAAATGGCATTCTGTGCTGATTTCATCACAGGGTTTAGGCAACTTGAATGAATTCCAAGTGATAACAGATAGAAGTAACATTGAAAATCAGTTTCCTGATTCTCGTGTTTTTGATTTCCTAAGTAGATTTGGTCAATCTATGACTGAAGCTCGTAATCCTAACCAGACTGCTATTAATAGCATGTCAGCTGCTGATGATATAGATACAACCTTTGAACTTCAGAATCGATTTTCCAATCTCATGGGAAAATTAATAAAAAAATGTGCACAGGTTTATTCTCGCGATTTTCATGATAATTTTTAAAATAATGTTACAGTGCAGTGGTAGGCTGTACAATTTACAAGTTACAAGTCCAAGGTTTAAGTTTTGCTGTATTTGGTTTTAGTATTTGCAAAAATGTACTTGATATATAGCCTCTTCAATATTTTGGTATTCAAAAAGTAGAAACAATCACCTTTAAAGCAGAGAAAGACAGATACATAATCAGACATTTTGTCAAATATATCCCATGCAAAAAAATTGGGCTGTCCAAAAGTAGAAACAATCACCTTTAAAGCAGGGGAAGACAGATCCATACTCCAAACATAATCGGACATTTTGTCAAACACGTCCCATGCAAAAAAATTGGCCTGTATTCCCTCTTCTGCATGTTGGCACCCAAAAAGTAGAAACAATTGCCTTTGAAGTAAACACTCTTCTGTATTTTGGTATCCAAAAAGTAGAAACAATCACTTAAAGCCAAGGAAGACAGATCCATACTCCAAACATAATCAGACATTTTATCAAACACATCCCATACAAAAAAAAGTTGGGCTGCATCCGCTCTTCCGCATTTTGTTACCTAAAAAGTAGAAACAATTGCCTTTGAAGTAAACACTCTTCTGTATTTTGGTATCCAAAAGTAGAAACAATCACTTTTAAAGCCGAGATAGACAGATCGGTACTCCAAACATAATCAGACATTTTATCAAAGACATCCCATGAAAAAAATTGGGCTGTATCCACTCTTCCACATTTTGGTACCCAAAAGTAGAAACAATTGCCTTTGAAGTAAGCACTCTTCCATATTTTGGTATCCAAAAAGTAGAAAAAATCATTTTTAAAGCAGAGGAAGACAGATCCATACTCCAAGCATAATCAGACATTTTGTCAAACACATCCCATGTAAAATATTTGAGCTGTATGCACTCTTCCGCATTTTGGTTCTCAAAAAGTTGAAACAATTGCCTTTGAAGTAAGCAGAGGAAGACAAATCCATACCCAAATTTATTTAGGCATTTTGTCAAACACATCACATGCAAAAATTTTGCGCTGTATCCAACTTCATCTTTGTGGAATGTATAACGTGCTTAGTCAGCATTATAACTTGTTGGTTACAGAATACTCCACCGACAAAACTCTCATTGTAGCATTGAAGTAAACTTCTGCATACTAAGTATGGACACCCATAAATTGAAGGACTGATTGTAAAACACCAAAATAGCATTCGTGCACAATTTCATTCGCCAATTATAACATGAATTGTTGTTTTTAGATTCTTTATTCATCAGTATATCCATATGGCTGGATATGATTCATGGCAGAAAGTTAGTAGTACCCATCAAAATGAAAACTTTGAAAAACAGAGTTCTGAATTTCTGTAGATCAAAATTACCATTATAATAATTGAGACATGGAAATCAAGATCTAAGCATCTACACTACAAAATATTACACCACAAACTTAAGCAACAAGAAAATAAAATAATTCAACCCTCACTTGTTCCTTAATTTTTAAGCAATGTTAAGTGTTTAAGCAATAAAAACAAATGAAATTTGATGAATGTAACCATAAGTAGTGTTTTTCCCTCCTTGCTTATAAACCATAGGAAGTCCTTATCAATAAAGATAAACGCAGCAATTACATATTGATCAGTACAAAGGGACGAAGAATTATAGAATACAAGAGTTACAAATGAAGTTCTTAACAATCCATAAGATTGGGTTAAATAACTAAATAATAGCTATCAACATATAATTCAGGGTTGTGGATGATTTAGCAGCACCCATTTATCAGTATGATTCTGGATTTATTGGAAGACGAGGAGATGGATTCATGGGCTTTGGGGATTGGGCTTAGTTTTCAATGGATAAGATACCATCTTGTTGATCCCACATAGGCCTTCAGGATTGCCAGTGTTTCTCTTCATTCTAATGTAGCCTCTTTCTCCCCAATCACGACCCCATGAATTTTTTACTATTAGGTAGTCAATTCCCTTACTGGATCCATATCCAACTGCAGCAACACCATGGTCAAGTTCACTTCCGCATGACCCACTAAAAACTCCCTGCATATATCATGGTTGGCATGTTAGTAAAGCATATTAAAACATTCCACTCTCAAAAGTCTCGAAACATTTTTTTCGAACATTTCCCAACCCTCATTTGTTACTGTTTCTTAACATTATTCTTAACACACTAGTCAACAAAACCTGAACCCATAATCCATGGTTTACAAGCGTAACAGCCAACCACTCTGTTGCAACTATTTTCTACAAGACAAAATTATCAAAATTTGATTCTATAGTCTTCTGTAAACATGACATTTAGGCTGATTGCCATATTTTTACCATTGAAATATAAATGTAAAAAAATTAGATTTTGTGATCGGTGTTATATTTTAGTCAAGCATGCCCAATGATTATAGACCATTTTCTGGTCTCTTATAGCAATTTTAATCTCCCATAATTAAGTTACAATAATATGTTCAGCTTAAATATCATATATGTTTGCAAGTTGAATTGGTCAACTAACTAATGAAAACCAAACTTGCAAATATATGTGATGGATAGGCTCTTCTATAATAATGTAACCACCACACCATAAAAAAAAAAACGGCTCACCCCACTGTAGAATTGGAAATCTCTGCCAGATGCTTCTATGGCAACGCTAAGAGGCTGATGAGCAAGGGCTTTTATCAGGGACTTTTCGTCGTTTTCAGGCACGTCCTCGTAGCCGTCAATTGACACAACTTTGGAATTTTTCTGCTGTAAAATTTATATTTTTAGTAAGCCTTGTTATTAAAATGGCTGTACAGTACTTCAAATTAAAAACATTAGGAATTATAAGGAATACCCTTGTCTTATTGCAATGTCCATCTTCACTTTTGTAAGGATAATCTTCTTCTGTATCGATGCCACCATTATTAATGATGAACTTGAAAGCAATATCCATGACTCCTCCATTGCAGCCCTGATTGGATGGAGTATTACAGTCTACCAGCTCTTGCTCCGAGAGAGATGTAAGATTGTTTGTTACAATCTTGTTTATACCTTCAACTGCAACAATTGTAGAGAAAGCCCAGCAGCTACCTGAATCACAAAAAGGGACATAGTTAGAGAAAGCCCTGCAGCTACACTTTGACTGTTGGAATATCTCTGAGTTTGGGTGGTGGGTAGTCACCGAAGAACTTATCCATATATGGTAGCAAGTTGAATTGCTGACCAATCAATAGGCTATTTATCATTTTTGGAAGGTATTTTTCTTTAGACTGATCCTTTAGCCATCATTGACCATTGACAAGGCAAGAAGGTAAATACAATTCAAAGCCAATAGTTATTTATATTTTTACGTTTTGGTTCTATTCGATGTGAATTTATGTTACCTCTTAAAGAGTCCAGGAATATGCTATTTTATTCTCCAACTCACAGGCTGTTTAAGTGGAATTGTTATTTACCCTATCCTTAAAAGTAAATGTCCTTATGAATTCATCCAAATTTCAATAGAAATAGCATGGAGTTCAAAAATTGGCAGCTTTCTTTCAAATCCTATAACTAAAAGAAAAAATTTATCAACTCAATAGCCAATAATGTAGCTCACCACATTGGCCTTGATTTTTCACTCCAGTGACAGCACCCTTCTTTCTCCAATCCACAGACTTGGGTACATCAACTGCTTTTTCGTAGGTAAACCCCTTAGATTGGTCACTCCGAGTTCTTGTGGACAAAACAGGCCTTGTGCCAAGGTATTGAGCTTTAAACTCACCATGGCTCATATCAGCAAATTCATTCAGCCCAAGCCAGTATTCCAATCTCTTTCTATTGACTCCATCAATATACCTCAAATTATCCTCAAACAACTCAAACCTCGCCTCCTTCTCTTCCAACCCATTATAAAACTTGTTATGCTTAGCTAACCATGATTCAAACAGATCAAACATTTTTTCCTCAGAAAGCAGATCAGCAGGAGTGTATCCAACAATGGAGAAGCTCCTGGCCCATGCTAAACTCATGAAAAATATCAGAAAAACAAAGCAACTTGAGAAAACTCCAATGAATGCCATGATTCTTCTGTATATTGCAATTACTTTGAAGCATATATTTATAGTGCCAAACTTGTCCAATTGTGAATAGAATGCCTTCAAAGAGCTTTATATAATATTATTTCAAATGCAGCAACAGACATGCTTTGACGTTCCATCTGTTCTTTGCCTTGCTTGGCTCGTAAATAAAGCATTAAAAACTTCAAATTAATTTTAGGTGATAAGTGCAACAAAATGTTCTCAAGAAGTTGTGTAATGGTTGGATTCGATATCTTTTAAGATAAAAAATATTAAATACCAGTAGATTTTTGATAAGTTGAAATAAACTGTCTAAAATGCAATACAATTTTTTTGGAAAATTCATATAAAATAATACAATTGAATTTGATTTTTTAAATTAATATGGTACTACAACTAAATTCAATCCATGAACACATATTTTCAAAAAAATTGAAACGATGTAACTAATTTTAAGTAAAAACTTTAATATTAGATAAATATATTCTAGATATAAAATTGAGCCCCATTATAACCCAACATGATGGATTTATTTAAAAAAACTTTATGTGAAACAAAGTCTGGTTTTGCAAATTTGCAATGGAATTCTGTGATATTATTTTAAGTAATCATTAAAAATTTGGAGTAAGTTTTAGTCATGGAGCAATTGAAGGGTTGTTTTAAAAGCAGGGGTAGGAGTAGGACGGCCGTTTAGAAAGAATATTGGCATGGCGGCTACCGGCCCATTGATTGAGGAGATTCGTTGGTGGGCACCACCATAACTGTTTAGGGGACTTACATATCTATTTTGGGAGGTCTTTATGATTTTGTAAAGAGTACCTATACAAACTCCTTTTGTCCTCATTTGCCTCAAATGCATACGTATATAAAGACACTAGAATTATGATTAGCAACCGCATATGTTATTTGATTTAGAGGGGTAGTTAATTATTTGGGTGAAATTGTGATAGTGTTGCAACGTGTTTGAGATGGTGGTTGCATCCGTTTTTCGGTTGAAAAAGTCTTTTTGTATTGTCGTTAACATGTTGATAAGGGGTGTGATTGATAATGTAAGTGTAGGAATATAGATGAAGCATTACATTGAAAGGTTCTATTTGTACATTTCAAATTTGTTACAAATTCGTACATATACATTTGCAAATCTTATATCATGAGATCTGAACTAAACATGAATACATGAAGACCTCCATACATTTGCAGATTTTATATCATGAGTGGTAGCCTTTTGTGGCCAATTTTATTTGCACTAAACATGAATACATTTGATACCCCTTGAATGACATTGTCGGTTTGGATACAAGAAGTGTTGAGTAAAATAACAAAACTCATTGCAACTAAAAGTTTGAGTAAAAATATGACCTTAAGGGGAGCAGGCAGGGGCAAATTTGCACCTTGAGTGAGAATGTTTCCCCACTGCAAGCACAACATCAAATCCAAGCATATCAATCGACATGTCATTTTTTCACTGTAAAACTTTGCATTTTCTTTTATGAATTCTTTCCTTTGATAGTTTCCCTCTTCATATTAAGTGTTTTTTTTTGCATTGGAGGAATTACCATGGGCAGGTGCCAGTTACCATAGGCTAGATGATCAAGAACACTGGGATTGCACCTGACTTGGTTGTGGGAGGAATTATCCCAACCCAGTGAAGAAGAAGAAGAAGATATTTAAATGTCAACGAGGCTACCAAAGACTGCTATGGGACAAAATCCCAATGGTCTCAGTGAATGATAAAAGCCCAATGGTCTCACCTTTGCATACATGGAAAGAGGGTTTCCTTACCCAATTGGGCATCCAAAGGGGATTGCTCAGCAGGATTTGAACAAAGAAACTATATGACTCTAGGCATTAAACCCAAAAGAAAAATCAGAAATATTTTATTCATTCACCAAAGCAGGGCATACACCAGGTATGCATATTACAGAGTGACCAAGCAAGGTTGCTTAATAAGATCTAACTCTTTTTAGTGTAGGCAAATGGAATTTTAGAAATATTTCTCTCAATATATCATTGCACTTACAGTGCTTAAAGATTATGGTTTTCTTAGTTATAGTTGTATATTTAAACAAAACAATTTTGTGAAAATTTCGAACAGATATACATAAGAAAATTATATATATATATATATATATATATATATAGCCTTATACCCACAAACCAAATTACCTGGAAGAGCATGGTTTCCATATTTTTCAAATCCACATTGGGTGGGAGTTTCATTGTTCCCAGAGAAATGGGTTCTTCAAATTGATTTGTTTTAACAATACCACCTTCCTTGGATGCAACACTCATAATCCATATTGATCTATGAAGATCATGATTTTCCTGCTTCTTGACAACATAATTACTCAAACTGAAAAAGCCACCAAAACCTACTTTCAATTCAGTTTTCCCAAGGAGACCTGTAGATTTCATAGGACTGTAAGGGGAATCAACAACTACAAGAGAATGCACTAGAGCCCAACACATGTTCCTCCATTTCAAACTCAACACAGAGGCCATTTGAAAAGCAAAGTATTGCAAGTTGGTGTTGGATTACAAGGGCATACGTTCGGTGGTACTGAGTAATCATTCCAACATTTCATTATAAATTAGATTGATGGTAAAATTGGAAGCTGGAAAAAATTTAAACCCAAGATATCTCTACAATCCTTTCAACGACCTAGCAATCTCATTACAAAATTTAACAAAGAGTTGATATTTAACGCCAAACGGTATAAGTTATTTGATTTAGAAGGATATATTTGTGGTTTTTAATTATTTGGGGAGAAATTGTATAATATTATATTATTTATTTATTTAATATTTATAAACAATAAACAATTTAATATTATTTTAATTCATGGGAATGATTTGAACACAATTTTATCTAGAAATCGATCTAAAATTGTATACACACTGTAAAAACATAAAATTCTTAAAATGTAAACAGTTTGACAAAATACTCTTAAACAAATCATTTTTAGTTGAAAACTCCCTAAATAAACAATTAAATGCATCAATATTTAATTAAAAACATTGATTTTACTTCTTACACTCATAATTAATTTAATAAAATTATTGATTTTTTTAAATGAACCCATATTCTTTCCATATATTAAATGTATCATATTAAACACTATTTTACAAAAATTGCTACTTGGGTAGAAGTAATAACCCATTAAAAACATATATGCTTTGTAAGGATAATAAACATCCTATCTGAAATCTTACAGCCTATGAATACTGGGTAGCAAGGAGCACATATAGGGTTCTTCTTAATGCCAATGGAATATAAGGGATGTCAATTCCCACCTAAATTACCTACATTACCCCTAAATTGTCTTTTACCCAACTCAAAAATATGTCGTGATTCAGATTGAGATTCGATAAATGTGGGAGGGGACCCATGTTGCAGAATAGAGTACCTTCGTTGTGAAAAGTGCACGGAACACATTTTGTACGTGTGGCTGCAAAGTGGAGAGTGACTAGTGACCAAACAAAGCAAGACTTTCGATGCCATATTCACTTCAAGCCAACAATTTTGTATTATTGTACATGATACTTGAATAAAATAATTTGTGAAGCTTCGAACATTTTGTAAGGCAAGATGAGAATGTCCTTGTTGTATACAAAAATTTCTCATCAAGCCTTGATGTTCTTGCATATTCAGGGTCAATGTAGCCAATGGTACCCATAACATAGGTAGAGGTGTGGGTTTTGGCCAAGGAAATGCACTTGGCAATGCCAAATTCTGACAAATGTGCCTCAAAATTATCATCCAAAAGAATGTTATAAGTCTTCACATCCCTGTGAACAATGCATGGGTTACAGTCATGATGAAGATATGTTAATCCTTCTGCAACAACATTAGCAATCTTTAGCTGAGTGTCCCAGTCTAGCTTTATCTTCTTTTATGATTCTATACGAAAATAAAAATTAAAAAAACACTTGTTAGATTCTCCAACAATCCATTTTAATTAGAAGGTTAGAGATTGATTGGATTCTTATGAATCTACAATGTACAGATCCATTTTTTTCATTATGATCAATCAAACATTTCAGCTTTAAGCATTATTTTCAATGTACAAAGACAAAACTTCAGAATGGCCTGGAGACCAAAGAAGTTCCAAGGCATTTTGAAAACAAAATTTTAAATGAATGGCCTGGAAATTAGAACTGAGAATAAGCTCCAATCCAATTTGGGGCCAAAAATGTGTTCCCAATGTGAGGGATCAAGGTCGGTGCTTCAATAATGTAGAAAGTTCAAAGAATTGAATGATCATTATATATTGTCTACAATGTTTTTCACAGAAGAATAAGTTCCCACAATAGTTGTTGTGATGCCTACAACTAAGATTATTTGAATAAGTATCATCTCTAGACCTAGAAACCCTTCCCCCAAAAAATTTCAAGTAGCATATGCATGGAAGAATAAAAGAAACTAAACAACTCAATGAAGAGTCAATCAATGCCATTAAGTAACCAAAAATGGTATTATGAGTGCTACAACAACTATACTGACAAGCAATAAGGTTCTAATGCATGTGCTCCATAATAGAAGTGTTGTTTTTGATGAAGCATTTGATGGAGGCAGGAAATCTTCCAAGGCTGTAGATAATGGAGTAAGTGTCAATGCATATTTTGTAAATGGATTGATCAATGTTGTACAAATTGCTACTTTTGAGGCCACTTTTCCTCTTGGGAGGTTAAATGTTACTTGTGATAACAATTCATTGCCAAACATCAGGTATCCCATCACTGCAATGCTCGCATATATTAATGTGCAGACTATAAAGCATAAAAATAGCACTTGTCATACACAATGATCTATTAGGATTGCACTAGACTTCAGGCTAACTCAACCAGTATTCAATACATGTTATTAATTCCAACATGATACAAATGCATCTTCAATTAATACAAAGAAACCAAGCAATGGGAAGATTAAACTTACTGAAGTAAACTGTCGACGGTCTTTCATTTGGCCACAATATAAAAATGCATATAAACCAATAACAGTAGGCAATCCACTCGGATTCCACAAGCTGCCTTGATGGTGAAATCCAACCCCATCAAAAACACCAACCCAAGCCATTGCCAAGACCATACAATAGGTAAAATAACCAGAGCTGCAAGCACAATGAATGATTGATGCGAGTCTAAGCTCACTCTGCTATACTCATTGCCATTTTGGGAAAAATAAATTGGGCCAAATTATCCCCCTCTAGTATCAGAAATTCCACAGCCACATAATAAAGTTCCAAATATAACATTATGGATATAATGATTCTTCCAATCTACCCAAAATTTGTATGGCCTATGTTAGGATAGTTGTGAATTTGTGTATTCATATCCATGCAACGCTTAAGAAGAATTCCAGTATAACAACAAATCAAGGAAAAAAAGAAAAAGGATGTTAATCCCCATCCAACCCCCATGGGAGAGTGCATATGGCATTGACAGAATCCCAACACCTATTAAATCAAGAAAAATATCACAATCAATTCAAAGAATAAAATAAGCAAATGGTGGCGAAAAATAACTCAATGACATACACCTAATTGAAGACCAAAACACCAAAATAAGTGCCCATTTTTCTTACTCATGGTAAAGAGATAGGACAGTTGAGCCTCATGTTCATACACGACAGGCTTGACATTCAGTGAATAATTTAGAAAACTAAGCAGTTCTACATAAGCTTTACTTGGATGTACTTTTATCATGTTTTCAAGTGGGAATGACATCCCATAATCTTAAGGTATATAAAAGAAGTTAAAGTCTTACTATTTCATCACTAACACTGGAGTCCAATGCTAAAAATTTTGAATCACTGAAGGAAATTGCTATTAGAAATTTGCAACAATTAAAGAGGTATGATCAATTTGATCTTTCTAAAGGGGCCTCTTATTGAGTGTAGCTTTTTTTCAATAGTAAACACAATTTGCTACTATTGTGTGCCCTAAAATTAGGGTAAATCTATGGGGTTGGAAACGTGCCATTTCATTTCTATTTATGTTGAAATCATTTGAGGAGAATGATCAATTATCAGTCATGAGAATTTTATTAATTGGCTATAGCTTGTTTGGAATGGTAAACATAAATTTTAATGAAATGTCTTGAATAAAGGCAGCATAAGGATTCGAGGGCATACTATTTCAATCCTATCAATATTGAAGACCAAAGCTAACAATGTTTAAACGAAACTATAACAAGATTGCTAGTTTAGTAGTGTATAGATTGTTTTGAATGCAATCACAAACCCTAACAAAATTGCTAACAATGTTGAAACCCAAACCCTAAACAAAATTGAAATAGTATAAGATCTCAAAGCTAACGATACCTGAACCTAAACCCTCGACTACACCTTTGAATAGTATACCAGCCCAAAGCTAACAATACAACAAAAATAATTTAAGGATTCACACTCGAAGCTCAAAGAGGCTTCAAACTCAAAGCTTTCAAGAGAGGTAGAGTGGAGGTGAAGAACATTATTAATTATCCCTTCTATTTTATTTCGGGGCCTTTAAAAGGCTTGTACCCCAATTGTCAAATATCCACAGATTTAACCCATAGACAAAAATTGCATACCAAATTCTTTAGAACAGGGCATGCCAAATGAAAGCACAACTGGCCAAAACCTACCATAAAGCGCCATCATTTGATTATTCCTAAGAGGAGACCATCAGCTAACCAGGAAAAGATGACTTGCATATACTGGGTTGGGAGACCACAACCAGCTAATGTTCATTAAATTGGGTGGGACGGTACCCGTATTTTACCATCACATCATTGCCTTTATAAATTTAGTGATGAGCGTCGTCAATCCTCACCATTAATAATGTCAATCCAGGTTGGTGTACGAAGGTTGTATGCATTAATAGAAGAAGATCTTGGAAAACAACTCCCTTAAACACAATCCAAACTTGTATAAATTGAAAACACACTTGCAAGAATAAAACACACTTGCATAAATTGAAATTGCTGAATTAGAAATAAGCAAAATTAAATGAAACACCTGCAGGTTTACAACAGACTAAATGTTACAATACAAAGAGAAGAACAACACAACAAGATGATAATTACAGAAAAATAAATAAACACAAATTATTACAAAATAAAATCACAAATATACAGATCCATATTCCTTAGAATGAGTGGCCATCTCATTCCTTGGAAGAGGATTTAAACCATGCTTTGAGATCTTAACTCAAAACTGCAGAATATTAGAGAGAAAAGAATAGATTCATTTCTTGGTGGTAAAACATTACATATCTGAGTGTGGAAGGTTACATTTATAATTTATGCATCCAACCAACTCCTTATTTGGGGGATACGATATGATCTTCTATTTATTTTAATCCTAACAACTAAGATCTCCATCTCCACAAAATATGGAGAGAGAGATATATATATTATTGGAGTCAAAATCTTATCTCACTTATTTTAGGAAGATTTGCTCCCAAATCTTCTCCTTTCTTTTTGGTAACAAGAATCATAATGATTTTATTCTCCTACATTATTGGAAGGAGGTTTTTCCTCAAAATATGATTTTGACAAAATACCTTTCCCGAATTTTCCATTTGGCTTTGTTGTTTTTATTGTGGAACTTTTGACGCTTGTTTGATACGCTTTTTCCTGGATTGCAGTTCACTAAAAGTTAGATTTTTCTTCATTGATAAAACTTGTAGAAAATATGAATGGGATTTTTATTAAACATATTATTATGAACAAAAAATTCTCTCGGTTTTTTTGTTTGACTTTTCTATTTCTATTCATGGAACTTTTAGTGCTCATCTAATACACTTTTCATCGGACTACAACTCACTAAAAGTTATATTTCTCTTCATTGGTAAAACCTGTAGCAAATTTTAATGAGGTTTATGTTAAACACATTGTTATGAACAAAAACCTCTCTCATATTTTTCTGTTTGAATTTTCTATTTCTGTTTATGGAACTTTTAGTGCTCGTCTGATACACTTTTTCCTGACTGCAACTCACTAAAAGTTAGATTTCTCTTCATTGGTAAAACTTGTAGCAAATCTGAATGAGGTTTATGTTAAACACATTTATATGAACAAAAATATCTCTTATATTTTCCATTTGACTCTCTGATTATTCACAGTCCCCATTTGATGCGAGTTCCGGAACTAACTCTGTGAGTTCTAGAGCTAACTTAAAACAGCTATAACTTTTGCAAATGATCTTGGATTGAGATTTTTTTTTTAAACTTGCATAATTTTTCGAGAGGAATCTGAATACGAAATAATTTTTGATTTTACATATACCATCCATGATCAATTTCACTTTTCCCAATACTAGCATTATCTTTCCTTTATGGCCTACATACACAAGACTTTGTATCTTTTCCCAAATAATCAATAGGATTAGTCAACAAAATAGATAAAAAAATATTTCTAAAGAATTAACAAGATATATATCCTATATTTTATCTTAAGAAAACTATAAGTTCCTAGATTACATTTAAATCCACTTTCAAAGGTAGCTTAGAAGGACAAAATAATGGTAATTTATGGCCAATTTATGGTCTCATCATTTGGATTGGATAATTCCAACACACAAATCACTCGAGATGCACCCACCTTGATTCAACCCATTAGAAAGTATTTGGATGGGCTTTTCTCTAATGTTGGTTGCTTTATTGTGTATTGATTCAAAGTGTCAAAAGAAAACATCATTCTATACTTTGGCATATGTTTGGGGCTTGATTGGGTCATTACACTAACTGAGTTGTCATTGAAAAGAAGGAAGTCTTGAGAATATTATCAATGCTTTTAGCCCTTTACTTCATACCTAAATTATAACCCTCCGAAATCCATCGGTGGCTCTAAGTTTCATTATTTCACAATGTAGATCCAATTATTCATGCAAAAGAATCTAGTGTTTCAAATGGTAGATTCCAAGGAAAAAATGAGCTTAAGAATGCTTTGATCCAGAGCTGTTATTTTAAAATAAAATTGCTCCCACCGCTAATTGACCCAAGTTTACAAAAGAAAGTCGAGAACACGAAATATCAAAGCGAAAATCAAATTTAAGTAAATACGTCAAAATGGCAAAAACTTCAAAATTTCCATCAAAATTAGGCTAGTGGCATGAGCGAACCGAAAAGGCCTTTCCCACAGGGGGAACACCTTCGCGCGTAATAACTTTCAAGCTAGGTGTTTTTAGACTTATTATTTGTACCATATGTTGTTATAGTTATACAGATTTCTTATTCTTCTTTCTTCATCTTTTTTAATGAATAATATTTTATATTAAATTAACAAGTAAGATGATATAAGATAATTCAACAAAAATTCGGCGAGAATGACATCACGCTCCAAATCCAGGGACAAACTAGGCTAGGTCTAGGAAAATTTAACTATAACATAGAAAAAAACATTACAAAGCTGAAATTAAGCGGCAAAAAAAGTTGACTTAAGAGGGTGGGTCGTGATCATTCATCCAATCGGATCTAGGAAGGTATTTTCCACCATCTAGCACCTCCCAACCATCTTCTTCCTTGTTGTCTACAACATCACGAGTGGGTTAGATGGATTAAGCCATTCTGGAAAATTTATCTTGTAGGGATAGGAGGCTCTACATCGTGGGTACATAGCTTGGGGACAACCGATGAGCCCCAACCGAGCTGATGAGATGGTGGAGGGGAGCCCCAACCCTAGTGGAAAGATGGGGGTAGAGGAGAGAAGCTCCTGCATGGTGATTGAGTGTGTAGGGACCAACGAGCCCGATTAAAAGAATGACGTTGGGAGAGGCTCCGACGACCACCTCGGGGATGACCACCGTGGGGTGGAGAGCGCCGAGAGGGAGAAGGTGGCTCCCAAGCCACATTGCAAGGGGCATCTCCCTAGTGACAAAGAAGCGTCTGGAGGTGCTCCACCTTGAGGGCCACCTTATTCGCTTGCACTTGAATGTAGCAACACATTGGAGATAACCACCGAATTATTATAAATAGAGAAATGTTGATCAACTTCAACATTAGCAAACAAACAAGAATTCCTTTCTTTCCAAATCCAAAAAGAATTTCCCCTCTAAAAGCATGCCAAATTTGGGAAAACATGTGAGGCATTCGGGGTTATCACCTAAAAGAATATGGTGTTAGGTGAAACATTCTAGTCTGAAAGGAAGAAAGAATGAATCCAGTTCCAAGCCTTTTGGGATTTTACTACAAAACCAGAATAAGTGGGATAAGGTTTCCAAGTGTCCACAAAAGGGACATTTGGGGCCGAAACACCAAGATGAACCAGATGGGATCCGATTGGAAGACCTTGATGGAGAATACACCACAAAAAGTGAGCAATTTTGGGTTCCACACAAAGTAGACCAAAGACAGTGTCAAATCTCCTTCTCCAAGTGGAAGGAGAAGAATGCAACCCCCACCAATTGTTGAGCTTGTCAACCATGGGCAGATGAGGAGATAGCCAAGCATAACCTTTACTAGCAGAGTAATTCCGGAAGGGGGTATCCACGAACCATTTCCAATCTGTCCACCATGGACGGGAGGAAAGCATAGAAATTTTGTGACTCATATGATCAAGAACAAAAGAGATGATGTTAGTAATGCTTTCACACAGTCATGTGAGGCAAGATTGAATCGATATTTGAGCTCATTCCAAGGATACCAAGCTTAGATGCACTTGCAAAAGAGGTCCTGAATGGATTGAATTCCATGCTTGAAAATCTTAATTATAGGAATCACGGGGACCTCAAAGCAAGACATCAATCCTAGAATTGGATGATAGGTGACCACCACAAGGAGTGATGATTAACAGAGAAACCATTGCGAATGTCATTGCCTTTCCGGTGGAGCCATAATTTTATTTTCTCCCATGCTTTCCAGATACTTTTGAGGATAAAAGTGTCGACCACTTTGATAGGAACAAGATCAATGATAAGGTTGGCAAAACTTAAACTCTTCCAGGTCGAATGGCCATAGGGGGAACCCTTTTCAATGTCATGATGTAGAAGCACTTTACAGGATTCTTTTCCTTCGATGTTGCGAATTATCCATTTGACACAAAGGGCCTGCCCTTGATGCAAAATATCAATAACACCCATTCCTCTAGATTCTCTATGAAGACAACAGATCTCCCATGCAACTCTGTGAAATCATTTTCCAAAGGAAGTATTGTACCAGAGAAAATATTTGAGAACATTTTCCAACTTCTGCATGGATTTTTGGGATGGGACCTAGCAAGAGGAGTAGTAAACATGCATTGCTTCAAAAAATTTGGAGCAAATTTGGAACTTACCCTCCAAAGACAATGGTTTGGTGATCCAATATTCAAGATTTTTGGCCACCTATTGAACAACATACTACCAAAGATCAGCAGATGATGCTTGAAAGGAAAAATGTATGCCCAGAAATTTAAACATCTCACCATAGTCAATCATCTTCCAATCATACAAATTCATCTAGGGGGCATGGGGGAAGGATTTCTTATAACACTACATTTTTCACCATTGAATGGATGAACCTTGAAGCTAAACAAAAGGTGTCCAGGCAATGCATGGCATTATAAATATTACTTTCATCCTCTATTAGTGTAATAAAGGATTTGTCAGCAAAGTGGCCATTCAGGAGTTGTGAGTTATTGGAAGAAGGAAATGTGATTCCCTTAACAAACCCTTGGGATTTGGCTTTAGCGAGAAGATAACCAAAACCTTTCGCCGCAATGATTTATAGTATTGGCACTAAAGGACACACCCCTCGCGTATGGATTGGAAGAGGCCAAATGGATCCGAGTTGTACCCATTAATGATGATTTGATATGAGGTGTTCATAAAGATCCTCTTGATAGATTGTATAAAAATAGGACCAAACCCCAATGCCTTAAGCATAGCCGAATGAAAGGCCATTCTATCATGTCATAGGATTTCTCAAAATCAATTTTAATAAAAAGAGTTAGTTGAATGGATCGTGAGCCCATTCCATATCTTCCTAGACTACTATGATATTTTCCGAATGTAACGCCCTGGATGAAGCGGTTTGTTTCGGCTGAATAATGGCAGGTAAAATGTGTCGTAGCCAAATGGTGAGGGCTTTGGCAATAATCTTGTAGGAGACATTGAGAAGGGTAATAGGTCGTCAATTGGTGATCATTTCAAGGTCCCCAGTTAGGGATGAACTTGATATTCCCTTTGTTAATGTGGGCGCCAAGCAATTGACTATGAAATCCTTCAAGATAATATTGAAAGAGGTTTGGGCCAACATTATCCCAAAGTGATTTATAGAACTTGCAAGGAAAACCATCGCAACCAGGCACCTTTTCATTGGCCATTTGCATGACACTTCGTGAAGGTTATCTAGGGTGACCATGTGATCACAATTGATTTTTGTGCCGAGAGAGCTTGCATGACACCACATCAAACATTACTCTAAGGAAACACATCGCTCATTTGAGGGCACTTGAGCTTGAAAATGCAGCTTGTAACAGTTGACAAAGGCCTGAAGCATAAGCTCGGGATCCATGAGTTGAGATCCGCCATCGCATATAGCATGAATTTGTTGAATGAAATGTTTGGATTTGAGGGAAAGAAAGAACTCCTTTGAAACGAGATCCCCCACTTTAAGCTAGTGTAGGTAGGCACGAATTTGAGCACCCGAGTATTGTAGTTATTTACAATTTGAATTTTTGGTAGAGCTCTCACACCGAAGTTGAAAATTTTCAAAAAAAGGATTTCCTTCGAGTGCCACCACCACCTAGATAAGAGAGGAGGAGGTAGAAAAGAATGATCTATACTTTGTTTTATCCAAATCTCGACCGTAGTAGATTCTAAGAAATCTGGTGGTCCTAGTCATCACATCCTCCCACCACCGGGTCCATTTGGTAAGAATAAGTGGATGATAGTGTTGAAGATGAAGTGGCCAAGGCGTTAAATTCCACACCCATTTGATGTCATTGAGTGTGGGTTTGTGCTCCATCAAGGTAGTGTTGAGGAAAAACTAACCTTTATGATGAAAGGATCACCTATCCTGCCAAGTGATACGAAATCAGATAGGGAAGTGGTTTGAAAGGATGAAATCTGGCATCACTTCCATAGGAAAGGAATAAGTGTTGTCAAACCCAAAAAAATCTTAAGTTGACAACATGGCCTTGTCGATTCATTCGACAAATCGATTCAATCCGCCTCGGAGATTGGACCAAGTAAACCAAGCTTCAAAGGTGGGTGTGCGAGAGGCATTGGGGTCATAAAACCCAAATTTATTGTGCATATAGAACCATGCCTCCCTTTTTCCAATTGTCAATCACATAGGTAGGCACCTATACTTATCAGGTTAATTTGATAACATGCATCGAAATTCTCAAGTCCCATGCGAGATAAATTGATTCGGGGCAAAAATTCATGTTTTAGGGTCCCTTGAGAAATTTTCTAACTCTCCGTCCGAGGTTGAAAAAAGCAAGCTCACGAGAAGATGCGAAGAAGTTTGCGAGAGAAGATAAGCTTGGGCTAGAAAAAAATGTGAAAATGGCTAAGTCCTAGTCCCGGGACAGTCGGGACATTTGGGACGGAGGCGCGGATCGGCGAAAAGCGCGGATCGGCCCAAAAGCCTAGGACAAGTGGGCCAAAAAGCTTGAAAGGGACAAGTGGGACAAATGGGCAAGTGGGCAAACGCGGAAAGCCGGAGCCGGGCCGAAAAGGAGAACTTTCGCACTAAGCGCTTTGGGACATCGGGACAATGATACGCGAACCGGCCGGTTTGGCCAGAAATGAGAACAAACGAGTCAGGAGGCAAATGGGACATCGGGCGTGAGGAACGGAAATCGGCGGATCGGGCGGGAGGAAGAATTTGTCCCGAAGCACGGGGACAAGTGGGACAAATGGGGGCCGGCCGGAATCGGGCGAACCAGGGATTTTGTCCCAGCGGACTTTGGGACATCGGGACAAATGGACGCGGTGGGCGCTTGAAGGAGCCGAAAGGGCGAGAACCAACCAAATCATGACACGTGTCGAGGAAAAGGTCAAAAGGTCAAAGGCGAGATTTGAAGGGTCGGCCGAACCAATGGGATAGTGCCACGTGTCCCGGCTAGGGCCTGAGAAATTTGAAGGAGAGCCCCCGAGAGGTGGAGGAGAGAGAGTTGCTCGGTGAATCGGAACTGCCACGTGTCATCCAGTGGTGGCGAGCGCGGGAAGAAATTTAAAAATCCGTTTTCACTGTTTTGTGCCCTAAATCTTGAGATCGACATATCTTTCGATCAGAGCTCGGATTTGCACGTTCTTTATATCAGCGGAAAGCTTGTGAGATTCTCTACACGATTCGGGGTCAATCTTGCATTTTGGTTCAGTTTGGAGAGAGAAAATCAAGAAACGCCTGGCGCGAAATAACAAGCGAAGTAATGCTTCAACAAACAACTTTAATGCGGCGAGACAGTTCGCCAACATTTGGACGGCCCGCCGTTTTGCGGGATCCGCCGCTCTGTCATAATGAGATGAATTGAATACTGACTTTGGAGGTGGTTGGAGTAGATTTGGCTTCCCCCTCTCTCTCTTTCCTCTCTCATTCTTTCTATATATTGTAAAGAGGAGCTTCTTTTCAAGGGTCGAACATTTTTTTTGTTTTGCCTCTCCCTTCTTCTCCTCGGGTGAATTTGTGGAGTTCGAACCTCTCATTTGAGCTGTAATACTATTACGCCTCATGGCATTACGTAGTGTATTGTATCAATCTTTGGAGCAAGTAATGCATGTCATGGATGATTCTCGGCCCTCTCTGTGTTCATTTTTGCATCCTCCTGGTCTTTCACTGCGAGGTTTTGTCATCTGTGCATGATCTTATATCACATTCAAATAGTACGTGTTTCTTTGGAAAAATAGGTGTTCTTCATTCCTCGGTGCATCACCTCTATTAGCTTAGATTTATTTTATGCATCTTCTTACCTTGTCTCCTTGGCAGATTAGATTAGGTTTTGAGAAAACCCTCTGCATATTTCGTGTGCATCGAGCAGAGGAATAGGAACCGGCCTTCTCTGGAGAATCCTTTCTCATTTTTTCAAGTCCCACACTTGGAGAAAGGATTGATGTTATGCAATCACTGCTTTGGATGCCAAAGTGATCAACCTAGAAACGATCTGCATCGGGGAGTCTTTGTGATTTTGCACTAACGATTTTGGCACGCCGGTGGGACCTAGAGGTCTCATTTTTATTGCAGCAAAGTTGATATGCATCTGCTGCAATTTTCTTGCTTGAAAAGAGCTATTATTCGCATATCTGGTGACTCAAAAGGAAGATCAAGCTGGTTTGGCGATGCGGGCACGAGAGCTTATGAGAAGAATCACAAGGTCAAGAGTTGGAGAAGAAGAAGTCTTTGTTTGAATACTATAATTATCTCGAAGAAGAAGGCAAAGAGGAAGAAGGATTCAAAGGTCTCCATCTCCACCAAACAGAACTCTCTCAACTCCTCCCACCTGCTCGGCCTTTCATTCGGTATTCAAGAGTCCTTTGACCAATCGAGAATGGCGCTGACCACAAATCCCTTTGTGTCAATTTCATGGGTAGCGGACCCACTTGCCCTCAATACACAGAATCCAGTTCGATTGCAGCGTTGAAGAACATTCCATTTTCTTTGGAGAAAATCATACCACTCACGGTGATCATGTCAAAGACATTGCTAACATTGTGCAATCCATGAGATAAATGAAATGGATGTGTTTGTCAAATTGTTGGCATCATCATTCAAAGGAAGGCATTGCGATGGTTAGGAGCCTTACAAGTGGTTCTATCACAAATTGGAATCGATTATGCATAGTTCTCCATGAGCGGTTTGGGGAAAAGGAGACAATTTGTCTCTCTTTGGAACAATTAACAACTATCGAGAGAGCTCCCAATGAGCGGTGGCGTGACTTGACTTCAGATTTCAAAAGTCTTGGGATAGGATTCCGGTGGCGATCGGGCCAACAATGAAGGTGCTTTTCTATACTATCTTAAAGCTTTGAATTCGATATTTCTATGTTAATTCAATCAATGGGAGGCACAACCTTACCTGCTGCTTATAGCATTGCCATTAGAGCTGAAAATTGTCTTATTCAAGCTGGTAAATTGGCTCCTAGGCCTCCAATGCCATTATATCCAAGTTTAGAGAGCCCAAGTACTAGTCAGGCACCTGTCTTAGCTCCTTCTCCCACTCCTAGAAATCAGAATTCAAGTGAAGCTTCTACTTCATCTTCTAGTGCCTCAAATGAGCTTCAAGAGGTCATGAAGCAACTGCAAAATTTAGGTAATGAGCTGGTTACACTCAAAAGACAGCAAGCTCAAGGTTTTAGACCTTCGTATCAGCCTCAAGCTCAACCTAATAGGCAGCTATATCAGCCTCAAAGGCCACCCAATCCAGTGTGCAAATCAGAATCAAGCAAGGCCTCCTGCCAATAGACCATTCCAGCCCTATAATCCAAATGCCATATCTGCCTCTAAGGCATTAGTACCAGCACAAAACAACATTGCCCAGGAGTATGATTGGTGTTTTCCATGTAATGAGCCTCATAATCAATCCATGTGCTTCGATGGTGCTTTGACTCAAGCTTTAATGGTAACAAACTCTTTGGTGTGGAGGGTGAGAGCGATCGAAAACAGCCAACAACAAGAAACATTCCAACAGCAATCAGCCCCAAATGACACCACATTGGTAAATTGGCAAGCAGAGGATTTTTGTGGCATGAACCAGGCAGTTTCTCAAGGTGTTGCAGCAAACACAAGGTCAAAAAGGAGAAATTTGGGTGAAGAAGCAGCCATTAGCCTGACCCGATCCACAACCTTCCACGGCTCCACAAATGATTGGCAAGCAAAGTCCCGTTTCAAATGCACAAGGGCAGCCAAGAACAGCCCCTAGGCCAACTCAAATGCCAGCTGTTGCTGCCCACATACAAGGAGTAAATGTGCAAACCAAGGGACAGAGAGATCCTTCATCACCATTAGTATCATTGATCAGATGAAGAAGACAAAACGTCAATATATCTATGTGGGAATCCCTATCCATCCCAGGCCAAAGAGATCTGCTGCAAGCTGCCATGAAGAGGCGGCGGCTTGAATCAAGCGAGATGCAAGACAAAGTGCTTACAAATGCTGCCCAATCTGAGGGAAATCATGGAGGACAACAAGGTAAGATGTTGAAACCCCCTCCTTTCTATGTTTCATTAATCATTGGAAATCAGCTAGTGCATAATTGCATGATTGATTCTGGAGCAAGTAGCTCTGTCATGCCCAAACAAATAGCTGATCAGCTAGGGCTTCAGTATGAAATAACATCTAAGGGAGTAGTGTAGTTGGATGGGACAGCAATAGCAACAGTTGGAGTGATTAGAAATTTGAGTCTTACCTTGCACGCATGTCCAAATGTTGTTGTTTTACAAGATGTGTCAGTCATAGACCTTCCACCACTCTTTGCCCTATGTTTGTCGAGGACTTCTTTGCCAAGATTGGGGATATTTGTCCGTGATTGGTCTCACATGCTATTCGAGGACAAGATATGGAACTAAGACCACAATCAGATCTGAACCTATTGCAAACTTCCATATTGAGCCCTACACTCCAAGTCAGATTAATGCCAATTGCTCGGCATTTGATCAAGAAGATCACCCTAGCAGCGATGAAATGGCCCGACACTAAAGTTGGAAACATCCCGGATCTAACTCTTGATGAATGGGCAAGCAAGGTGCATGCTTTTGATCCTTATCAAGGAATAGAAGAATCGAGCTAGGAGTCTATTGTATACATGAAGAAGAAAGTCAACCTATTCCTAGCATCACCAAGCCAAACCACAAGGATGACAATGAGGTATGGCAGCTGTTTTTGATGGATCAAGGAGTAGACAAGGTGCGGGAGGTGGAGCCGTGCTTGTTTCACCTCGAGGAGTAAAGTACTATTCAGCTTTTAGATTTCAATTTGCATGCTCAATAACAACTGCTGAATATGAAGCCTTGGTGCGAGGATGCATTGGGCAATCAAGAAAAAAATAAAGAACTTGCAAGTTTTGGGGACAGTGAATTGATTGTAAATCAGGTCAAGGGACAACATCTTGCCAAAAATGATCTACTCGGGTGCTACAAGAGCAGGGTGTGGGACCTCATGGAAGATTTTGAGGTTTCGGCATCAAAGCCATTCCTAGGAAAGAGAATCAAGCTGGCTTGGCGAGGCTTTGCGATAGAGGGGCAGCCTTTGACATTGTAGAAAACATTCAACAAGACAAGAGTACTGACCAAACATCCACGTGATTGTGAGGCCTTGGTGCGGATAACGATGTCGGTTGGCAAGTATTTGAGAATGACCAGCAAATCATCCATTTCTTGCAAGAAGAAGCTGAGTTCTCGGCTAAGAATCAAGAAAAGTTGGAGAACAATGCAATATGGTGACCAAGTGATACGGTGAGAAGTGACAAGCTGCCCAAGGGACTTATCACTTTGGAGTCCATTTTTAACCCCAATGATCAGTTTAGAAAGGAGAAAGCAAACATTTAGGTCGAGAGAGAAGATTCGGTATCCATCTTGGTAGTAGAAGAGAACAAGCCATTGCAAATTGGAAAGATGATGTTGAGCAAGAAAGATGTGAGTTCATACAGCTATGTCAAGAGTTCACTGACGTGTTTGCTTGGAGCTATGAAGACTTGAAAGGTTTCAATCCCAACTTAGCTCGGCATACCATCGGGTGGATCAAATACTAAGCACTGTCGGGCAAGAAAGAGAGACCCAGTCAATCCACACATGGAGCCTCTCATGAGGAAAGAATTGGACAAGCTGATTGAGTCAAGAATCATATTCCCAATCAAGCATTCTAGTTGGGTTGCCAACTTAGTTCGATCGAGAAAGAAGAGTGGAGAGATCGGGTGTGTGTTGACTTGAGAGATTTGAATAGAGCCTCTCTCGAGGACCATTATCCACTCCCTTCCATGGAGCAAATATTGCAGGTCGTAGCTGGTTGAGAAAGGTTTTCACTACTTGATGGTTACTCGGGCTTCAATCAGATTATGGTAAAGGAGGAAGACCGAGTTCAAGACAGCCTTCATGACCAAATGGGGCACATATGCTTACAAGAAGATGCCATTTGGACTATCGAGCGCGGAGCAACATTCAGCGAGCTATGGATATGGCATTCAAAGGCTTGATCAACAAGATAGTCTTTGGTATACCTAGATGATATTCTTGTCTTCTCAAAGAATGCGGTGAGACCATTTCTTTCACCTCGGGCAAGTGTTTGAGAGGTGTAGAAAGTTGGAGTGTCCTTAAATCCTAAGAAGTGCATCTTTCTTGCACATGAAGGAAGCTCCTTGGCCATATTGTCTCGAGGAAGGATTAGTGATTGATCGAGAGAGGGTTGAAGCCATAAGAGCTCTACCATTGCCAAGCCACAAGAAAGCCCTTCAGAGTTTCCTGGGAAGGATAAACTTTGTTCGGATGTTTGTCCCAGATTTTGTAGCCCTTGTCAAGCCCATCACCAAAATGTTAAGGAAAAGCATGGCTTTCAAGTGGGCCGAGAAGAAGGAGAGTTTTGAAGCAATCAAAGCCATCTCCCAAGCACCCACTCTCATCAACCCGAGACTTTTCCAAGGATTTCATCCTCTATGCATTTGGAGGTGATGACACTATTTCTGCCATTTTGGTACAGCAGAACAAAGATAATGATGAACAGTCGATTGCCTTCTTTAGCCAGAGCCTAGATGACTGCGAAGTGAGGTACTCTTTTATTGAAAAGCATGTGCTTGCGGTAATCGAAGCTTGAAGAAATTCAAGCATTTAGTCTCAAACAACAAGGTCCAATTGCTGGTCTCACATGCTGGGGTTAAGGACTTCCTCCTCAACAAGGATTTGAATGAGAAAAGGGCAGGTTGGATCACCCGTGTCATGGAGTATGACATTGAGATCAAGATCACCAAGCTGGTAAGAGGGAAAGGATTGTGTGAGCAGCTGGTTTTGGGGAAGCAAAAAGAAGTATGCAACGAAGAAGAGGTTGTTTTGTGATTCAAGACAGCCATGAGCCGAGTGGTAGACAAGAAGAAGACAATGCTGCCCCGACTCCTTGCTGGACCCAAGGCATTATGCACTTCCTACAAATAGGCCTATGCCCTCCAGAAATGAGCAAAGCGAAGAGGAGATACTTCAGGTTGCAGGCTGTTCCATATACCATCATTGATGGAGTTTTGTTCAAGAAGGATGTGAATGGAGTGCTGCTGAGATGCATTAACACAAGTCAGATCCAAAGGGTATTAAAAGAGTTTCATGATGGACCAGCTGGTGGCCATTTTGCACCAAGAGTGACAGCTCTAAAAATCATGAAGGCTGGTTATTATTGGCCTAAAATCTTTAGTGATTGCTATGCATGGATCAAGAGATGTAAGAATTGTGCATTCTTCACAGGAAAAGAGAGACTCGCTGCCCTTCCATTACATCCAATCTCAGTTGACCAGCCATTCATGCAATGGGGTTTAGACTTCATTGGAGCCATCAATCCCAATTCAAGCCAAGGGCACAAATGGATTTTGTGACCACGGACTACTTCACCGGATGGGACGACGTAGCACTCAAAGAGGCGAATGAGTCAGCATCTTGGACTTTACGAGGGATAACTACAGATTTGGTGTACTACCTACTACAATAATCTACGATAATGCATTGGCATTCATTGGATCTAAGGTGGTGAGTGGGCTGTCAAGAGCGGGATCTACCTAAGCACTTCATCAAACTATTACCCTCGAGGTAATGGCGGGCGAGTCTCAAACAAGAACTTGTTGAGGATCATTAGGAGGACTCTTGATGAGAATCGAGAGGGCTTGGCATACCAAAGCTGAAATCAGCCTTATGGGCTGATAGGATCACTCCCAAAAGATCCACGAGGTAATTCTCCATTTAAGCTTGTCATGGAAGAGAGGCAATCTTGCCCATGTCACTTGAGTTGCCAACATTGGAACTCATGAAAGCTGGAGTTGCTTGAATTTGAGCCTATGGAGGTGAGATATGCGAGAGTGATGGAGCTGCGAGAGATCAGAAATCAGGCATCCCAGCGATGGAAAAGGATCAAGCTTTGATCAAGAAGACCTTTGTAGAAAGGCCAAGGATAGATCTTTTCAAGTTGGAGATCTAGTGTTGAAATGGGATATGGATCGGGCAAAACCAGGAAGGCATTTCAAATTTGATGCCATTTGGAGTGGCCCATACATGGTCACGAAGCGCAAAAGCAGCAATGCTTTCAATTGGCCTCATTGGATGGTGAAGAAGCTGCAGATTCAGTCAATGGAATCTATCTCAAGCGTTGCCTCTAGAGGAAGTTCACTACCTTGTAAATATTAATTAGATTTTCATTCCTCCAGTGCTTGTGCACATTGTCTGTTGTAGTTAGGTTTCAGTTTTCCTAAGTGCTTCGGCACAGGTTTCTTGCTCTCAGGTTGTTTTCTACAGTTGAGTGTTGTTGGAGAAGAAGTTGCAGTATCAGGCTCGGGATTAGATATCAGGCTCGTTTCAGGTTATTGCTTATGACTCCATGCCCAATAGATCGCTAAAGGCCACTGATCTTCTACCTAGCGAGGCGGTGACCCATTGAGTCACCAAATTGTTATCAAAATTCACCCCCAGGGTTAATTTGATAACATGCATCGAAATTCTCAAGTCCCGGAAAGATAAATTGATTCGGGGCAAAAGTCATGTTTAGGGTCCCTTGAGAAATTTTCTAACTCTCCCAGTCGAGGTTGAAAAAAGCAAGCTACGAGAAGATGCGAAGAAGTTGCGAGAAGATAAGCTTGGGCGAGAAAAAATGTGAAAATCGGCTAAGTCCTAGTCCCGGGACAGTCGGGACATTTGGGACGTCAAAGGCGCGGATCGGCGAAAAGCCTACGGGGCGGCCCGGCAAAAGGGACAAGTGGGACAAAGTGCGCGAAGGGGCCGAAGAAGGCGGCAGCGGGAAACAAGTGGGACAAATGGGACAAGTGGGACAAATGGGGCGGATGGGGAAAGCCGGATCGGCGAAAAGGAGAACTTTCGCACTAATTGCTTTGGGACATCTGGGAAAAATGCGTGAACAGCGGAAAAGTTGGCGAAATGAGAGAACAATGATCGGAGGCAAATGGGACATCGGGCGTGAGGGCCGCGAATCCAGCCGGATCGGGGGAAGCCGGAAGAATTTGTCCCGGAGGCATGGGACATGGGACAAATGGGCGCTTGAACCGGCCGAATCGGGCGAGCGGAGGATTTTGTCCCAGCAGCCTTTGGGACATCAGGACAAATGGATGGATGCGGTGGGCGCGAAGGGCCGAAAGGGCCGAGAACCAACCAAATCATGACACGTGTCACGAGGAAAAGGTCAAAAGGTCAAAAGGCGAGATTTGAAGGGTCGGCCGAACCAATGGGATAGTGCCACGTGTCCCGGCTAGGGCCTGAGGAAATTTCAAAAGAGAGCCCGCGAGAGGTGGAGGAGAGAGAGTTGCTCGGTGAATCGAGAACTGCCACGTGTCATCAGGTGGCGAGCGCGGGAAGAAATTTAAAAATCCGTTTTTGCTGCTTTTGTGCCCTAAATCTTGGATCGACATATCTTTCGATCGAGCTCGGATTTGCACGTTCTTTATATCAACGGAAAGCTTGTGAGATTCTCTACATGATTCCAGGGTCAATCTTGCATTTTGGTTCAGTTTGGAGAGAGAAAATCAAGAAACGCCTCTGGCGCGAAATAACAAGCAGAAGTAATGCTTCAACAAACAACTTTAATGCGGCGAGACGGTTCGCGCAGCACATTTGGACAGCCCGCCGTTTTGCCAGGATCCGCCGCTTCTGTCATAATGAGATGAATTGAATGCAACCTGGAGGTGGTTGGAGTAGATTTGGCTTCCCCCTCTCTCTTTCCTCTCTCATTCTTTCTATATATTGTAAAGAGGAGCTTCTTTTCAAGGTCGAACATTTTTTTGTTTTGCCTCTCCCTTCTTCTCCTCAGGCGAATTTGTGGAGTTCGAACCTCTCATTTGAAGCTGTAATACTATTACGCCTCATGGCATTTGTAGTGTATTGTATCAATCTTTGGAGCAAGTAATGCATGTGCGTGGATGATTCTCGGCCCTCTCTGTGTTCATTTTTGCATCCTCTGGTCTTTCACTGCGAGGTTTTGTCATCATGCATGATCTTATATCACATTCAAATAGTACTGTGTTCTTTGGAAAAATAGGTGTTCTTCATTCCTCGGTGCATCACCTCTATTAGCTTAGATTTATTTTATGCATCTTCTTACCTTGTCTCCTTGGCAGATTAGATTAGGTTTTGAGAAAACCCTCTGCATATTTCGTGTGCATACGAGCAGGAGGAATAGGAATCCTTCACTCCTCCTTCATGATTCCTCCTTCATATTTGCACTATTAGGTTATAGTCGTGGTGGGACTAACGATTTCATGCTTTTGGATGGGCCCCGTGAATGTTGTTAGCAACAACTACCAAGTCGGAAGAGTCAAGGAAATTCGATGGATTATTTTAGTTCATAAGAATGGTGGCTACCTTAAGAGAAATTAGGTAGGTGGGACTAACGATTCATCAAAAAGATGTCCCTTAGGGTGACGCCATTGGCTCATTCCTTAACATTTGCCTCTCACGCCATTGCTATCGGACACCTTGGCTTGAGCCATTTTGTTCTATTTTTCTTCCCTCCCACGGTTTTCCACCCTTCCTCCTAAGGGGTTTGACAGCTTTAGAGGCAGCCTTAGGTGTTGGACTATTGCAAGGGACATACATAGGACATTCCTTGATCTTATGATCAAAGGCTTGGCAATGAAAATAAGTGTTAGGTAGGTTAATGTATAAAACACAGCTGGGAGTAGTGAGTATCTCCCATTTGAATTTCCATGAAACTCCTTCAACTCTTAGAAGAGGTTGAATTCAACACACACACGCATCGAGGCTAAGCATTGGGGTTCTATGCAAATAATGCTCCCTATAGACAAGGTGATTTGATGTAGAAAGTGGACACATGACATTGTTAGACCAAGGAATTCCACCTAAACAAGAACTTTAAGAGCCACATACTCAGATACCACAAAATATTTGGTCCAAGGAGAAAGGACCAAAAGTGAGTTACACACATACCAAGTGGCGGAGCAGTTCAAAATGGTTGGGGCATGCGATGGGTCAGAAAAATGGAAGAGGAAAAAACCTTTGGTCATGTTTTACACACTTTCGAGTTGGATGCCATGAGCAGCCCAGGCTGAGTTAACCCATGATTTTAGCATGATTTCAGAGGGGATGTAGCCCACAAGATACCCAATAACGAAAAATTGTTCTAGCCATTGGAATACAACAATAAATTCAGAGCAGGTAAAATAACATCAAGAGAAGTATTACCTCGTGAAAGACCCTTGGAACAAACTTCCGGTGGCATTTATGTGGCGGCACCATTTTGAATCTCCAAAAGCTCTAACCACAACAACAATAGCTTGAGCTCAAGGTGGAAGGATATATTTATAGGGGTGCCCAAGGCGAAAATCCCTAGTGTAATCCAAAATATATAATCCCCGAGTGCTCGAAGAGGCCATGGTATGACTTGCAAGCTTAAAACCCTAAAGCATAGCGAAAAAAAACTCCCCTTGGTCCTAAAAAAACATAATTAAAAACACCAAAATTCTCTTCTTCTTTTTGAATTTTAGATGTCCACGATTTTTAGAGTTGTAGAGGTATATTGTTTTTGGTTACATATTTATAGGTAATTTTAAATTTTGTATTATATATATATATATATTCAATTAATGATTGAGAGTATTTTTTGAAAGTTAGTTTTGAAATTTAAATATTGTTAAAAGGATATTTTTGGATTTTAAATAATTAATAAAAGGAAATTTTAGAATAATATGTGATTTGTTGCAAATTGGAGACGATTGTCAAAAATTAAAAGTGCAACACAACAAGACATATCTAAATAATGAGGTAAAACAAATCTAGAAAAATATGCAAATATGGAACAACCAAACCAAAATTGTAGCATGGTTTTGGTAGTTGTCAATGAATGCCAAATCTGAATTCGACAACCACTTTCACCTTCTCTTGAGCTCTAAAAGCCTCGCTCATTTTTTTAATTTCTTGCAAATCTTGAGTAAACTACTCTCCTTCTTTTGAGCCATATTATGCCCACAACTCCTTGCAATATTGTTAAAATTTGAGGGAATTATTTGGGATCTATTTTATCCCTTCATTATTATGAAGACCCTAGGATTTTTAAAGTCTTAAAATCAACACACCAATTATAATGCAATTCAACAAAAAAATCCACCGTAATACAAGTGTCCCAATCCTTATCACCTTAAATGGCCTAATTAAGGTAATAAATAAATATTGTATGTTCTTATCTAAATGATTGAAATTTACTTTTGGCATGGGGATGCTCTTGAAATAAATGAACTCATTACTTTTGAAACTTATGTGTATCGACAATTGGTTGTGATTGTCTCTTGATTATCTTAAATACAAGAATCTCAATTATGTATCTATAAACTTCTTAGATTCAAATTAGATCCATATTGGAACACATTTTGACACACAATGAGTGTGAAAACATTAAAAGGATCCCATGAGGTACAAGGAACAATTCTCTAGATGTGTTGTATGAATATGTAGAAGAAGTTAGCTTAAATGAAATAGATAGAAAAATAATAGAAATTAAACAAAAATAAATTAATATATGTTATCTATATGACATACTTTTGAGGATATGTATAGTTGTCTACATTTTAGTAGTTACGTTTTATAAAATGCTACAAATGTGTATACATATATAAAAAATACATGATGGCATAAAGAGTTGTAATATAAGCTAAACAAATTAGGCTTCAATGTGTTACTTTTCACCTTTTGATTGTTTACGTGGCACTGGTTACTTAGTGCACATTATATTTTTAGATTTTCATGTATAATGCAAGCCTTAAAAGTGTCACTTGTCATAGAACAACATGGTGCAACATGTCCACATGGATGATGTGTGTTATGGGTGTCCTGCATAGCCTGATTGAGTCATATGATATGTCTATAAGTGATGTGAAGTGATACATGGTATGTGTACAAGTGCCCCATATCACTATGTGGTATTATGATTTTTATATAGTACTATAAGGTGAGATAAGGTATTATAAGTGTTGTAGTGTTTTGGGAGATACTCTAAGGTGATGAAGAGATTGGGAAGTGTGGTCTTTTGAGTTATGTGGTGTGTTCCATGGTACTACATAGGAAACACGTCATGTAAGGGGATTTACGAATATGCTATAAGCACATGTTGTGTAGCATGTTCTCTAGCACTTCGTATAAGGTGCATGATGCATGGTGATGTACAAATGACTTGTGGACTCGAGTAATATTATGTTGGCATGCGAGATCATTCACTCTTTCTTGAGAAGAAATCATTTTGATTTCATCAAGTCTAGAAAGAAAGTGTGGAAGCTTGGCTTCTAGTTGCATTTTTTGAACCATTTTCCTTTGCAATCACTTTGGCTCTCCATGACAACTTTATATATAATTATATAAAATTTCCTAGATGTGTATGGTTTTCACAACGTTATAGTTTCTTAAGTCAATTGAGGTTGTGTTCTTCTAGATGGTGAGTGTATTATAATTATATCGGTAGCTATCTTTACATGCTTAGACCATGTAAACATGTCATGAATATGATTTCTCTTAATTTTTCTTTGTTTTATTTATGGATTTGATGAAACATATAAGGTGATGGGCCAAGGAGGAATACATGTTGTGATGGTCGGTTGGAGGTTGTATGCGCATTCTGACTTATTTATCCAATGTTTACTATGAGAGCTTCCTTTTGGATAGGAGGAACTACCTGAAATAAAAAACAAGACCACAAAAGAGAGTTAAATAATATATGTCAGTGGGCTACCTAACATGTGCTAGATACAGGAAGTGTGGTACTTCCTTGGTGGCGATCACCCACCTTTGTTTAATACAACGTAATGTAAAAATTTCATAAATAAATAATGTCCTATTGTAGTTGATATGATTTAAGTATCTCATCCAAATACAATAAGAAAATCTAATATAAAGCTAGGTAGTCAAGGTGTTGGAACAAGTCAGGGTTAGATTTTGGGTAGCTTGGGTTACTTGGATGTAGGTTATTAGGTTTCTGTTATTGGCAAGATTACCAAATATAGAGACCGACGTCGGTCAAGTATGACCGATGACGGTTTAGAGAAGAATTGATGATGGTCATGGATAACGGCGTCGGTATAGGCGGGATGATAGAAACTCAATGAAACTTGGTTTTGGGGGTTTGTATGAGATTAAATAGAGATGGTAAGGAGAATGGTTAGGTCTATGGAGGTGTTGGGAGTACTCAAAGATATTCAGAATCGGGTATAGGTGATCAAATGATTGTGGGTGGTGGAATGGTTGGGTTCACGGGGAGGTAATATTGGTGGGATAAAAATATAAATAGAGGATGATAAACAGAAGTGAAGAAACTTTGTAAACTGAATAAAGATGAAATGATGCAGGTTATAAGCACACTTACTGGTGTTGTAGGTTTGATGATTGGATGTTGATGATGGTTTATCTGTGAAATAATGCTCGGTGTTGTGCTAGTGCTTCTCGGGATGCTATTGTGAATGAAAATACCTTGAGATCGGTCTTGGTTTGGCTATGGCTATCCGGAGGTGTAAAAGGGCTCTGGTTCTTTCTTACATGCATATCTCCTTCATTCAAAAAATTGAGAATGTGGCCCCACCTCTCCAACAAGGTTACCAAAGTGAATATATGGTAACTGACTATAGTTTAGGATGACCAGCATCGATTAAGGCGAGATATCCTAGGTTGCCCAAAATAGTAGATCCTGGCTATCTTTTTCTAGCTTTTCCCATTGGTGTCAGGTCTAAAATGGTGTTTGGCACTTAGATAAGTGGGAATGTGGTTAGAGGAAGAATAGGCATGTGATTTTAGGGTTGAACTAAGTCTTAGTTAGTTATGGTGAGTGAATATTGAGTCCTAGTAAAAGCGAAACATGCTAAGAATAGGTTTATGATGAGGTGTCTAGGTGAGGTGGTGGGGTGAGGTGTCTAGGTGAGGTGGAAATTAGTTTTAATTAAGGTAATTAAATAATGAATATGGTGAGCATGGGCATTAATTTAATTGTGGTTAATTAAATTAATATACATGTGGGTAAAGGGGAATGTGACCTAAATTTGGTGTCTACATTTTTCCCCTTTTTATCACGTAGCTTGTATTGGTAAGTGACGTTGAAAAAAATAGGTAGTGATTTCCCCATGTGTGGGTGAAGGTGATCCCCCTCAAACTAGGAATTGATGAGGTGTTATACGGAATCGGTGAGTGGTTTGATAAATGTGTAGTTGGTGGAAATGAAGGTAGGTGGGGAAGGGTATGAATACTATGGGAAAGGGTGATGGTCAACTTGGGTAATAGGTAATAGGTCGGGTCAAATTGGGAATGGGTAATGGTTAAATCGGGTAATAGGTAATAGGCCAGAGGTCAAATTGGGTAATGGGTAATGAAAATAAAACGCATGCACACGTATAGATTGCAACATGGTACCAGGTTGAAGAGCTTGCAAAATCTACATCGTCCAAGGTCGATAGGTTTATCCAAACAAGGGTGAAGTGATTCAGGTATCCAAGGTATAGGATATGGTCTGAAAACACAACATAGGTCAGGTGTAGGAACGTTTAGGTATGTTTTGGTACACCAAAGGTTTGGGTCGGGATAAATGGCATGACAATAGGAAAGGTATGGTTGTTAGGATAAAACAATGTAGGTAACAACATCGCAAGGTATAGCGAGTACATAATCTCAATGGTCACACCAAGTAGGTCAAGTTCAGGAAAATAGGTCTAGGCACGAGTAAGGCCAAGGTATAGGTAAATTAACCAATCCCAAGATGCGACTAGGGATATGTAAGGGTAGTGTGGGCTTCTAGGTATGGTTCCATATGTGTCCGAGATGATGAAAGGTGTGTGGGCACTAATGGTTGTAGGTAAAAGGGAAGCGAGCAAGGGAACTAATGTCGATTATAGGGTGACTGATGTTGATTGGCTAGGGCACAAATATGACCAACGTCGGTCATGTCGAATTGGGGTTAAAAAGGAAAATTCCACTTTTTATGGAATCATTTGTCATTTTCCAATTGTAGAAAATGACAAAAGAGAGGCGGAAAGTTGGAAAACGACAGGACGATCTGAGAGCTGAGTAGGCGAGCCTCATAGTGGGTGATTGCATTCGGTTAGTGGGTCCAAGAGATCAGGTTGAGTGATTTGATTAGTTTGTTGGAGGTGAGGAGTGGATTTGCTAATAGCGAGAGAGGCAAGAGAGGGGTCGAGTGGGCCACCGGTATAGTGGCCAAATGTGCCACCACTCGAGATGACACTCGAGATGAGGTAGGATCTCATCCTATCTATGCATTTATTTTTAAAAATAGGGTATGGGAATTGGGTTTGTTAGAACCTTGTCGGTGGGAGTTGAGTTTGAATTTAGGGTTAATATTTATGTAATGAGGGAAGAGGGAGGTCCCATGTAGGTTAAATAGGGATGGGGATGAGTTTAGGTTAGGCGTGGGTATAGAAGGGTAGGTAGTTAGGGTATTTTGTCAATTTTTTGGGAAATGGTGGGGGTTTTGGGTTTTGAAACACAGTAGAGAGAGCGACGTCGGTCAAAGGTGGCAGTCGGTGGCCCATGACATAGCATCATCAAATAGTAGGTGACTGATGTTAGTCATGATGGACCGATCTTTGGTGAGAATTTGAGAAAAAAATGATCAAGAAAGGGTTATGGTGGGAGGGAAAGATAGTCAGTGAGGTATAAAGGAAAGTGTGGTGAGAATAGGTAGGGTAAAAGGTATATACGATACGAGTTGAGGGGTGTGAAAGTGGGATGGGAGAAAAGGGTAGGTTGTTAGGGTTGTGGTGAAATAAATAATAAGAGTTTCAAGAATAGGTTAGTCGGGTAAGTGATATGTTAGGTATGGTCAAGATTTAATAATGGTGTGGTTTGTTGGATGCAGGCTAGAGAGCAGTTGCAGATGAGGGATAGAGTACCACCCTTATTGACAAAGTGATACGGGGGAGCATGATGGCAGAGAGGAGTGGCGTCACATTACAGATGTGGGATTGATCGGGATCGATGTTACATGTGTGTAGCTCATGATCCTAATTTTATGGTCGCACTCATTGATAGATGGGATGCTACGACCAACACATTCTATTTTTTGACGGGTGAGATCACGAGACATCCTAAAGGACATGTACAGGATCTTACATTTATCGATAGTGGGGATGCAAGTATATTCTATTACCTCAGAGGTTTCAGAGGAGCTGATGTTGATGGTGTTTGGAGAGGGAATGGAAGAGATGAGGTTCCATAGTGCGAGCCTGAGCTATGAAGATATGTACATGGCCCATCTTGAGGAGATGAGGTTAGTGGTCCTGATTATGGAGGAAATGTGATGTTTTGCACTGCAATATGTGGAGGGTGGGAGATTCCCATGGGCACTGATGGAGGTTATCCATGACATGATGGAGTATAGGACCCATTTTTCTTAGGAACCAGCATACTTGGTGTAGTTATATAGGGAGTTATGGGCCTATGGGCGGTTACGGAGGTTCAGTTTGTGTTGTATCTTCCTCTTATATTGTTGGGTGTACGTGCACATCATATGTGTTTGTCCAGTTGGATTTCCCCGATCTGATGTGTTCGAGGCAGGTTTGATTCGAGTTGGGTACAGGCGTTGGGTACCTCTTGGTAGAGAGCACAGGGAAACTAGGGCCACATATGATGTAGCGTATTATAGGTGGGTCTTTGGAGGGTTATCCAAAGTGTTGATATCATATGGAATCCATATGTTAGTTTCCCTTCATACATACAGATGGCGATGGATTTGGATGAGTTACAAGTACTGAGGTGGATCGAGGGGCACTATGTTGGTGAGCACAAGATGATACCCACTGATAGGGTTAGGCAGTAGTTTGGGCTGCACTTGGGACATGTCACCACCTTGTTCCCTCAAGTACACGGGAGATATGACGTGGAGAGGCCTATGTCTCTACCACATCCAACGGTGCCAACAGGCAAGAGGAGCGAGGAAGTGGACCATTGGATTGATGATGTCAGATTTATAGATAGATATAGGTAGTTGTGGGTAATACAACTATGAGCAACACCACCCAAGTTGGGGAAGCTAGACTAGGCTACCCTTATTCAAAGGATACTTTTCAGGGGCATGTTACCTCTTTATAGTCCTAGATCATAGTATTACGAGGGGCAGGCTGATAAGTTCCGAGGCATAGGTGACCACATTATAGGCACAAGTGGTGGCTTTATAGGCCCAGATTACCCAAGGATAGGCATCCGCACAGGTGGAGATGGAGACGAGGGACAAGTGGTCACCTTGCAGGCACATGTAGTAGGTTTACAGGTCTAGTTGGCCACTGCAAAAGAAAATATTATGACCTTATAGACCCAGGTCACAACACAAGTAGAACCTCAAGCTCCAAGACACAGTCCCAAGGTACAGTGCATCAACTGGAGTCAAGGTCCCATGGTATAGAGAGGAGGTTCGGGTTCATAGGTATAGGGCCGAGGCCACCAATAGCATGACAGGGTTCACAAGTTACTGTGAGACCCATGACACCACCACAGACAATGTCGATGGCCAGATTCAGGGACACCCTAAATGAGGCTAGGTACTACCAAGATCATTTGACTACTGCTAAGATAGACGTCCCTTCCTATGCATAGTACAAGGTATAACATGCCTTGAGTGAGAGGACTAGGTCTCACACACATAGTGCAGAGAGTGCAGCGGGGCAGCAAGCCCAAAGATAGGTTCAAGGAGAGGCCATCAGTTCACAGAGGCAGGACCCGGCTACTGCAAGCAGAGGTGAGGGCTAGACCTATACATGGTGGAGAGATGGTGGTAAGGTGTCGGGCCAAAGGAGAGGAGGAGACATATGAGACCAGAATGGACATCAGGTGGGGTGACGATTAGTCACCATATATGTTTAGGGTATAGATATTTGCATATTTTTGATATATACTAGCTTGTGTCTTTGAAGATAGCGAGGATGTACATGAGAGTTTTGAGTCTTTTGATTATTATACCAGCCTGTGTGCCAAAGATAGTGAGGTTGTATCTGAGATACTTGTATTTATTTTGTATCTACGTACATATGTATGGATACATAGACTTTCCCAGTTATATAGATGTTGAGAGTTATTAGATGGATGATGTATCTATGTTTTTAATTTCCATTGTTATTGTGTATGTGATGGAAACTAGGTGAATTAGGCATGATTGAGTCGAGGTCGGTACACATGATGGAGTTAGGTTGGTTAGGCATGGTTGAGTTAGGTTAGTTAGGTATGGTTGAGTCAGGTCGGTTTAGGCATGATGGAGTCTAGGTCACTTAGGCATGATGGAGTTTAGGTCACTTAGGCATGGTTGAGTTTAGGTCACTTAGGCATGGTTGAGTTTAGGTCACTTAGGCATGGTTGAGTTTTAGGTCGATTAGGTATGTTTTGGTCGTCGTTATTGGGTTTGATGTAATTTACATGTTATTGGTGGTATGGAAAAATAAATGATGATGAATATGTATGTTATGGTGTAGATTTCTGAAATCTTTGATTTTATAGAAATGTGAAATGATTGATTTAGATGTTTTGATAGTGTGATAGAATGGTAGATATGTATGTTTGGTAAATTTCCAAGATTTTTGAAAAATGGAAACTAAGATAGAATATGAATAGGAAAATGGGGGAAAATAGGTTAGGGTAAAGAGTGGCCGAGCTAACCTCTAAGGGCCCCATGCCCTAGAGTGTTTCCTACATAGCCCCGATGAAAAGGGGCCTTAGGCCGATGTAGTTCTCCCATAAGCTAGGGAAGAATATGATGAGGTAGAGGAATGGGTTGGTAGGTTTTAGGCATGGTTGAGTCTTAGGTGATAGGAAATATTTTAAAATGTAGGTGTCAATGGTTTGGTCCTGTATAGGGTAATCAATAAGTAATGAAGAAGGTGAATGGTAAGAGGTGGTAAAAGAGCCGCCTAATTGATAAGAACCTTAATGAGTCTATCATACCAAAGATTGGCTTATGAACGTGAGACCCTACAAGGTGTTACATAATGGACTATTCTAAGGGTGAATAAAGTCACATGATCACGAAATGTCACAATTGTGGCAAGTCCCTTGAGCAGATAGAACATTAGGGTGAAAAGGAAATGAGGTGAAAATAGGTGGTTTAGCGTAACTTAGTGTATGATAGCATGTTTACCTAGCAAGAAACCCATGATCAAAATAGGCAATTCCATGACAAAAAGTTATCATTTTCTTCATTTGTTTTTGTTTTGATAGACTAATCGATGTGGGAAGTCTATATGGGATGAGTATATTATCTCCTTGAGGTCTTCATGAAGTTGATCGATGTGGGAAGCTTCGAAAACTTTAGTTTATTTTTTCAATGTCTGTATATAGTTGTCCTTGAGGATCGGTCTATTTATAGCAGTGAGGTAGAGAGAAGATATGTCCTCTTTGAGGGAGTCATATTTTTTGCTGGAATTTTAACTCAAGGAGTTGAATCCCATTTTTATTTTAGATGTTTTAAGTCATGGACAAGGCTATAGAGGAAGATTAGGTTCTTGTTTAGAAGAAAAACCATAACACACAAAGGTTAACTATGAAAGAGATGGTTTCAAGTGACAAATGACCATGGGATTCCATCTTTGAAAAAGATGAAAATTATCCATGAGAATCATGCCATGAGTAGATCTCGTAGTACTCATATTGAAGATAAGGCTGAAAGGTGATGGGTAATCACATGATTCTTGTTTAGTCATTGATCCTCAAAACGGGTAACATGGAAGGTGAACGACACTCAAGGGATGAGTGGTCAATAGATAGAAGGTGATATATGACTTGATTTAAACAATAAAATGGTCTAAGATGCAAGGCATTGAGGGGCTCAGGTTTGGGTTTACCTTCAAGTGAAGACAAATGATAAGCACCTGATCCATACGTATGAGTAACGATATAGGATCCAAGCCAATTACGAATGAATTTTCCCCATTTACTTTTCTCTTCTTTCATTACATGTTGATTTTCCTTCAGGACGAGATCCCGACCTAGAAGGTTTGTTCATGGACACTTTTATCGTAGGCATGTTTGATACATTTTTAGTAGATTTGGAGATGGTCAAGAGCATTGAGACAACGTTCATCTAACAACTCAATTTATGTTAAACGATCGTAGTGAAAGTCATCATCGTTGAGCATGTCTTGTAGTGAGATGCAGAGAGATGGAATTTGGAATTCAAGAGGCAAGATAGCCTCGTACTATAGACTAGAGAGAAAGGTGTGGCAGTAGTCGAAGTGTGAATACTAGTGTAGTAAGCCCACAAGGCGAAAGGAATGTGTGTATGCCAATCCTTCCCAGTATCATTAACTACTTTCATAAGAGTTTTGTTCAAGGTTTTATTGATTGATTTTTATTGGCCATTTGTTTTTAGGTAATAAGGTGATGAGAAACTGAGTTGAATGCCAAAATTTCCACACAAAATTCATAGGGTTTTAGTTTTGAATTACTTTTTGTTATCAGTGATGAGGTGGTGAGGAACACCGAAGCAACAAATGATGTGATGGTTGATGAATTCACATATTTTCTTAGCTTTTGTAGAAATGAGGGGAATGGCTTCTACCCATTTAGTTTAGTATTTAGTAGTGGTTATAATCCATTGATGACATTGTGAAGAATGAGGATTGATCTCTCCAATAAGATCCAAACCCCATTGAGAGAAAGGCCAAAGGTCTCGTGTGACCTATAAGGAATGACTAGGTGTGTGATGAAGATTGGCATGTTGTTGGAATTTCATACAACATTTGAAATAGTCACAACAGTTGTGGTTTAGGGTTGGATAATAATAGCCAAGGTGAAGAATGTTTTTAGTATTGCTAAGCCATTAAAATGACCTTCACAAATTCCATTGTGAACTTCCTTGATAGTGTAAGGAATTTCAGAACTAGTAAGGCATTGTAAGAGAATATTGTCGAAGCTGCGTTTATAAAGAAGACCACCCATGATGACATACTAAGAGACACCTTTAAGAAAGGAATGTTGTCCATTATGAGTGAGATTGGGAGGTAGAATGGAAAGGGAAAGGTAGTCTGCAAATTGTTTATACCAAAGGTCACATGGGTCAGGTGCAACAATTCGATGGATTTAATCGCATGAGATAAATAAAAGGGTGATTGCAACCTTTGTATTGTCACAAAGATTTTAGAGTCGGTAGGAAAATCGGGTATCGAGAAGCCAGATAGGCCATGGTATCTGAAAATTTATTGGTAGAACGTGGGGTGGTTTGAATGTCGTAACGATCAAAGGTAGTCAACAAAGTGTGTCAACATGACATTTGTACTTTTACAGTATTTCATTACGACACGGGTATATACCATTGACTTGATTTACAACCAGTTGGGAATCACCAAATATATTAACTCGATTTAACATCTAGGAGATAGCAGTTTGAAGGCCTAATACGAGTGCTTTGTATTTGGGGATCTTGTTAGTACACTCAAAATCTAGTTTGAAGGATAACAACATAGGTTCACCATCAAGAGGAATCAGGATAACACCGAACTACCTCCAACACCGACATTTGGAACCATCAAAGAATAAGGTCATTTGGTAAGTGGTATTGTCCAAAGATATGGTAGCAATGGATTCGTCTGGGAAATCAAAGTTTGAGGGTTGATTTTCAGAAAGAGGTGCATCTTCTAGTTAGTCATCAATGGCTTGGCCTTTGATAGACTTTTGATGGATGAATTTGAGGTCAAGGTCTGCAGCAAGCATCATCTAGTGTGCAACACATTGATGTTGGTAGGTTTTGGTGTACATGTAATGTAGGGGATCAATATTAGTGAAGAAAAAGGTTTTTGGTTGAGTAGGTAATGACATAGTTTAGTGGTGACAAAATCTAACGCTAAGCAAAAAAATTCAGCATGGGTGTACCTAGTCTCATAGTCCGAATGAGTGACTTATGTAATAAACCATTTTTTCTCGTGTTGCTTGTTGCGATGAATGAGCATAGAACCCAGGGAATGCTTATTAGTAGAAATATACAGGTAAAATGGTTGGTAATCCTTAGGAGGAATGAGTATCGATGGTCGAAGAAGGTATTATTTTAAGGCATCAAATGCTTTATGGCATTCATCATCCCATTTAAATGAGACATCCTTTTTGAGGAGATGATGAAATGGTTAGCAGTGGTTAGAAAGCTACGAGATAAAACAATGAATAGATTACAACTTACCTTGCAAGATTCGAAGTTGACGTAGATTAGTAGGTGGAGGCATTTCGAGAATAGCCTTCACTTTAGCAGAGATTGACTTCTATGCCATGCAAAGAAACGATGAAACTAAGGAGTTTTCTTGAAATTACTACAGAGACACACTTCTTAGGTTGAAGGTGAACACAATACTTGATGAGGCAATCAAATATGACCTTAAGGATTGTCGGGTGTTTACCCCAATGTTTGGATTTGGCAAGAAGGTCGTCTAAGTAATCTTCCAATACGTGATGCATTATGTCATGGAAGATATAAGTCATCGATCGTTGATATGTAGCACTAGCGTTTTTAAGGCCAAAAGGCATGAATCGATAGCAAAAGGTCCCCAAGGAGTGATGAAGGTGGTTTTGTGTTGATCTTCTTGGCAAGTAGTATTTGGTTATAACCCAAGAAACCATCCATGAGTGATAACATCTCATGACCAGCGGTGAGATCAACTAGTTGGCCAATACCTGGTAGAGGAAAATTGTCTTTGGGGCAAGCTAAGTTGAGGTCATGGAAATCCGTGTAAATGCAAAGTCCCCCTATCACTTTTGTGATAGGAATGATGTTAGAAATCCATTAGGGATAGTCAATGGGTATGATAAAGGAAATCAAGAGAAGGCGCTGAAGTTATTTGTTGATCGAGAATACTTGTTAGAGATTGTTATCGCCAAATCACTGCACCCTCCGAATGGCCAGGATGTGAATAGGACGTTCAGTGTGATTGGGACACATGGGATCACCTCTCAAGCTGTGGGACTTGGGCTCGAGGTGAACCTCTGGAGAAGGTGGCTTCCTCTTCCTAAACTAGGTGTTGTACTACTCCTAGTGTAACAAAAATGATTATCTAATCCTATGCTAACATTTTCATGGGGTTTTAGGGAAAGAGATTTATAGAAATGAAACTATACTAGGGATGGTGATGCACCAAATAAAGGGTGTTTCTAGACTCATGAAGGGTTAATTTGAAGAGGGTGTGCACCACAGGTCAACTTCACCTACTGCAACTTAGAGAGGGTACAAGATACCACAAACTAAGAGACACGCGTTCCCTTTGTTAAACTTTATCAGACCGAGAAATACACCAGTTTCCCAGTGAAGAAGGATGAACTCAAGAAGGGTGAATAGACACCACAACTCAATTGCATGCAATACTCCACCACTCGATAAGCATAGAACTCCAAGAACCTACAATAGAAACCTAAACTTGCACAATGTACCTGCAAGTACGAGAAAGGCACAAAGAAGCATAGAAGGATGAAAGGACCGAGATTAGTCACAAAACACACACTTTTATTGCTTCAATAACATGCACAATGCATCATACATTCAGAAGAGGCAATAGTTGTCATTACAGTCTTGAAGAGGAGGCTTGAAAGTTCTCTCAACACACAAGAACAACTTGCAGAAGAGAGAGGATTCTTGAAAAGTATACACTCGCCTGAGATATCTAATTGTCCAACTTGTCTGAACTGTTGGAACCCTTTGAAATGAGCTTCAACTTACATTTATAGAAGAATATGTGAGAAAGAAGAGGAAATGTCATAATTGCATTCCTAAATTGAAGGCCCATGATGTATTTATTACAGCTAGTTGAACCACCTGAGAAGGTTCCATCATGGGTCATTAATTGCCTGATGACCTAGTCTTCTCAATTAATTAAAAGAATATTTAAATAATAATAATAAATATTATTATAAAAATATTTAAATAAAAATATTAATTTAATTAACATAATGTCGGGACCCCCCCGTTGACCCATTTGACTTGAAGAGGAGGGGGGTCCATGTGGATATAGTCTGCACAAATCTCAACTCGGTGAGTTTCGAATGCTCTAACTCGGTGTTGCAATCAATTTTGAACCCCACACTAACTCTTTCCTCGCTTTGGCAATCAGATCTTTTGCATTGAGTCCTTTGGTATTTTGGCAATGCACTCTACAATCTCGGCTCCAATCAACAATTATGCCACTATTGGGATCTTAGTATGGCATAGGTAGCTGTGAGCTACACAATATACTCATTTTTCCATAAACTAAAAATATCCTTTACGTTACAATTTGCAACACATAAAAGAAGCCCTTCAAAAAATATATTGAACAACTAGGGCAACCAAGAGGACCTTGGAAAAATGTACAGGTAACAACCATATGAATTTTTCCTTAGTCGTGGATCAAAGCTAATAGAAATAAAGCTAGATAAAATTAGCTTGAAACTACAGTATAATCGTCCATTTGTAAAAAACAAGTTTCTCTGAACCTGGTAAAGGAATACTTTTTATTGTCTGATTGGACGTACATAATGGAAGGGTATAAATATTTCCTATTACCCTCAGAGTTTCTCAAAGAGACCATTTACGAGTAACAAGGATGTAGCATGCAAAACGGCCAACCAGGTATTTTCAGAGCTGACCTTCACATTCAATTCATTTCTAGGAGAAAACATGCTGAGCAATATGAATCGTTTCATTCTGCACCGTAATAAACCTTCATCTCCTGATTCAGGAAAATTTTATGAAGCCTTGAATGGCGTGACTCCAATCCATCGTACATGGCAGTGAATATTTTTTCTGCAGCTGCTTGCTGGAAGCGCTAAAAACAGCTTCTACTATACTGCAACATGCCTGTGCATCGAATGCGTGGGAGCTTTGAGTGTAGAACTCAATGTATGTCCATACCCTGTTCCAAAGCTCTTATCATGGCACAGGCTAGAAGTATGCTTGAAAAAGGTGAACTGATCAGGTCAGACATCTGTTTGTTGCATTCGGTGAAACAGTATCAACGCCTCGTGAGGAAACCCGTGTCTTCTGTAAGCTGCAATTGTGGTATCCCATGAGAAGGCATTTCTTTCTTGTGAGCCTGAAACTAGATACTTTTTCCAACGTCGACCCATCTTCAACCATCTCGCCATCATCCTCCCTTATCGCTTGGAGGATTACTCACCACCCAATTTGCAACTGCCACTTTAATTCTCCTGGTGACTCGCACAACGACTCGGATCCTGTTTACACGGCCCGTGCGGAAGTATCATGTTGGATAGCCATCGTAATATTTCCACACTTGGCAGTGTTTTCCCATATTTCCACGGCCTTGGAAAGATATTAAAATGTTTCCCGTGTGCGGGATTACCATGACGGATAGCCATCATATTGTCTTCACTTGAAATTTGACCCAATTTCTCCAATTCATGGAAGTCCGATCGATCATGGCTTACTAAGGGTATATTTCCACTTGGCGGTGCTTGCCTGAATCTCCTCGACGCGGAGTGAACAGCTTGGACTTCCATCATCAAATCTCCAACCTCGGCATACCAGCTCCAAATCCCCGTATGCACTTGGCCACATTAATTCACAGGCCCGACCTCGGCTTCGCGCGCAACCTTGGCAAGATAGTAAAATGTTTCCCATTCGCGGGATTACCTGCAGCTTGCCATGATCGTGCTCCCAATTTTTGGCGATGAGACTCAAACTTCTCCCACACCTGGAATATTTTCAATGGCTTGACATCACGTCGTTTCCCTTGGCAATGCTCACCTTATTTTCCACGTCGGGATTAGAGTGCGGGTTTTGTTATCATTTGGCCATATTTTGTTTTGGACATGAGATGACCACCGATTTCCACTTTTCCACTCGGCGTGAGGAGACATCATTTCCTCGGTGCAAACATTTCAGTTTGTAGCTTGTAAGGTGTGATAATTTAAATAGAAACCTTTATGCCTGATGACCTAGTGGCTCATTGAAGATGCTCATATAATTGCAAAGCAAATTATGCTCCATGAATATTCTGATATGAAACAGTTCCACCTCTATGAGATCCACTTCCATGAGTTACATCGTAAAACAAGTAAGATCTCGATAGAGAATCTTTGTAATAAATTTCATCAGGTCTCCCGGTAATACTCTCACTGTCACTTAATTGATTTTCATAAAAATATCTTGAAGGAAAATCCCGAATTTGAGGATGCATTCGATGTTGAACAGATAACAACATAGTTGGACAACCTGCTTGTTGGAAGTGCTCAAAAGAACTCTTACTATACTGCAACATGCCTGCTGCCTGTGCACCGAATACTCGGCCGAGGAAGGTTTGAACACCATTATAATTCATAGCTCTTTTTAAGATGTCGGTTTGACTCAATTTTACATTGGTATTCTATGGTGCTTATACTATCTTCCTGGGTCGATAGAAGTCCTTCCATTACGTAATTACAAACCCGAGATTCAATGATGTTGAACCTCCCATATCTGCATAATTTCATATCATCTCGGTCAAACAAGATAATTCTCCCAAGTGGTTGGTTGAGCACTGTCTTAATGGATTAAACCTGGCATCATGTTAACTTTGACTCTCCCTGACTTGGCCTTCAGATCTTTTTGCATCGATCTCTACCGAGATCCTTGTAGAGTTCCTTTCATTCGTCAATTTTCAATGAGCTATATTTTGCATTAACAAGACCATCGTCGAGCTCTTACAACTGAGAGTCTCTACCGAGATGACTACGATGCTAGGTGATCTCTTCATATGCAATTTAGGAATTATTTTTTAATTATTGCATCTCGATAATAACCGGAGATGGGTTCCTGGGACTATTATTTCATTTTGAACGTGATAGGACCCCATTGTCCAATCTTGCCATGTGTGCAAAATTGGATAACAAAGATCACACAAGAAGTTTGTGCGGGAGAGAAGGTGGGATCAAGGGTGCGGAGGGACAAGAAGAACCCGTGCATAGAGGGCAAGTTTATAATTTAGGACTTATCGATTTTGAGCATGAAGACCTATTTTTAGAAGATGGCATATGGAACACACCAACGATGTAGAGACATGCGCGCCATGCATTGTCTATCTTTGGAGGATTGGATCAAAGTGTTTTACATGGAGATGAGATAAGAATAGGATTGTCACTTCAGTTAACTATAAGAAGTCTATAGATAGCACACTTGCATGTGTGGCTATGCTTGTAAATGGCGCGTGGCTATTAATAGCATGTAGCCTATTTTTGGAATAGATAAGTGGTGAAGGGCAAGTCCCCACCCTATATATATATGATATGAATCACATAGTAGTAATGTATGTGTAATGGATGTATGGAGGTATAGAGATATACACATATGACTGAATTATTGTATCGAGATCCATGCACTTATTGGTAGAGATTTTCATTATTGTAAGGAGCTTCTATGTTTATTAATAGATGAAATATATTGGCTAAACCTAAGTGCCATTCTTGTGTGTAATTGAGTAGTGCATGTTCTTGATTCAATCATGATTATTTTTAAGCTTATTCTTTCATAAATTGAATATGACATGCATTGTAGAATGATGGATTAGTTATGAATCTATATGTTTCTTCCTTCATCATGCTAACATCCTACTACAAGACACCTAAAGAGGACTCCGGTACCTTTGCACACTTCAAAGTGAGCGCTCGGTCTAGGTGGAGTGATGTGTCAACGCATCTAGGGTGTTATCTAGTAAATTATAGGCTACATCATTGGTTATAGTTATCCAAGTAAAATCTCGTGGGAATTGAAAGGTGGAAGGAATAAGCTGCTACGGGTGTGTGTTAAGTCAAAAGAAGATTGCTTCTCAAAAGTGACCAAGGATGAAGATGGATGAAAGGATAGTATAACACAAGGTAAGAAGAGATCATGATAACTACCGGGAGAAGGTACAATGATGAGGTACTCGGTGTACAAGGGTTTGCCTGAAGAGAAGTCGTGACTCGAAGGTAGGAAGGCATGCTACAAGGTTATATTGTGGCACAAAGATGTCTTGTGTGGAATGAGCAAATGTGGTCAATGAATGAGAGGATATTTGGTAGGTAAAGGAGTAATAAATGCATCAAAATTTGAAAAATTATATAATGATGGGATACAAATTCATTTTTACCATTGTGACTAAGAGAATTTGAGGAAAGAGCTAAGTGCGAAGAGCCAAGTGATTGGGTTAAGGTGCGAAGGGTGTGAAACCAAGCATGAAAAATAGATCTATGCGAAAAGAAGCTTGCGTCCTTGGTGGTGAAGGGTTTGAGTGAAGAAAGGAGATAGAGAGGAGTTAGGGCATGAATTTTCCACCTAGGGCATGATTGAATCGAGCTAAGGTTTGATTCGCAAATTGCAAAGTTAAAGAGGAGACGTTTACAAGGTAAAAATGGAACCCAAGAAGGTAGCTGCAGTAGGAGAAAAAGGAAAGAAGAAGGTGGTCATTAAGGAGGAAGAGATGGCACCCGAAAGTAATTTTTCATAAATGTAATATCCAGAAGGCATCATTTTCAGACAAGAATGGGATTCACCCATCAGAAAGAGAAAATTAAGAGAATACAATCACAAGACCGTGGAGAACAAGAAGGATCTTGATTCCTTGCTCACTGCTAGGACGAAGAAATGTACATCAGATGACATGCCAGTTTATGATGATGCAGGTGAGAATCTTTTGAAGATAATTGGGGTCTACCAATTATATGAGCTTCCATATTTTGGGAAGTATGAGCCCTTGTATCAGTGGCTCATGAGAAGAGTGCATGAGGACTTCTTCTACTTTGCAGGACGCAGAGTTAGAATCTCATCGCACTTATCTCATCAATTATAGGTTTGAAATCCACATGAGAGGATATAAAGAATGATCTCATCGATAAATATGTGATCTTAAAGACTAGACAGAGTTGGGATACCTAAAGGTGCACGCACGATATGCATATAGACAAATTGAAGAAGCTGTCTAGTTATGCAAGTAGCAGCACACCTTGTTACAAAGTTGAATGATCAGGAGTGGTGGCACAAGTAAATACTATGTGGTTACACATTGCACGTAAGATGTCAAAAGGAGCAATCTACAATATTGTAGGCTACATTGCAGAACAAATAGTCAAGGAAGTGCACACAGGAGGGAAGATCAGCTTTGGGGTTGTTCTACTATCACTAGTATTCATGTAAATCGGAGTACAGACGGTGAAGGAAAAGGTATGGGAATACCCCATGGAGAATAAGTCGCCAGCTAAAAGGTTTAGCAAGTACCTATGTAAAGGGGCCATGACATATGACATCAAGAAAAGGGTAGAGAAATGGTATGACAGATCCATGTGGAATTTAGAGAAGAGTGGCACATCCCAAAGGACCTACCATCAGTAGTAGGGAAACAAGTTTAGTTTGTTGTATATCAACATTTTTGTATCATGCGCTTCCCAATGAGAGATGGAGTCTAGAGCCCTTGGTGTAAATTGCCTTACGCATTCACTGCAAGGTATTTCCAAGCATATGTTCATAGATTCATAGACATGCGTCGACTGGTATTCAATGTAGATAAGGTAGACTGCGACTACCACACGTTGAGAAAGAAGTATGTGTATCCTAGAAGAAGCGCCTATACCGAGAGGATCATTTTGGAGGTGTTGATTACTAATCTAATAAGTATGGATGTAGTAGATGTAGGGGAAGCATTAGTATATCTTCAGCTGAAGCCCAAGATGGAGAATAATAAGTATGTGGAGAATGAATTCGTGCTCCTAGGGCCACCGAAGGGTAAGCACACAATGGAAAACATACTAGCACAAAGGCCCACAGAAGTTGTTGAAGTAGTGAATGAGGAAGAGGAGCATGAAGATAGTGAAGGCTTAGAGCACAAAAGAAAGCAACCTTATGATAGAGAAGAGTCATGGTGTGCGACCACTCCACCTCAAGGATAGGATGAAGAGGAAGATACGGAGGTTGAGTAGGGGGAGCATAGGTTTAAGAAAGTGTTTAGACACACAAGGACTCAAAGTGGAACCCCACAAATGGTACATAAATCACCTCGTCTCTCTCCTCACAAGGAGACCGTTGAGCCAAAAAGGAGAAGAAAGTTGAAGTTGGATAAAGAAGTAGAGGAATCAAGGGAGAGTGAGTGTGCATCTCCGACCCCACTCAAGTAAGAAGATGACCACGAGAATGAGGAAGAGCAAAAATATGAAGAGATAAAGGATGGAGAAGAAAAAGAAAAGGAAACCTTTGGATCCACGCATGCGACTACTCAAGATGTAACAAGACAAGCTCCTAACCTTGAAGCTACAATTCCCAAGGGTCCTAGATCAAAGAGGATGAGTGAAGAGCACATTACACCAGCCATGAGGTATGCAGAGGACGTAGGTAAAATTGTCCACACCCGCTTCTAGAGCATGATAGCGTAGAAGGATTTATTCGGCCGGGAGCTAATGGAGGAGGATATGGTGAATGTGTGCACTCAAAAGCAACTATTATGGTTAATGCATAGCCACATGGATGAGCCTGACTTTGATGTATGCAAAGATTCATGTGTTTTTCAATGGTTGAAGAAGGCACCCCAAGCTAGACATATGACAGTAAAGCCTATTGTCATGTCGGATGAGCAAGTCAGCAACACATTGGTGAAGGTTTCTACTGAAGTTTCTAGAAGAAACATGGATAAAGATGCAACAATCATAGCGCTGCACGAGGAGCTAAAGACAAAGGATGCAGAGATAACATGCATAACAAAAGAGAGGGACTTGGCACAGAAGAAGAATGAAGTATTTATTAGCTTCGCAGAGGAGATTGGGGACAATGTCATAAGAGCTAGGCCACACTTGGAGACCAAGGTACCACAGACATTTCCCTCAGTGATAAATTATGTAGGAAAGTTAGTGGACTTGGTACTTGAAGATGAACCTCTATGTATGACAACACCAATTAATTAAGAGAAAGAGGCATAACGAGAGAAATCCTCAGTGATGTGAAAGATTACATCCTATGAGGGGCTGCTGCAAGCACTATAGGAAGTATTGAAGAAAGTAGACCATCATTTGAACATCTACACAACTCTAGAGGCACTTATCGGCATAAAGACACTAGAAGAAAACAATGAGGTCCAGAAATTAATGAAGGACAATACATTGGGTTGCGTAAAAATATTGTTAATGGTTAAGAAGAAGCACGAGGCCCTAGCAGTAAGCACAAGAGCCGCACAAGACTCAGATGGAAGAGCTTGGGAAGATCATTGCACAGAAGATGGATCTTCTAGAAGGAATAATGAACTTAATGTCCAGCATTGTGTTGGTTCTATAAAATGAAAAAGGGAAGATTCCGAGGATGAAGCTGGAGTCCATTACAATGGACATTCTAGAAAAAGAATAATAAGCACTCGTTGAATGGCAGGCCTTGGAGGCCAAAATAAAGGAGGATTATCTAGAGTTGATACTTTAAACTGATACAGAGGAGGCTGCCTCATAACCTCATAAAAATTCTTTATTTATCTACATTCTTTCATTCTTATTCTTTCCATTCTTCTATTCTTTACTTCAATTTTTGGAGATACCCATTGTTGGGACGATAATGAGATTAGTGTGGGGTAATGTTGATCGAGAATACTTGTTAGAGATCACACAAGAAGTTTGTGTGGGAGAGAAGGCCAGGATCAAGGGCACGGAGGGACATGAAGAACTCGCATGTGGAGGGAAAGTTCAGCATTTAGGACTTAGCCAATTTTGAGCATGAAGACCTATTTTTAGAAGATGGCATGCGAAACACACCAACGATGTAGAGACGTGCGCGCCATGCATTGTCTATCTTTGGAGGATTGGATCAAAGCATTTTTAATGGAGACAAGATAAGAATAGGATTATCACTTGATTAGCGTAAGAATTCTATAGATAGCACACTTGTATGTGTGGCTATGCCTATAAATGGCACATGGCTATTAATAGCATGTGGCCTATTTTTGGAATAGATAAGCGGTGAAGGGAAATTCCCCACCCTATATATATGATATGAATCACATAGTATTAATGTATGTGTAATGGAGAGATAGATGTATGGAGGTATAGAGATATATGCATATGACTAAATTATAGAGATCCATGCACACATTGGTATAGATTGCCATTTTTGTAATGAGCTTCTGTGTTTATTAATAGAAGATATTGGCTAAACCTAAGTGTCATTCATGTGTGTAATTGAGTAGTGCATGTGCTTGATTCAATCATGATTATTGTTTATGATTTTCCTTTCATAAATCTAAATATGGAATGCATTGTAGAATGATGGATTAGTTATGAATCTATATGTTTCTTTCTTCATCATGTTAGGATCTTGCTACAACAACCCTAAAGAGGACCATGTACCTTTGCACACTTTGGGTGAGTGCTTAGTCTAGGTTGAGTGATGTTCCATTGTGTCTAGGGTGTTATCTAGTAAATTCTAGGCTTTATGGGTTTGGCATCAGGAATGGTTACGATATTGTGGACCACAATGTTTGGGTCAATACTAGGCATATCAACATAGGACCAAGAAAAAGCATTGCTATGATCCTAGAGGAAAGAAGTAAAAGCTTCATGTTTGGTAGCATCTAAATATTGACCTATCTTTAGAATGTGTGGGTCGTCTTGAGTATTAATGTTGATTTTGATAGTCAATTTATTCAACATGGTTTGTGTCTCAGAGGGTAATGGTGGTGAGAATAAGAACCTTCCACACCCAGATAGGTGAGGATAGACTCATTGTTCTGACATTGAACAACATTAATAGAAGGTGTAGCATCATCAATCATGCCAGGATATAGGAAGGGAAGAGAAGAGGGAACCTCACCATTGCGTTGATAGGTCAGAGGTCCCAAGGAAATCATGTTTACAAAAAAAAGTTAGGAGGAATAGATTCGAGATCTATAGACTCTGTGGGTGAAGGTGGTGATGTTGGTGAATGGGATAGAGAAGATTTTTCTTCCTCAATGAGGTCGATGTAGGCCTTCTTAGAAGGTGGTGTGGAAAATCCAATGCCACTATAGTCATTGTGCTTACAGTGGTACAAGAAATGATGGTATGGTGGCCTTGTTCATAAAAACCGAATCCAAAGCCTTTCCAAATGAAGGAAAGTGTGGACGAAGTGGCGATTAGTAAGGGATTGGATGTCAGATGAAAATTGTCATGTTTGGGATGGAGGTTTGGGTGAATAGGTGGTAGTGTCAAGTCCCCCATATGTTAGGTTAGTGTGAAGGTGGGGAGGACCATAAGGAAAAACCTCACCTATGTGATAGTCATAATGAGGGTCGTTGGCATAGGTTTCCATACTCTTGTGGAGTGAGGAATGTGTCAATATTGTATAGGTAGTATTCCCCAGAGTGAGGCATTGAAAAACACCTTCTAAGGGATCAGTAGTCGATATGTGGGTAGCGGGGATAGATGATTCATTAGATGATTGGGTAGGAGGGGTATTGATTGGTTGGAAAGTAGATGGGTCAGCTGCAGAGGCTACGGCGGTAGTAGGAATAGAAGAGTTAGATGTGGGAGAGGTGGCAGCAACATTGGTGGATGGGCTCATGGGTGAAGGAGAAGTGGGGATAGTGGTAGATGCCTTGACCAGTACAAGTACATCGTTGGGTCAGTACAACATGTTACAAGTTTTGAATGGCGACGGGTCGGCGGGGATGGTATAGTTATGTCCTTCATGTTCAAATTTTACATAGCGGTGTAAAGTTGAAGGGACACAACCCATGACATGAATCCAAGGTCTACCGAGCAATAGGTTATACTATAACTCTCCCTCTAAGACGTAGAATAGTTTCGGGACAGTGCAAGGGCCTACGTAAATGTGAAGGATAATGGTGCCAAGGGTGGAGGTGATGGCGTCATTGAAGGAGCACAACATAATTGGGTTATTATGCATATAATTAGAAGGGATGCACATTTTATTATATGTGTGGGAGGATATGATGTTAATGTTAGCACCACCATCGATCATGATGCGTCATACGTGTATGTTATCAATATAGACGGAAATGAAAAGGGTAGGATTAAGGTCATCTAACTGGAGAGGTACAATATCCTCATCAAGAGAAGCTGAGGCGGCAACTTGAGGAGTAGGTATGGGGGTAGAAGAAGGAGATGATTTGGTAAGTGAGGCCATGTGGTGAGGGGTAATAATGGAGGCCATTGGTGTGGGGTCATTGGGTAAAACTTTAATGGATTGCAAAACCTCCATAAGGGCTTGTCTATGAGATTTAGAAGTTTGGATGAGATCATACAAAGACATCTTTAGAGGGGACTAATGTAATTGTTTTATCATTACGTGATGGGTGACCCCATTAGAGATAGGGTATGTAGGTCCTCGAATGGTGATTTTAGGCATAGGTGTAGATGGTATATTGGGCACAAGGTTGGTTGATGGGCTAGTTTTCTTTTCTTTTCCTTTGTATTTTTGGGTGCGGTGGCAACTTGAACCATGTTAATCTGAGGGGAGGTAGTAAATGGAGAAGGTGTAGGATGAGTAGTGTAACGACATGATGGGGAAAAACCTAATGGTGGGGAAAATCCTTATGAAGTGAGTGGGCACATCGGCATTTGGGTGGTAATTTGGCCAATTCTACGATCTGAGACCATGTTGATCTCAAATTTTGGAGGTGAATAAAATTTTGTGGGGGTAGAGATACTAATCATTGAATGGGTAAAGGATGGTGATGTGTGGTTGCAGTGAAGGTAGAACATGGTCCTCATTAAGAAGGTCATCGTCATCAATTTTTTTTAGGAGGATGAAGTTGGAGAAGAATGGTCTTTAGAGCCTTACAATTTTCTACATCATGTCCTAATACATGATGATAGACACAAATATTGGTTTCATCAAACCCTTTTGGTTTGGGTTTGAGAGGATCGTAAGGTCAAAGTGGTGGTAATGTGATGACAGAAGTCTCTAAGAGATTGGTTAAAATGTTAGCATAGGACCCCGCTTACGGATCACTATAGGAAGTGAGTGTGGGTTTAGGTACAGGTGTGGATGATCGTGAGGTAATAGACTTTCTAGGAGGAGGAATGGGTTGGCTCACTAGTTTGGTAGGCTATGTTGTCTTAGGTTTTTATGGCATCTATTTAGGTAAAGGTATGGTAGAAGAGCTAGCCTTTGGAAGGTTTTATTTGTCCGACTACCTTATTGGAGGGTAGTGGGTAATTATCTTTGGGTTGCACTTTCTTAGGTAAAGGTGACATGGGGGTACGGGTCGTGGAAGGGAAAGTAGATGGTGGAAGAGGAAGGGTTACCCATGGGGACAATCGAGTTGCGGTGGAAGTAATTGGTTAAGGTTGGTTGACAATATGGGTTGAAGTTGTATCGGTAAAGTTGTGGATAGTAAGCTTGGTGGAGGTATAGGTGGTAAGAAGTGCACGGGTGAGGGTGAGGGTGTTTGGTGTTTGGGTGAATGAGGTGTAACAAAGGCTCATGATGTAGCAAAGAGGTTTTTTTAGCTTTTGACTAGCCTTGGGTAGGAGACTCGCTTGATCGGGGGTTCACGGATGGGGCCCTAGGATGGAAAGAAAGGGGAAGGTGACAAAGGTGTGGTAGTGAGACCGGTGTATATGGCCTAGAAGATTGGGTCTTATTTTTAGGTAGAGGGATAATGTTGGTGTGGGATTGGGACGATGCGGCTAAGTCCAATTTGACTCTTTGGGTGAGTAAGGCTAGATGTCGACATGACACCTAAGGTAGTAATAGGTCTAGATACAGGTGAGGAAAGAGGTCTAGGTAGGTTTCAAGGTCTTGGAATGGTTTTAGTTGTGGGTAGAGGTTTGGATGTAGGTAGAGATGATGAAGAATAATTTATTTCAATAAGCATCATCAATGTTCATCTGGTTGCTGAAAATACCTTTGGGTAGATCATGGAAGTATCCTCATACAACATTTGCATTTGGGTCAAAAATGGGAGTCGAATATGTCCCCAAAGCATGGAATTATCAATGTAATCCAAGCGATCAACCAGCTGTGAAAATGGGACTACGAAGAAGAGGATGGAGTTGGTTTGGTGGCAATTCCGTAAAATATGTCTCGTGAGATAGGCAATTGGCTAACCTTGGACTCTATAGGTAAAAGAGATGAGATCATGTCCATGGGGTCTTGGGATGCCGAGGAAAACTTCCCTAATATGTAGTAGTATGTCAGCGAGTCTCCCATGGGTAGGAGAGATGGTAAATGGGGTAAGGTAGACTTCTCCCTTAGTGGAGGAGAAGGCGATGATGATTCTCCTGTGGATGGGAGAATTAAAAGTGTTGACTGTTTGGTAGGATGTTAGGTAGAAGGTGGAACAAAACCGATAAAAAGTGTGGGTTCCTCCATGGGTGAAGGGAGAGATGAAAGGGACTCCTCTGTGCGTGAAAGAGTGGAAGATTTATGCTACTCTGTGAGTGAAAGGAGATATGAAGGGTACTCCTCTAAGTGTGAAGGAGTGGAAGAGCTATTCTCCTATGTGAGTGAAAAGAGATGAAGGGGACTCCTCTAGGGGTGAAGGAGTAAAATATGTATGCTCCTTTGTGGGTAGAGGAGCTCATGCAAAAATTTCCTCAATAGATGAAATAGGTGGGATTTGAGGAATGGTTGGTACGATATCAAAAACCATTTGGACTTCATAGACATTATTGTCACTAGATGAAGATTCACTATTTTTATTAGATGAAGGTTTATGGTTAGGAAACAACTTTTTAAAGATGTGCAAATTTTGATTTTTGGCGCATTTAGGTTGTCCACGATGAGGTCTCCATTATCTATCATCTCTTGGACAATGTTATTAAAATTTATGCAAAGTAACCATCACTATGGCCTTTAATGTGATGGTAGTTACAGATATTCGTGTTCTTTAAACCATGCAGGCATAGGACGGGTAGGATCGAAACCTGTATGAGGTTTTATGGGAGGAAGTGTAATGGCTCCATATTTAAGAGGTTTTTCTTAGACAGATGAATAAGGCTCTCCAATTGAAGTGTACTTCCGTTGCTCCCATCGGAGTTGAAAGGAATTGACAAGGGAAATATTGGAAGAAGGTTGGGCTTGATTAGAAGGATGAGGTGGACCCACCTTGAGGACTACCACATTAGCAGATACTTTTTCCTTTGAATATTTATTTTGAGGTTTTGAAGATGAAGAAAAGTCATTTGATTTGAACAGGGCATTCTTGTTTCATAATTGGATTTTCTTTTCTTCGATGGTGTGAATTTTTAGCTTTTTGCCATGGTGAATGCTTCGTCAAAGGTTCAAAAGGTTTGTACTTGTAGATTTGGTGAGATGTGTCTAGCACAAGCTCTAGTGAACAACTTAATAATCTCAGTTTGAGGTAGTTGTAATGTTAATTGGTTGATAAGATTCCACCAGCGGGAAACAAAATTTGTGATAGATATGTCTTCATCTTTGTCGGGTTGAATAGAGATTGGTCATGGTGACTTTCTTGATAACATTGATTGAGAAATGGTCTTACAAATCTTGGGCTACTTGATTAAAGGAATAAATGGAATGTCTAGGTAGTCCACTATACCAATCCAATGTTGGCCATGTCAAGGACATTGGGAAGGTTCATATGAGTAAAGCATCATCATGGGTGATTAGGTAGCACCCATGTTTGAACAACCGCAAGTGTTGTTGTGGGTCTTCTTTATTGTTGAAGCAATTTAATTTAGCTATTTCCCAATGCATAGGGTAGGGATGAATGGGAATATTTGGAAGGATATGATCGTTACTGATTTCATCATAAGCTAAAGAATTACAAGAGCCAGAAATATATGCTTATAGGGTTTGCACCTTTTCCATCATCATCTTAATGAGGTCATTGATAGGTTGTGATGAGTGGGTGCCCCTACAAAAAAGGGGGTTGATGTTGAATGTATAAGGCGGGTAGTACGCTAGTGTATGGTGGTGCTTGAGTATGAGAACTACGTAGGAGCAATAGATGTAGGTGGCACATAGTCGGTTAAGTGATAGAAGAGGTCAGGGGTTGTTGGTAGTATGTGTAAGTGGGTGGGGTAGTCGTAACAACTCTAGTGGTGATTGGGGGTAAGGACTGCAGGGATAGAAAGGATGAGGTTTTGGAAAGGGGTGTAAGTTGTCGACACCAAAGGTGGTTGTGATGCAATAGGTATATGTGAGGTAGTGGGTGTATATGGGGTTATACTTAAGGTGGTTTTGGAGGGAAAACTAACTTCGTGGGTGTGATAGATGTGATAGACGTTGCAGTTATAGCAGCTATGGGACCTAGTTGAGACACTACATGTGGTAAAGTGGATGACGATAGCATTGAGCTGGTGCTAACTAACGTAGATGTGGGGGTGAGTGAAGGAGGGATAGATACGGGCATGTCGTATACTAATTGACCTAAGGAATCCCAGGTAGAAGAATGAGAAAGGTAGTACTGGAGGGTAGCGGGATTCTGGTTAAGAAGTCTTGTGAACTCCTCATCACCAATATTAATGGTAATAGGATGAGTTGGATCCATGGGTGATAAGATAGAAGGGGGTGACAGGCTAGGTGGAAGCGGTGAAGGTGGCGTAAAGCACTAGAGCATTGGCTTGACTACACGTCAACACCATGTGAGTTAGCGTATACTAGATGAATTATACTCTTGTTGGCAAGAAAAACTTTTGGGTGGACAAACTTGTGGATTTCTTACCAATGCTCTGGGAATCTAAGTCCCTCTACTTAACCAGTGCAGCTACCGTATGTGCATGCGTGAGAAGATGTGGATTTACTGTGGTGGTATTTTAACCGAGGATCAGCGGGGCACTCCACTAACCTTAAAACAAAGCTAGCAATCTCTCTTGCTAGGGAATACTTTGTTTGAAGAGTGGAGAAAGGGGAGTGAGAAAGGAGGTAGGAGAACTAATGTTGCAAGTAGAAAATCAAATTCCTGCACACACACTAGTTAGAAAATTCAACACATGCATTTATTGAAAGAAATAACTCTGCGAATAGCAACAACACCAAATAGAATTCACTTGATCATCAAGTATCAAAACCCCTTAGTCAAAAAAAGCTAGAAACACCTTATTCTTGTATTGATTGCTCAAATCAAAGTGTACATAATGTGGGAATGGAGGAAATTTAGAAAAGGGGGAAATGGAAGAAATTGGCTCTCCTTCACTTTCTCTAGGTATAATGCACTCTTGAGTTTACAAGATCAATCACACCCTTTGCAATGGGAATGGCGTTACAATTTATAGAATGAGAGGTGACTTATCGTCTTCCTCATGACCTTTCGAATACCTTAATATGACTTAAGACTGTTCATATTCCACTTTAAATATTTAAGTCCCTTTTATAATAGCAAGGTGACTTAATTTACATTATATTTCTAAAGTCATTTAAGTCATATTAAAAAGTGCAACCCTCAACGCAAAAATATAACATTGAAGAGAGTATGTCGTATGAGGAGTGAAGAGAGAGAGATAGAAGAGGAAGAAGAAGAAGAAGAATTATGCCGAAGGATGAGTTGCTATAGTGGACTTGGCTCCATTCTCTGACTATTCTCCACTTTGTAATCCTGAGAAGGATTCTGACCCATCCACTTTGGCTTCATATCTCCCTTATAAAAATCAACTTACTATTTTTAGTAAGTATGAGAAATCAAGTCCCCGATCTTCAATTAGATGTTGCGGCTCAGTTTTCCTCTTTCTCCCTGTGTTCCTCATTCCTTCTAGATCAAATTTCTATTTTTAGCAGTGCTTGAAGGTCCACTTACTATTTTTAGTAAGTGCCAAAAATTTCCGTTCTGGTGAATTCTCAATTATAGTGCACCTCCAATGTCTTCATCTTCTTCGCAGGTTCTTCTATTGATGACTTTCCCAAAATAGCAGTTCCTATGTAGTAGACTTGCAATTTTAGAAAGTTTTCCTTTGGGAGTTAGATTGATGTGGAACAAATTTTTTTGATATGAATTTTTTCCCAATATCATCCCTCTAAAATTTTGGGCCCACCCGCTTAATAGTCAGGAGATTTTAAAGTTTTAATTTTCAGACTGGCAGTGCTTCTAGGTGCAAAGAACCATTAATGGACCTCAAAATTGTAGGTCTAGTTTTCTCCTCTGTTTGTGAATAAAATTATATTTTTATGTGGGTTTTTTTCTTCTGGTGCTTCACGTGTGATCTTACTTCGATCCGGCAACCGGTTTGACGAGAAATCCCACTTCTTTCTTCGTTGAGCCGGAAAGGAGATTTCTTTGTTGTGGATGCTCTATCACACGTGGGGGAGTTTGAAGGTGTATTATTAATGACCTTGGGTATAGGAATGAGAATAAAAATATATCTTGTTGTTTCATGCATCCATTTGGGATATTTCTTCAACTTCTCATTTCATGGCTATGGAGTTTTCTCCGTTTTTTTCTTTATGTGCTCCGTGCTTCTCCTTCTGTGTTTGATGAGGATTCCTTCTGGGGCCTACATGCTTTCATGGAGTGGGAGGGGAGTGACTTTGTATTAGGTCTGGTTTTAGTTCTTGTAATGGTGGAGTGATGGAAGAAAGTTGCAGAGGAAGTATGGAGGAATGAAGTGCACATATAACTGTTAGAAGTTAGAAGCGAAAAAAGCGACACTTGGAAAATTTTCAAAAAGATATGCACAGGTAGGGCTTGGGTGCATTTTTCCATGCTTTATTTCCCTGACCTCAGGGATGTGAGGGACATCAAATTCCACGATGGTCAAGAGCATGACATGTGGCGTTTGATCCAACGACAAGGAATGAAGGAGGAAAAAGTTGATTTAAAGCACTAAGAGTTGAAAAGAGGTCACATGGGTGTCCAGAAGAATCCCTATTGGGAACATTTTTCAAGGTCTGATTTCCCCCACCTCATGTGCATAAGGGACATCAAATTCCATGGTGGTCCTAGAGCTAAGACGTGTCCTCTCAAAAAATGACTAAGTCCTAAACTGCCTTTGAGAGGGTAACTTGGAACGAAGATAACTTGAGCTCCTCGTGGAATTTATTAGTGAAAATTTATATGATCCTGACTTAAAATTGAATTTTGAATCCAATGGTGGGGGTCTCATGTCTTGATTTGACCATATGATCCCTAAAAATTTGAGTTTGTATCAGGACTCCACGTATGCCGAGAAAACTCCGCTGCTGACACTGTTACGTCAAAGTGTTGTGAAAAATATTATTTCACCATAATGTAGGTATTGGAATATTCTTTTTGGATATTTTTTTTTTTGCTTCCAACTCCATTTGAAGCTCCTGAATCTTCTTACGAATCCCAATAGCTATTTTAGGCACGTGTACTTGCACGCCTAAGCTTATGAACCCCGCTTTTTACTCAAACTGCTCCAAGTCTTGTAAAAATTCCCCAAACCTTAAAAAATAATTTCCATTATGTTATAAGGTATTCCCTTCTCCTCCATGTTGAATTTTTCCTTTCGTTCCACTTGAGGGGTTGATCCATTCCTAGAAGGCTATGATAACCCTTCTGTGACTCCCCCCAAACTTTGCATTTTCAATGAACTCCTAAAATCACCTAGGGGGAATAAATGGAATTTCCTAAATCACCTAGGGGTGATATAACATTGGTTGGGAGGTCATTTTTACTAACTAGATAGAGCTGGGGTTTCCTAGGAATTATAAAACCTGAAAAATTTGACACTCGGGTATAGTTGTCATGCTCAGAAATTATCAATTTCCATGTTGCACATTTGCATGAAAACAATTGGCTCTAGCTTGGGGACATGACATGGACTGAGAAAAGTAAAGACATGGCATGGGAATCTAGAATCTCAACTTTAGACCATATAATTTTTTGACCAGTGCCTTATCCATTGGGCCCTACGGAGTCATGTACAACTTCTAGAAAGGAAGATTAGAAGAAGGAAACACACACACACAAAACGAAGGAAAGGAAACACATAACACAAAATAGGAAGGGAAACACACACAACATAAAAGGAAACACTCCTATCAATTATATATGCTATAAGGTAGGGGACAACCCACTTTCACTGAAATAATTTTCATTTCTCAAAAGTTACCCCTAAAGAGGTAACACCGAATGATGATGTTCTATGAAGCCATTGATGGGTTCTAGAAAGTAACCTCCTTTCCTTAATTGTTTATGGAAGCTAGGTGCTTCCATGATTTTCCTTTTACTTTGTAGGAGTGAGTCCATGTGAGCTTCTTGATGCTCTGGTCCTTTCTTGGAAATTCCACTACCTTTTTGTTCTTTGAAGTCAGTCTCATAGTGCCAATTTCCTTCCATGTTTATCCATATAGCTGATTCTCCATCAAGCATCTCATCGCTTCCCCAAAGCTGATTTTTGTTCCAATTCCTTGAATATTTTGAGTTACTTTCTTTCCTGGGTCCATGCTCATTGACATCTTCTCCATGAGAAACATTATATTCCTCTCTTATCCCTACTCCACTATGAAGTGCTTGAGTACTGACGGAAGCATTGGACGTGACCTCATACTTGTCTTGTATGTCCATGACATGAGTGAAGAGGTCAAGAATTAGCTCAGGGTCTTCCACGACTTCTACTGCATCTAAGATTTCTTACACAGAGTTATGCTTCATCATTTCTTAAAGTTCCTCTTTGTACACCTTTGAAGAATGCAGCTCAAGGAAACTATCTGGAGGGATTACCTCATCATCTTGGGAATTGCTGCACTCTACCAATCCTTCATCAAAAAGAGCTTCATCTTCAGAGGCCTCGAAACTCCTTTCTTCAATTTCTTCATCATGGAAAGAGTCTTCATCTTCAAATGGGAAATAAAATATCTCCATTTCGGTATTGCATCCATCAATCATTAGCTCAAGAGCGGCATCATATGTTTCATCTTGCCTTATCTCAATATGGCCAACCTTCACATTAGTTAAGGATTCCAAATCAGCTTCATGCTTTTCTTGCAAATTTGTGGCTTGCATCAAGAGCTTGAGACTGAGCTCAGATCTTCAATTTCTTCTGCGGCTCTAAGCATTTCCTGTACAGACATTTCTTTCAAACCTTTCATGGGCTCATCACAAGCTGATTTTTTTCTCCATAGATGGCTTGACTAAGATCATCTTCATCCCCAAATGGGAATGAGAATAACTCCTCATCTTGGATAAGTATATAAGCTGATTTTTCTTCTTGAAAATCATCGATAACTATCTCCTCTTCCTCATGGTTTGCATCATCTAGAAATTCAGGGCTGCCCTCTTGTAACTCAAATCTCCTCAATGCTTCTTCAAAATCCAAATCTCTCCGAGAAGGCATATCTAGCCCTATCAAGATGGGAATATCTTCTTCCTCCTTGGTTGTCACCAAGTGATTCATCCACCTGGTATTTTGGTACAAAATGTTAGCTTCTGGGCTTCTAGACTTTCATATTGTGTACCTCATCTTCTTCTCAAGAAGTAATTTCTCCATGTCTCCCTTCACTGGTATGGTTACAAAAGACCAATTCATCTAAATTTTCCTTCCTAACTCTTGGCAGAAATTTCTACTCAGCAAAATTCCGAACGAGGTTGGGACGTCTACTACCAAAATCATCGCTGAAAATTTCTTGTCTGGAAATATGGCGAGAGCCACCTATGCATCTTTGACCTTCCCTACAAGTGAGACATTTTTTATTCCAAAGAGTAAAAAGAGCCACTAGGTGGAGTCATTGTAAGTTTAAGATCCTTCGTGACCTTCAAAGGCATCACGTTATCGAGGCACCGAGAATCTATTATGTAATTTTTCAAGTACATTTTATCTAATAAGAAGGGAGATGTAGAAAGGTTCAACTTTATCGGTCTTTTATGCACTCATAGAAAGCATGTTCTATGAGGAGGTGTAGGTGATTTTAGTAGCATGCCTTGGAAACTAGATGTTACAGCATTGGGTGTTAGAATACCACTCTGATATATCGGACGAACCTCTCAAATTGTTCGAGGATGAGTCCATGAGATATTTAGTTTTAGTAATCTGCACTTTGGCCTTGTTTTCATATTCTATGAAATCAAAGGGAGAAGATGCAGACAAGGGGGTGAAGGGACTGATTTCAGAGTGTGGATAGGTTTGGGAGAAATATTTGATGTTTGAGGAATGGAGGGTACTTTGAATGACACTCTAGGAGCTTTCAAGGTATTATATTTTACAGGAGCAGATTTAGATTTAGACTTGGAAGAGACATCAAAAATCTTACTTGGGATTGTAGGAGTCTTCTTACTTACTACAGGGTCTAGCTCCAATAATGCAAACTTCATGGAAGATGGAAGTGGGGATCCTTGACTAATTATTTTATTTTGTGGAGTCACCATAGGAGGATCTTCAGTCTTCTTTTTCTTTATAGTAGTGGAAGGATATTTTCCTTTCTCAGACTAAGAACGAGTGAATACTGCACATGAGAAACTGGGTGCATCTTCTTTTTCTTCTTCATCACATCTAGAATACTCACAGAATCTGATTTTTGTATCGTTTTCAAGCTCATCACTTTCTAGGAAATTACCACCTTCACTTTCTTATTCAAGATCTTCTTCACTTTCTTGAAATCTACAATTTACATTCACAGGTGGGGCCTCCAAGGTGAGCCTTTTGGGTGCTCCTGAAATCTGATTTATGTTGCTTATTTGAGAAGATACTCATTCAAATAATTCCCTCTTCAAAGATTCCATCTCATTCACCAAATTTTGTAGCGATGGATTGGTTCTCTCATCTCCAGGATGTTGGGTTTTTCCCTTTGATGGATTCTTGATCTTTCTAGAGAGGATGAGATCGTCATCAAGTTCAATGGCCATCCTTTGTGCTTCTACAACATTCCTTGGTTGGGCTCTTCGCAGCAAAAACCCTACTTTTGATGATTGAGCATTGATGAAGAATCTCTTGACATTTTTTTGAGATGGTGAATCCTCTTTAGGTATCCTACGAAGCAACCGTTCAAAACGAGCCACAAATTCTCTCATGGTTTCATTTTCTCCTTTCCTCATTTGAGCCAACTGCACCAAGAGGTCTTGACAGTCTTCAATTGATTTAAATCTTTCCTCAAAGGTAGTCTTGATGTCATCCCAACCAATGATGGATCAGGCAGGAAAGAGGTAGAACCATTCTACTGCTTTTTCTTGGAGGGACTCCACGAACAATCTCACGGCAACATCTTCATGTTGGACACCAAGAATTCCACATGATGTCATGAAAGAAACAATGTGTTCTTCAGGATGTTGTGTGTTGTCACCTTTTAACTTTGGAAAGTTCTTGCAGGAAATTTTTGGTAGATCGTGGAGAGGTGGCTCAAGAGCAAGCGAGGCTTGTATTCCTTCCCCATGGAACAATGGGTTGAGGTATTTCTTCTTCGTTTTCCATTGTTGTTTCTACTTCTGCTCTTGCTTCTACAAATTCTTCTTCTTTTGGGAGCTCAATGCTCAATGGTGGTTGAAAAATGGGAGAATTTGAAGGCAGAGTATCCACAGGGAGTTTTAATAGGATTTCCTGGTGAACTTCGTGAAGAGCCAGATGGAGAGGAGGCTTGAGAGAAGAAGTATGGATTATCTCTAATTCATTCTTTCTGATTTTGTGAAGCCTTGAAATTGAAATCATCAACACCTCTTGACCTGCTCAACCTGGTGTGTCTTCCTTCAGCTAGCTTTTTGAAATTCTTGAAGTGGGAATATGAAAAGACACATGCAGAAATCAGCAGTGTGTATTTTAGTAATGGACTTTCATGAACTCTTTTTTTCATTTTTCAATATTTGATTTTTTTTTTTAATTTTCAGACCTTGTGGTCATATATTGGGTACAAATGCTGCTAAATCTGCCCCACGGTGGGTGCCAAAAATTGTTGGCAAGAAAATTTTCGGGTGGACAAACTTGTGGATTTCTTGCCAATGCTTTGGGAATATAAGTCCCTCTACTTAACCGATGCTGGCTGTCATATGTGCATGCACAAAAATATGTGGATTTCTGTGGTGGCCTTTTGACCGAGGATCCAACATGGGCACTCCATTGAACTGTGGAAAAGCTAGCAATCTCTTTCTAGGGAAGACTTTTTCGAAGAGTGGGAAAGGGGAGTGAGAAAAGAGGTAGGAGAACTAATGTTGCAGGTAGAAAATCATATTCTTGCACACACACTAGTTAGAAAATTCAACACATGCATTTATCGGAAGAAACAACTCTGTGAATAGCAACAAGACCAAATAGAATTCACTGATCACCAAGTATCAAGAAACCCCTTAGTCAAAGAAAGCTAGAAACTCCTTATTCTTGTATTGATTGCTCAAATCAAATTTGTACATAATGTGGGAATGGAGGAAATTTAGAAAAGGGGGAAATGGAAGAAAATGGCTATCTCCTTTGCTTTCTCTAGGTACAATGCACTCTTGAGTTTACAAGATCAATTTCCAACCCTTTGAAATGGGAATGGCATTACAATTTATAGAATGAGAGGTGACTTATTGTCTTCCTCATGACCTTTCGAATACCTTAATATGACTTAAGATTGTTCATATTCCACTTTAAATATTTAAGTCCCTTTTATAATAGCAAGGTGACTTAATTTACATTATATTTCTAAATTCATTTAAGTCATATTAAAAATTGCAACCCTCAATGCAAAATATAACATTGAAGAGAGAGAGAGAGTGTCGTATGAGGAGTGAAGAGAGAGAGAGATAGAAGAGGAAGAAGAAGAAGAAGAATTATGCCAAAGGATGAGTTGCTACAGTGGACTTGGCTCCATTCTCCGATTGTTCTCCACTTCGTAATCCTGAGAAGGCTTCTAACCCATCCACTTTGGCTTCATATCTCCCTTATAAAAATCAACTTACTATTTTTAGTAAGTATGAGAAATCAAGTCCCCGATCTTCAATTAGATGTTGCGGCTTAGTTTTCCTCTTTCTCCTGCATTCCTCATTCCTTTTGGATCAACTTTCTATTTTTAGCAGGTGCTCGAGGGCACACTTACTATTTTTAGTAAGTGCCAAAAATTTCTGTTTTGGTGAATTCTCAGCTATAGTGCACCTCTAATGTCTTCATCTTCTTAGGTTTTATCGACATTAAAATTTTCCTTCATAATTTCTATTTTATTAATGTATGTATTATGAATAATATGTTGTTAAGTATAATTAGTAGTGGCATCCAATAGAAGATAACAACGTCGTCATGCGGTGCCACCAATAAAGTAGAGTACGGTAATATCAAAGTACAATAGAATGTTGTAAAAAGTAAATATTTGTCGTAAGTGGTCCGGTAATGTTAAAATGTCAAAGTTTGGGTAAGTAGAGAAGTAAGGTCTACATGATTAGAAATTAGAAATATTATATTTGTAATAATGACAAAGAGTGATGTCATAAATATTTTGTGTATTTTATTTGTGGAAAAGTTTTAAAAGGTGGAACCCATGTGAGATGATAAGGTTTATCTTATCTTAGAAGATAAGCCTACTGTAAAGGCAAGAGTTTAGGCATGGAATGTGATTGGCCAAAAGAGATTTCCTATCCTATCTTAGAGATAGGGTGGATAAGCCTGAATTCCTATAAATACAGAGGCCACCCCCCTCATTTGGCATAGAAGGAAGTAGTGAGAAATATTGTATGAGTAAGCCATCATTTTAAAGGTGTGTTAAACAAGCCATTAAGAGGTGTAATTGTGAAGTTTCTCCCATAGTTATTGTTGGAAGACAAGTGAAGTCAATAACACTTGAAGTACCTCATGGGTGAGATTGTAACAATTTCATGTTGATATTATAATTTTCACCTATATTTTAAAATTTTTCATCATTCCTTCGTATCATAGTCTATGGTATTCTTGTGTTATGTTTGTTGTTGTGTTTCTAGATTACATCCACCAAACTAAAGGTTGTGCATTAGTAAATAATCATAGCGTGAGGAGTTCTCGGTGGTGAATTATCATAGTGCCAGATTGGTGTTGACATTTTGGTTCCGTTGCCGGGACCATTCCTCGTTGGTGGATTTTCTGGAGAGATATTCCCACGTAGTCATAAATCAATAGGAGGGTAACCTTATTTTTATTGTGCCTAGTAGTTACCATGGTCATGTCAATTTTTACCATGCATAGTATTTACCACAGTAGCTTTACTTTTTACCATGCATAGTATTTACCACAGTAAGTTCATTTTTTACCGTGAATAGTGTTTACACAAGTAACTTTATTTTTATCGTGAATAGTGTTTACCACGAGTAAAGTCGGTTTTTACCATGGTAAGTCATGTTTTACCATAGTTTACCGTGGTCATTTCTATTTTCTATTATAGTGATTCCAATTATTTGTGCACATAAGTCTTCTTGATTGTACTTGTGGGTTGGTATTTCTCTGTGGTTACTTTTGAAAATGAGGAAGATTCCTATTTTTTCAGCCTAATCTAATGAAGATGCTTCCTCTTTCATTCAAGAGTTTAAACGATCTTGCATTTGTAATGGCCTCATAAGAAGGTGACAATGGACTGAATTTTTCCTACCTTTTTGGATGGTTCACTCTTAGGTGGTTTGAAACACTAGGTGATAATGTGAAAAATTCATGGGATTTATTAAGCTGAAAGTTTTCTTGAAGAATTTGGTGAACAACAAAAATATGCATATCTCATGATTGATATCACAAATCTAGCCCAAGAAGAGAAGGAGAAGATAAGAGATTATCATGCTCGTGTTCTAGAGCTAAGGAAGAATCTCGATGCCACGGATCGGAAGGAAGGATTAGCGGGTGGGTTGATGAATGGTGTGGATAATCTCCTATGTAAGCACTTCATTCTTGGGATGAAGCGAGAGATCGACAATGAGTGAAGTATGCCCTTGACTACCATTAAACAAGCAAAGGAGATTGCAAAGAAGGAAAAAAGAAAGTATGGAAGAGGAGCCCAAAGAAATTATTGCTAAAGTAGAGCCTACACCAGCACCTTTGGTCAGAATCCACAACCACTCTCGGTGAGCACAAATCTTTCTCCTAGTACATCTCTCTGAGTATGAAGATCTGCTCAAGAATATGAGTCGATTAATTATTAATCTTCTTGAGGAAGGAATTTAGTTCTCGGGGAGGAGATAGAGGTCAAAAAGAAATATTTCTAAAGTTGTATGTTATGGTTGTTATAAAAAGGGTCATTATAAGTATAATTATCTAGATAGAGCTTCTACATCTAGTAAAGAGATAATGATAAAGGAAAAGTACTATGAATTTTTTGATGTGATAGATAAGAGCATAAATAATGAAGTAGATGTGTTTGTAACAAAAAGAAAGAAAGAAAAAGATAACCAAGATAGAAATGATCCTAAGAAGATGAAAGGAGAAACTAGTAAGAAACATAGGAGAAAAAAGTTGGGTGTGTAGGATTTTCTTATTTCACAGGGACAAGGACCATACTCCATCTTAGAAGATCTGTCCAAAAGGCCTGCAAATATTACATATGGTCAACTCTTGGCTATGTCTTCTAAGAAGAGGCGGGAGATGCGAAGTGGACTCAATGCTCAACGAAGGAATGAGGTTGAGGTCACTATTTTGGAGGCAGGGGCGGATCCCTACACTCCACAAGCTAAGGTATTATTTAATGGTATTTCAATTCATGATGTCTTAGTTGATGGAGGTGTTGTAGTTAATGTAATGATTGAGTCTGTAATGAATATGTTGGGTTTAAAAACTGATCACCCCTCAACACTTATGTTAAGGTCATTAAATAAGGGAAAAACTAAACCAGAAGGTGTAGTTTCAAATGTGGCAATATCTGTTATGGGTGTTGTATGTGTGGTAAACTTTCAGGTGATGAAAAATGGTATTTTCGCATACCCAATGTTGTTGGGAATACCATGGCTAAGGAGAGTTCATGCAAGAAACTCTGGAATGAAGGCTTCATGACATTTGGATGTGTAGTAGAGAGGGTGAAAATAAACATGATCCCTCGGATCATCATAAGGTAGAACTTTTGTGGATTCAAGTGATGAAACTGATGATTGGACATCCTCTGATTACTCTAGTACTAGTGAAGTGGACACTGAAGATGAAGAAAGTGAGGTTGATGTTTCGGTCATGGATATCCTTCCAGTCACACCGACTCATGACCCCATAAAATTATCTGAAGAAGAAATTGATGATCATCTCCAACAAATAAAAATTGGTGATGTTGTGATGGAGAGTGAGAAGGAATCCTACCTCTAGCTCTTTTGAAGGTACATACACATATTCACTTTTCATTACAAGGAACTCCGTCAATTAAGTTGGGTAGAACATTCTATTGAGTTGGTAGATGGTCTTTAAGCCTATAAAACAAATGCCATATAGAATGAATCCTAATTTTTCCAAGGCTGTAAAAGAAGAAATAGATAAGTTGCTTAATGCGGGATTCATATTTCTTTATGGAGAATTAGAATGGGTTTCTCCCATTATGATCTCAATAAAAAATAATGGGAAACTACACATTTGTGTTTATTATAGGAAGCTCAACAAGGCAACAAAGAAGGATCATTACCCTCTTCCATTCTGAGATCAAATCTTGGAATGAAGTACGCTGGCTAGGAGTGTTATAGTTTTGTTGATGGATATAGCGGATCAACCAAGTTCATATAGCGAGAGAAAGATCAGTGAAGACCACATTTACCACTCCTTGGGAACGTTTGCTTATAGAGTTATGCCTTTTGGGTTGTGTAATGCTCGGCAACATTCAGCGTTTGATGAATAGGGTGTTTGAACCCTACATTGGGAACTTCATTAGAGTATTTTGGATGATTTTTACATCTATGGAGCAAGATGGACCACTTGCACCTGAGATGGAGACAACATTTCAAAGGTTAGATGAAGCATAAGCCTCACTAAACCCTACAAAGTGTGTCTTTGGATGTTCTAAAGGCATTTTGTGGGGCATGTTGTATCAGAGATGGTATTGGTATTGATCTGATAAATTTTCAAAAATCAAAGAGTTATCATTTCCTATGAATAGAAGTAAGTTGAGATCATTTTTAGGCCATGTGGGTTACTATAGAAGGTTCATCAAGAATTTCTCAAATATTGCACAACCACTAACTTGATTCTTGAAGAAGGATGTTACTTATGAACTAGAAAATAAGGCGCATGAAGCTTTTGAACAAGTTTGAAGGAAGCTTTGTTGTCTTCACTTGTTTTAAAGAATCTAGATTAGAGCAAGCCATTCATTGTGTATTGATACCTCAAATACAGCACTAGGAAGTACTTGAGCCAAAAGGATGAAAATGGGAATGATCATCAGTTTACTTTGGGAGTAGACAAATGAGCGATCTTGAGGTAAATTATCTTTGTGGTGAAAAAGAGGCTCTAGCTATCATTTTTGTTGTAAAGAAGTTTAGAAATTACTTGCTAGGGAAGAAATTTATAATTGTAATAGATCATCAGGCTCTAAAATATATTGTAAATAAGCCTAACCCATTAGGGAGGATAGTAAGATGGATAATTTTGCTAAAAAAATTGAATTTGATATTATAGATAAGCCGGGAAAGAAGCATGTCAATGCAGATGCACTCTCTCGAGACTATGATGGTTTAGGTTCATCTTGTGATGATAATGATTTCTCGATGCGGCATTGTTATCCCTTGAAACAATCCCTAGTGAATACATAGATATTTGGAATTATCTGAATGAATTCAAGTTTCTAATGGTGTCAATGCAAAGACTAAGAGGAAGATTACTCAAGCTAGTTGTCCATATTCTATTATGCATGGAGTATTGTTTAGAATATGACACGATGGACGATCTGAGAGAATTTGGGCGTGATCAAGGAAAGGAGCTGATAGAAGAATTCCATAATGGTACATGTGGAGGACACTTCTGGACAATTTACATCAAGAAGGATCTTGGATGCGAGGTTATCACGGCCCACTCTTTTTAGAGATTGTTATAATTATGTGTCAAACAAGACATGTGATATTTGTCCCTTTGAAAAGTGGGAATAAACATTGTAGGTCCACTTCCAACTACCCCATGCCAAAATAAGTATATTGTAGTTGCCACATATTATTTAACCAAGTGGGTTAAAGTTGGGCCATTGAAAATAGCTTCCATGGATGAAGTGGCAAGGTTCATATATGACGCATTATCACCGATTTGGTTGCCCATTAGAAATTATGTGAGATCAAGGAAGCCACTTCATTAATGAGGTGGTAGAAGCCCTAGTCAACAATTTTTCTATTAAGCACAGGAAGGCAACAACATACAAGCCAAGAACAAATGGACTAGTGGAATGAAAAAATTTTGTGTTGTGTCAAATTCTAGCAAAAGATGCAGCCTTGCAGGTACATAAGTGGGATAAAATAATTCATGCAACATTGTGGGCATATAGGGCAACATCAAAGTCAAGCAACATGATACTCCCCAATTTAGTTGGCTTATGGCATTGATCTAGTTCTTCCTATTGAGTTTGATATTCCCACTGTGAGAGTTATGAAAAATGAAAGCATGAATGAAAGTGATTCGGTAAAAGAAAGGTTGGTTCATCTTCATTTACTAGAGGAAATGAGGGAAATATTGAAGGATACAAGCTATAAGAAGAAAATGAAGTAGAAGGAATAATTTGATCAAAAGATCCGTTGGTCTCCATTTCATGTGAATGACTTGGTTCTAGTATATGATTCCAAATACAAAAAAGAAGGTAGAGAAAATTTCTTCCCAAATGGATGGGGCCTTACAAAATAGCAGTTGTGCATGAAAATGGTACATATCAACTAGAGGAATTGGATGGTACTCCCATTACGAAATGGGTCAACCATGACAAGTTAAATATTTTCTAGGAACCAACTTCAGAATGTTCATAAGAGTCTACTCGAGGATGGAGTAGAAGCTAGGAAGGGGGAAAATGTCGACATTAAAATTTTCCTCTGTAATTTCTATTTTATTAATGTATGTATTAGGAATACGATGTTGTTAAGTATAATTAGTAGTGGCGTCTAATAGAAGATAACGGCACCATCGATGGCGCGCCAAAAAGTAGAGTATAGTAGTCAAATCAAAGTACAATAGGAATGTTGTAAAAGTAAATATTTGTCGTAAGTGGTCGGTTTGTTAAAATGTCAAAGTTTGGGTAATTTCTAGGGTCTACGTGTTTGATGAGGATTCCTTTTGGGGCCTACATTATTTCATGGAGTGGGAGGAGTGAATTTTCGTAGGTATGGTTTGAGTTCTGTAATGGTGGAGTGATGGAAGAAATGTGGAGGAAGTATGGAGGAATGAAGTGCACATATAAATGTTAGAAGTTAGAAGCGGAAAGAAGAGGCACTTGGTAAAATTTCAAAAAGATATCCTATCTTAGAGTAGGATAAGCTTGGGTGAATTTTTCCATGCTTGATATCCCTGACCTCATGGACATGATGGACATAAAATTCCATGGTGGTCAAGAGCATGACATGTGGCGTTTGATCCAACGACAGGGAATGAAGGAGGAAAAAGTTGATTTAAAGCACTGGGAGTTGAAAGGAGGTCACATGGGTGTCTAGAAGACTCCTTATGGGGATGGGTACATTTTTCAAGGTCTAATGTTCCCACATCAGGTTCCTAAGGAACATCAAATTCCACGGTTGTACCTCTGGGTGACACGTGTCCTCTCGTTAAAAATGACTAAGTCTAAACTTTGCCTTTGAGAGGGTATCAAGCGAAGATAACTTGAGCTCCCATTGGAATTTCTTGTGAAATTTGTTGATTTGTTTGGAAATGGAATTTTTAATCCAATGGTGAGGGTTTCATGTCTTTATTCAATCATGTAATCCCTAAAAAATTATATTTTGTATCTAGGACTCCACTTATGCACGAGAAAATAGTGCGGTTTGATGACTGTGCCAAATTGTTGTGAAAAATATTATTTCACCATAATGTAGGTATTGGAATCCTATTTTTGGAGATATTTTGGTTTTCTTCCAACTCCATCCGAAGCTCTCGAAATCTTCTTCTAAAGCCCAAAATTTGTTTTAGGCATGTGTACTACCTAGTCTTGTGAACCCTATTTTTACTCAATTTGCTCCAAGTCTTACAAAATTCACTAAACCTTAAAAAATAATTTCCATTAATCTCTAAGGTATTCCATTCACCTCCATGTTGAATTTTCCCTTTTTTTACGCTCTGAGGGGTTGATCCATTACATTCATGGAAGCCACTTTATAGATAGCCCTTCCTGTGACTCCCCAAAATTTGCATTTTCAATGAAGTCCTAAAATCACCTAGGGGAATGAATGGAATTTCCTAAATCACCTAGGGGTTGATATAACATTGGTTGGGAGGTAATTTTGACTAACTAGATAGAGCTGGGGTTGCCTAGGAATGATAAAACTTGAAAAATTTGACACTGGGGTATAGTTGTCATCTTCGAAATTATCAATTTCCCTATTGCACATTTAGATCTGAAAACAACTCGCAATGATACGAGAGAACAAAAGGGATGGAAAAAATTGTATTATGAGGGTGAACTAGAAGGTGCTTTGATTAAAACTCAAAATAGAAGGACCTAAGCTTTCCACGGACCATGATGTGTTCTTGGGTGGCCGATGATGGTCTCCTTGAAGGCCAAATGTCGATTCTTATGGGGATGAAATAGTTTGAGAAAGTGAGATAGAAGCGAGGAAATTCATGTTATGGAAGCTATATTTAGTCAATAATATCATAATGTAGAGGATATGGTGATGTCCAAAGATTTTAAATAGAGAAGAAGATGAGATGATTGCTCTTTGGGTAAAATTTCCAAAAGCACAAGGAGCCGACACTGGTTAGATAAACCAATGACGGTCGGATGTAAGCCCGACAACGGTCTATTGACCAATATCGAGTTTATAAAATCTATAGAATGAAGAAAATTATATTTTTGTGAATTAAATTTGAATGGGATACTAACCCAGAAGTTTGAATATGGTAAAAATGAGTTACGACACACTCGAAATAAAGAATACACCAACTACTATGATGAGTATGAAAGGAAGAAGGAAGTGAAGAAACATGACCTCATAACTCAAAACGCAAGTCAAGAGCAAAGCTAAGAAAAACACATAATCCTCCAAGTGAATTTAGTGTATATAGATTATGTTATTTAAAAGACTGACTCATGAATTTCAGTTTTTGGTCTGAAAGGCTTCCTAAGAAGAAGGAAATTCTAAAGGGCAAGTTCCCTTATGTTTATGGCGGGGTAGAAATTTTCTCGATGGGTGACTAGATAGAGATAACTAGATGGATGCCCACTATCAATCTCTCGATCATGTGATCATTGAAAACTTTTTCGGGTAGGATTTTGTTTAAGAAGATGTGTATATTTCAATTTATGCGGTTTAGCAAAGAGAGAGAAAATAGAATGTGATTTCCCTACGATTGGTTGTCTTGAAACCATCAATTGGGCATGACTTCCAAGTGCATATAGGTTGCCCTTAGTTTTAATGTGAGATATAATTCAACAAATTAGAATGTCATTCAAGTGTTTTAAACCTAAATAAAAATGTGATATTCGATGTAGTAAGTGATGAAGCCAGGAAGAGGATGCTTTCTTTCACTAATGCAATGCTAATGAACGCGCCAATAGAAAAATGTATTCTTTTTAAAGCACCAAAAATAGGATTTATTTTAGGACTCTTGTTAGAATGAAGGGGAAGATTCCAGAGAATAAAATTAATGTGGAAGCTTTTCAAAAGGAAAAAAACACACAACTTTCACTAGGAATGAATAAAATGCAAAAGAACACCGATGGGTTTTGTGTGCCAAAATGTTTCACCATTTTCTTTATGGATTTGATGAAATAGATAAGGTGATGGCCAAGGAGGAATAGTTTCTTGTGATAGTCCTTTTGAAGGTGGTACACACATTCTATCTTTGATCTTAGCCTATAATTTCCTAAAATGCCCGGAGTGCATTTGAGACATCACTCGGCCTAAAATGAGCACTCACCCAAAGTGCGCAAAGGTTGAGCCCCTCTTTAGGGATTGTTATAGGATTTTAGCATGATGAAAACTTAAAGAATTCAGATCTATGACTAATATATCATTCTACAGTGTATGTTCAAATCTAGATCTAGAGAATAATAGACTTGATAACCATGATGAAATCAAGCATGTAAGAACCAATTATACTCATTATTTGATACTCTATTTCAACCAATACACTCTATTACATTAAACATGATAAATACAGAATCTTATTATAATAGATAATACCATAGTTTATGCACACATAAGATTTGACAACATAACCTCATCATACCTCATTTCTTACATACTATATGTAAGCTATGAAAAATACACTACTAACAAGAAAGTAAAATACCAATAATCATACCTCCTCCTTCGCGTTTCATAGCAAACCTCAGAATGGGCTAGGAAACTTGGATTGAGCCCTGATTTTGTGATATGTAGGTGCTTTTCTTCAAGACGGAGCAAGACCTTCCTGCAACAACGATCTTCTTACTTTGCACTAGATGGGAAAAAGGATTATGAGGCTATTTTGGCATTAGAACGAGGCAAAATGATGTTCTTTGCTCAAAGGATGCAAGAACTTAGATATGGCATGAAAGCTTATTCTCCGTGTGTTTAGAGGGGAGGGGTAAGGTTGTATTTATAGCCTGAGGGAGTGATTAGCTTAAATTAATTTAAGTAATCATGGTTTGAAAATGTGGGCAAGATTAAGTGGGTGGTTTGAAAATGTGGGCAAGATTAGGTGGATGGTTTGAAAATGTGGGCAAGATTAGGTGGATGGTTTGAAAATGTGGGCAATATTAGGTGAGTGGGGGCCACGAAGAATGGGTGAGGATTTGAATTATATTTTTAATTCATAAGTGGAGGATTTTAGGTGAGTGGGGACCACGAATGGTGGGTGAGGATTTGAATTTGAATTTTTAATTCAATAGTGGAAAAACATGGAGAATAATGACATGTTGTGAGGATTAGATTATTTTTAGATTTGAAATGGATAATTAATCAAATTATATTTGATTAATTCGAAGTGTATTTTTGTGGGAAATGAGGAAGGGAAATTAATTGATTTAGGATAGATGTGAAATTGGGGTGTCTACATTTGCCCCTCTTTGGAAGAGTACTATGAAAGTAGTGTCCTTCAAAAGAAAGTAAACAGTATGGGGAAGAATTCAATCTACTTTTTAAAAGGTAGAGTGAATGTTTGTTGGGGAGAATAGAAAGTGGTGAGTGACGGATGTCATGGTATCCTCAGAGACAAAAATGTCATGAGAAGATGTGATTATGGATAGATGTGGTGATGCCCCTCGAGAGGATTGCGAGAATGAAATATACGACAAAACTCTCGAAAAGAAAGAAATGGATTTGGTGGAGAAGAGGACGATAATGGAGTGGAAGAGAGGCTGGAATGACCGCATGATGCAAATGGAGGAAGGATTCAATCGACCTTGAATGCTAGGTGTGAGGGTGTGTGGGAAAGAGAAAAGGGAATGGATAGGGTTGGGGGTTGATTATGAGAAGAGTAAGGGAGATAGGGGAGGGGAAAAAAAAGGAATGAAAGAGGTAGAAATAAGAGAGAGGGATGATATGGGAAGAAGGGAATGATGAAGGACAAACAAGGAAAAAAGAGGAAAATGACGAGTAGAGGTGAAGGGATGAAATAGAGAGATGTGCAAAATGAAGGAAGCAGCGAGAGATAGTAAAAGAGGATACGTGGAAGTGAAATAAATGAGAGAGTGAAGAAAAGAGGAAATGGGAAAGGATAAATAAGAAGGAGAAAACGAGGTGGGAGTAGGGGGTGAAATGGAGGAAATGGAAAGAGGACAAAAGAAGAAGTAGAACGGAGAAAAAAAAAAAGAAACTATGAGGGGCGAGGAAAGTGTGAAAAGAGGAGAGAAAGGAAGAGAAACATATACTGAGAATGAACAAAAAGGTAGGGGTGGTAGAGAAAAGGGGAAGTGGTCGGAAGAAGCGTGAAAATTAGGGGAGAAGAAAGGAAGATAGAACGAATACAAGGAGAAGATTGAAGGAATCACGTCATTGCGAGGAAGACCAAGGCAAAGAATATGGAACAGACCGTATGGAGATGCATGTGGAGAGTGGGATGATAAAAAAGACAGGACAACGCTGAACAACCAGGTTATCGATGGGGATGTAAGGAGGAAACGTGATGGAAAAAGGGGAAGAAGATGATATAGGGGAAGTAAAATAAGACGAGGGGTGGGAGAGAGAAGAGGATAACAAAGAAAATGATGGAGAAGGAAGGGAATACAGAAAGGGGGTAATAAGTGGAAAGGAAATGGTAGAAGGAATGTTGAAAGAAGAAAGAGGGGAAGAATGACATCGATTGGAAAAGATATGGAGATGCATGAAATGAGGATACTAGGATGATGGGAAAATAGAAAAAGGATGTATGATGAAGACAATAAAGATAGTGAAGAGGGCAAAGAGGAGATGGAGAGATGGGTAGAAGCGACGAAAGGGTGGGAGTGAGGGAAAAGAATAGGAGAGAAAAGAGAATGGGGATAGAAGAGGCAATGCCAATGAAAGGATGTTAGGGAAATCCTCTTGAAAATGAGTGGTGGGGAAGGGTGAAAGAAAAAATGAAAAAAAAAAAGCGAACGAGGGTGGAAAGGGTAACGCCAACAAAGGGACGTTAGGAAAACCCGTTGCCAATGAGTGGTGGGCGTAGAAGATGGAAGGAATGAAGGAAACTCTAGAAGGTCAAGGAGTGAATGAGGTCGTGCGGAATGAGGATTGATAATTTTAGGAAAACCCGTTGACAATTATGAGTGCGGGAAGAGAAGATGATGATGAAAGAATGATATAGGAGTATTAACAGTAATGGCGAATATGTGTGTGGGTAGAAATGTAGGGGGAATGTGAGAAGATGAAGGGGAAAGAGTGAAGAAGATGGGAGGGAGGAGTTGGGACGAAGTGAAAGCGAGGAGAGGATGGGGGTGATGAGGATGAACGAGGTGAGGATGAAGAACCAAGACATGAAAAGAATGGGAAGAAATGGTATGAAGGATGATGGATCAAGGAGGGGAAAATGGGGGAAAAGAATGTGATTGTAGGTGGAAGAGATGAGGTGTATGTTGTAAGAAGATATGTGGAGAAAGGATAATAGTAGGAGGAAAAAGTGGGTAATAGGAGATACCAGGTGGAAGAAACGATCGATAAAGTGAACTAAGAATGAGGCGGGGAGAAGTTCATGATGACAAGTTAAGTGTAGGGAGGACCCTAACATAAGATTGTCATGTGACGGAAGTGGTTAAGTAAGATTGCCATGTGAGCAAAACTGGAGATGACAAATGGTCAAGCGAGAAGTGGTGTTTGCGAGAATCGAAAAGGAGGTGAAAGGATGTGATAATGGGGAATGCTGAGAAAAAATGAAGGGTGAAGGGTGGGTAGTGATGGGGAAAGGCAAGGAGATAGATCATCCTTAAGAGGGACTCTTAAGTGAGATCGCCATGCTGGGTGAGTGGTTAAGTAAGATTGCCAAGCAGAGGAGGGTGATAGTGGTGGTAAAAAGATGTGATGATGGGGAATGAAGAGGAAATATGGTGGTGAGATTGGAGAGTGATGGGCGAGTGTAAGATGACATGTCATGCTTAAGAGAATCTCTTAAGTAAGATCGTCATCTTCTTTGGAGAAGTTTCGTAGGGTCACCCAACCAGATAGGGGATGATATGCAAAGAGAAAGACAAAATGATATTGGGAATAGGGGTGGAATGGTAGGGTGAAGAAGATGATCACGATGAGAGGTGGGAGAAATAAGATGGGCGAAATATGATGGGATGGGGAAGGCCACGGGACGAGATCAACCTTAAGTAGAAGTCTTAAGTAAGATTGCCATGCGGGCTGGGATGGTTAAGTAAGATCGCCAAGGTGAGAAGAAGAAGGATGATGTTAGAGTTGGTGGGAATAGGGTATGACAAAATGGGTGAAGGGAACCCTCAAGTGAATTTTCCATACTACGAGAGCGTGTAAGTAGGATGACCTAGGCATAAGGTGGATTTGGGGAAGGATGAGAAAAGAGTCAGTGAGGTATGCCTAAGTGGTATATGATATGAGATGAGGTGATAATAAGAAAGAAAGGACACAAAGGAGTATAACATGAATGGATGAAGGAATATATGCAGTGGAGGGTGGAGAGTGTGAGGGGAATCCTTAATTGGGATGCCCACGTGGTGAGAGTAATGATGCGGGAATGGGAAGTAGAAGAGGTGGAGTTGGAAGATGTGTTTGGTGGTGATGGTTATTTGATGAGAGGGCATGTGGTGAAGAAGCTTCTACAGCGGGAAGATCTTAGAGAGAGGGTAAACCTCCTTTGAGGATTCCATATAGAAGGGGTTATTAAGTAAGATTGTCAAGCGGGAAGAAAAGCGGGTGAAAGGAAAGAATACGATGGGTGAGAGGGGACGGGAATGGTGAGAAGGGTAATATGGGTATAAGCGGCGGAGGAGTAAAAATGAGAAGTGAGAATGAATGGATCAAATACATGGTGATCATGGTGGGGAGAAGGAGCTCTTTGGATAGTGAATGCTACTTGAGAAAGATCGTCAAGTAGGATTCGCAAGCTAACAGTGATCAAGTAGGATTCGCATGGCTGGAGAATGCATTAGTATGGGTGAATGGATGGGGTGCAAAGTAAGATGTTGATCATGCAGGAAGATACTCACGTGACGAAAAGCATCTTAATTTTAATATAGCACATAACCAGGATGCATCGTGATATAAAAGATCGGGTTGACTAGCCGTAATATGCGTGATAGCATAGACAGGGGCCATCAAAAAGGTTTGATGCCCCGATGCGATATGCGAAATGGAAGAGAGCATAGGCAGAGGCCATCGAAAGTATGATGCCCGATCGACATGCAATCAGATAACATAAGAATATTACAGAGAACACCAGGATATATAAAATCAAGATGCCCCCTGTAATATATCAAGATACAAGAAAGTAATTAATAATTTGCCACTAATAATGCAACACAAGAACTAGTAAACATGTCCCTAACGTGTTCCACAGTGATGATTGATTAGATGTGCCCCCCCCAAAGCGAGTCTAAAGGATTGGGTCGAGTCTCCTCAAACAAGGAAACAATGAGAGCGGATTTTCCCAAGCGAGGATTCACGCGAGGAGAAGTGGTTTGAAATTGGTAGTCATAAGGTGGTTGGACCATTCGTTTGGGATAATAGTTGAAAAGGATGAAGCTGTGTTACTTATTGAGTTTTACAATTTTGTGGATGTTTTTGGTCTTTTGAAAATTTTACAAATGTTTTTGTATTTTGGATATTTTCTAATGTTTTTGGATTTTCTAATGTTTGTTTTTGAATTTTTATAATTTTTTAGATTTTTGGATGTTTTTTTTTTTGATTTTCTAATGTTTGTGATTTTGAATTTTTATGATGTTTTTTTGTTTTGGATTTTTGACGATTTTCAAATGTTTTTGGATTTTGGATTTTACCTTTGTTTTGGATTTTGATGATTTTCAAATGTTTTTGGATTTTGAGATTTTTATTTTTGATTTTTGGATTTTGACGATTTTCAAATGTTTTTGAATTTTTTTTGGATTTTACACTATTTTGGATTTTTACGATTTTCAAATGTTTTTGATTTTACATTGTGATTGACAATTTATGGACGAGTGCGAGACTTATTTTTGAGAGACGATGTAGCGTGTTCGGTTGTAACTTATGCTCAAAATAACATAAATTCACTTTCCATTGGCATGATATGGTGGTGATGATATGATGAAAAGAATTCCAACTCCATTCTTGACTCCACACAACTAGTAAGATGTGTGGGCTCATCACCAAGAATCAAGAAGGGCGTAGGAGGTAGATAATGAATATAGAGACAAATGCTAACAACAATCCCTTTGGGAAATTGTGACTCCATTCTTCATAATGGTCTTGAACCGGTTTCAAAAATGGCTTTCACTTTATGAGTCATGCTAGACTTAGGCAGGTTATGTGGCCTCTTGATTGATAAGATATGAGGTTAAGGGATAGTTCTCTCTTCACTTAGGCATCTAAATTACGTGTTTGGGGATTCTATAATTTGTAATACTATAAGATTTTGTATTTTGAAATGACTCCCTATGCCTTGCCCCATGCTACTAGTGAGAAGCAAGGGCTCATCACAAAGGCAAAATATAGGCGAGTGAATTCCCTTTTTCTTTTTTTTTTTTTGTTTTTTTTTTTATTTTTTATTTTTTTATTATTTTTTAATATTTTGCAATGTTTTTATGCTTGTATGAGAATGACCCTCTACGCTTTGCCCCATGCCACTTGTAAGAGGCAAGGGTTTATCACGAAAGACAAGGCGTAGATGAGTAAGGGCACCTTCCTCCATTCCCAGTCTCACACTACTAGTAAGAAGTGTGGGCTCAACACCAAAGACTATGAAGGACGAAAGATGTGACAATGAATTATTCATAAGTTATTGAATTGATGGATTTTTTTACAATAGTGCTTTGTATTTGGGAAGAAACATCTGCCCCCAATCTAGCCCCACCACGACTAGTAGGACGCGAGGTTCAACACCGAAGACCGAGATGGGCGACCAAAGCGAACTAGGTAACGAAGTTTAGAGCTTTGTTATGAAAGAGAGAATGTATTAGAAGGGGATATATTACCATCGGTAAGCTCTAGGTATGACCATAGAGGAAAGCGGTGAAAGTGGAAGAAGTATGATGCTCACAAACTTAATAGGATTTATATTAGCACTTGTCTCATGATGATAAATATGAAGATGTGATTTTGATAATGAAAATATCGCGATGGAAATGAATAAATTTGAATTATTTGGAGATAAGCAAGACAAAAGGAACAATGTACATGTTGTATCTGGAATAGTGAACATCTTAAGGATAAAATTTCTTTAAATGAAGCTGCATTCATTGGTTCATCAAGATCTTGACCATCTGCGGTGGCCAATTTATAGGCTCGAGCCAAATTTATTGTGATTACATAGGGTCCTAACCAATTAGGCTCAAATTTTCCTTGTTTTCTCGTTCTTTAGTGGTATTCTTTTGATTTTCTTTTAAAACAAGGTCACCAATTTGAATTCTGGGTCTTACCTTTTTATGATAAGCTGCGTTGCGATCGGTTTTGATAGACTTGAAGATGATTGAGAGCATTAAGTCGTTTTTCATCGAGAAGCTCAAGCTCTGAAGCGTGGTATCGGTATTCATCCTCATTAATTACATCTTTAAGGGAGATCCTCGAGGATGGGAGTTCTATCTCAATAGGTAAAATGGCTTCTGACCATAAACGAGGAAAATGGGGTGGCTCGGTAGGCGTGCGGTAAGATGTACGGTAAGCCCAAAGAGCGGGGTAAATTTGAGTATGCCAATTTCGTCCATGGGTGTTGTGATCTTTTCCATGATGGATTTTAAGGTCTTATTGGTTGCTTCAGCTTGCCGTTGCCACGAGGTAGTATGGAGTAGACCATTTAAGTTTGATGTGAAAAGCGTTTGGCTAGGTCTTTTACATCTGGTTTTAAATGATTTGCCATTATCTCTATGACGAGGCGGATGGAATACCAAATCGACATATGAGATTATTGAAAATAAATTTCGATATTTGGCTACGGTAACATAAGTGAGAGGCATAGCTTCTACCCATTTAGTGAAGTAATCGGTAGCGGTAATGATGAACTTATGTCCATCGAATGATGTTGGTCTGATTTTACCAATGAGGTCAAGTCCCCATTGAGAGAAGGGCCATGGTGTGGTTATCGATTGTAATCCTTAGGAAGGTGCGTGGATAAGATTTCCATGCTTTTGACATGCTTGACAATGTTTGACAAAATGACATGCGTCACTTTCCATGGTGGGCCAATAATATCCAACTCGTAGGATTTTCTTGGCTAAGGCGATACCATTCATGTGTGCTCCACAGATACCAGAATGGACTTCAGCTAAGACACTCGAGGATTCTTCTGATTAAGACATCGGAGCAGGGTGCCATCATATCCTCGTTTATAAAGAGTTTCTGCTAAAATGGTGTAACGAGAAGCACGTTGTGCTAAATCACGTTTATGCATTGGTTTCATGTCGGCGGAAGCGTTTTATCACGAATGAAGGTATAAAGATCGTTAGTACGAGGTTATTCGGACCCACGATCTCACATACCATAGTGTTTTCGGGGAAGATCATAGGCGAGGCATTAAGAGATGTTCAACGAGAAAATGTGCAGGGTTGACTAGATGTCACGATTTCTAATAGGGGCCGATGGTTGCCATAGCATCGGCAGATTTATTCTGAGTGCAGGAATTTGATCAAAGCTAATTAATCGAAAATAGCTTGAAGACTATCCACCATGCGTTTATATGGGATAAGTTTTCATCCTTGACACTGGTATTCATCGGTAACTTGCTTGATGATAAGTAAAGAATCACCAAATACTGACTAATTCTGTAAGATTCCAAGATATAGCTTGATTTTAACCTATGACGAGAGCTTCATATTCTGCGATATTGTTGAGTACATGGGAATCTTAAGCGAAATGATTTGGGGATAACATGTCCACTTGGTGTGATAAGCAAAATACTGCCCACTGAGCCATGGAGATTACAAGATCCATCAAAAATAGAGTCAGTAGCGCGATGTCTATGTGTAGAATATCTTCATCGGGAAAAGAAAATTGAAGTGGTTACGTGCGGGAAGGGGTGCCTCGGCAAGTTGGTCGCAAGGGTTTGTCCTTTAATTGCTTTTTGTGGAACAAACTCGACATCGAATTCACTAAATGTCTGACCCAACTAGACATTCTTCCCGTGAGAATGGGTTTGGACAACAAATACTTGAGAGGATCAATTTTGCAATCAACTTAGTTGTGTGATTGAGCAAGTAATGGCGTAACTTATGGAATCGAAAAGGCAACCGCTAAGCATACTTTTCGATTTGGGAATAACGTATTTTCGTGCTCAATAAGTGTTCGACTAAGGTAATATACGACTATTCTTTTCCTTGATTGTTATGTTGTGCTAGTAGAGCTCTATGGCATGTTCGATGGAGATGTATAAAGCAACATAGGTTTATCGGCAACTGGTGACATAAGAACAGTGGACTAGAGAGGTATTCTTTTAACTTAGCAAAAGAATCTTGTGCAATCGTGGTTCCGGTGAAAGTGTGCATCTTTCTTGAGTAACTGATTAAAGTGATGGCACTTGTCACCAAATTTGTGATATGAAACGCCGAATAGATTGTATCTTTCCCCGAAAGCTGCGTAATTCTTTTAGGTTTTGAGGAGGAGGCATTTCCATAATGGCTTTGACTTTGGCGAGGATCCACTTACTATGCCTCTTCGTGAGACAATAAACCCTAATAATTTACGAGAGGTTACTCAAACACACATTTCTTTGGGTTAAGGCAGAACCTTATACTCACGTAATCTATCGAAAATGCGTCTCAACACACTTGGATGCCCTATTCGTGTTTTAGATTTTGCTAATATATCATCAACATAATCTTCCATGATATCATGTAACATGTCATGGAAGATAACAGTCATTGCTCGTTGATAGGTAGCACTTTGGCATTTTCAATCCGAAAGGCATGACCTTATAACGAAGGTGCCCATGGTGTAGTAAATGCCGTTTTATGTTGATCTCCTTCAAGCAATCGTATTTGATTGTAACGAGAGAATCCATCCATTAAGAGAGCATTTCATGGCTGTAGTAGAATCAACAATCATGTCTATATTTGGCAAGGAAAGTCATCTTTGGGACAAGCCTTGTTGATGTCACGGAATCTGTGCATATTCGATGCGGGAGTTTTCTTGGCGGCGGGAACTATGTTAGATATCCATCTTTGAATAATCAATAGGTTTAATGAAGTCGGCTTCCAAGAGTTTCTCGAGTTCGGCTTTAACAAGTAATGCTGACTTGGGGATGCATTTTACGTAGTTTTTGCTTTTCTGAGTTTTGCATCTGGATGTACCACAAGATGGTGTACTACTGAGAGATGGCTCGGGCTGGCATGTCCTTATACGTCCATGCAAATATATCTTGGAATTGATAAGGAGTGTTGTAAATTCCATGCATTCTTGTCGAGACAGACTAATGCCAAGTTGTAAAATTTTTGGTTGTTCAGTGGTGCCAATGTTTATGTCTTTTGTTTCTTCTACAAGCATTTTAGATGTATCCTTTTCGGAGAACGATGCTAATGGTTGATGTAGGTCATCAGTGTCAGGTGTTTGTTGGAATTTTTTGACATGTTTATTGGATAAGGTGGTGGTGAGGTTTTGACTATGGGAAATCCTCTGTTTGTGATTTTGATCCAAATTTTCTGACGGTGAAGGATCTGAATATTTTATCTCTTCGCCAAAATAGGCCGATGCATTTAGATTGATTTCAAATCCTTTTCTATGTAGTGCGAAGTAGGTATTTGGTCACGAGTTCGAGAATTCTTGATGGCTTCATCATTTTGGAACATGTCCATGGCTATATGATGTGGTTGGCCATGGTCTATGAGACTTGGATGTGTAGGCTCAAAATTGATGACATTAATAGAAAAATGTTCAAAGGCAAGATGTGTTTGAGCGAGGTCTTCAAAAAGACTACATGGAGATCTAATTTCATTATTAGAAGCTGGTGTCATCATTGTCACTCACTCGAAATTATTATGGGAGCGACATCAAACACCTTGAAACCTAGACCATGTTTATCGTGATGTTGTGTGCAATTTATAGGGTCTAAGCGACCTTGTTCATTTGGACCGAGTCCTTTACCACTGCCATCGCATGTTTTTCATTATTCGGTGAGCTTTGGTAAATTGAGGGGACTCATAACATGGAGCAAAGTCATCATTATATAACCAAGATCCTGAAGAACTTGGAATATGTTCATTGTCAAGATGACCAAACTTTTTCCAAACTGACTGACCCATTTGGTAATTGGGATGGATTTTCAGATGTGAAGCATTAGGTTTGCCATAGCTATGTGGGGATTTGGTGATATAAAAAGAGTCTGCCATCTTTTGAAATTGATATTCACCGCATCCCGTGTCGATGATTTTAAATGTGTGAGATGGGGGACAATAGGTACCTCATGTGGTGGGAAGTTAGTTTGTAGTCTTAAAAGATGAAGAAAATGGGTTATAAGAAAAAGGGGGTGGATTGAAGGATGAAGGTTGGTTATTCACAGGAGGAGGTATCTTGATAGAGGAGGTGTGGTTGGATGAAGAAGATTGGCTAGGTGAAGAAGAAGGTGGTGTGGTGGAAGAATAATTGTTGCTTTGGAAGAAGAAGCTTGATTAGTGGAAGAAGATGATTGATTAGTGGGAGGAGGACTGGTGGAAGGTGGTTGACTAGCGGATGATAATGGATTGGAAAATGTGTTTTGGTTATGAGATGATGGTTTTGGATTATTGTTAGGGAGTGTATCAGGATCAATGCGTGTTTCATTAGGGATTATACGAGGTGAAGCGTATTTATCTGTGGATGGACAATAGTGATCATGTCGATACCGTCCTTCGAGGAATCTACAATACTCAAAAGGTTGGGGATCTGCACGTAATGTAAATTCCTTATCCAAATGAGGAAACTTAATGCATTGGTGGAATGTTGATGGGACGGCTTTCATGGCATGAATCCATGGTGGCCGAGCAAAGAATGTTATAGGCAACTTCTACATCTACCACATGACAAATCGTGTCTAAGGTGATGGGTCCAACTTGGAGAGGCAACGTGATTGTGCCTTCAGACTTTCTTTCGCTATTATCATACCCACGAATGGTTATGATATTGTTTTGCAAATCATTTTCAGTGTAACCTAGACAACGTAAAAGTTTCATAGAACAAATATTTAATGCTGATCCGTTGTCGATTAAGACGCGCTTGATTTTACGATGAGTTACATAACCCTCGACGTATAAAGAATGATTATTAGCGATATTGGGATTAAGCATGTCATCGGGACCAAAAGATAAAATAGGATTGGGGACTGCAAGATGTGCAATTAAAGCCTGGAATTGTTGTGAATTGATGTCCTCAGGGACACGAGCATTATTCAATGTTTGCATAAGGATGCGTTGTAGTGCGGGAGAAGAATTAAGTAGTTCCATGATTGAAATTTGTGCGGGAGTCTTCTCTAATTGTTTGACAATATTAAATGACGGCGTAGGTTGTGAAGAGGAATTGGCGGCGGAATTAGATGGTGGATTAGGAGGTGATGCCGGGGACGAAGTGGCAGATTTTTTTGTTGTAGGGACCCATATTTTTTTCTGTCTAGTGGTGATTGCGCAGTCAGTTTTGATCTTTATAGTTGCCACTAAGTCTTGGTCATAATCTATGGTCGAGATGACTGAGTCATACTCGACATTGCTTGATGATTGACCCTTATCTTTTGAATTTTTATCATGGTTAGGGAATGGATTTTTGAACATGTGAAGTTTTTCATTAGGTGTTTTTGTCTCAGAAGTATTTTCAACTTCTATGTCTCCACATTCAATCAGGTCTTGGACGTAATGGCGGAGTTGCATGCATCGATCTGTGGAGTGCCCTTTTATGCGATGGTAATCACAATATTCATTGTCTTTATACCAATTTGGTTTAGGTTGTCCTTCTTGAAGGGTCTGACGATGGGATATGTAATCATATTAGCATTTGCCAAATGACGAAAGACACTAGATAGACTTTCTCCCAGAGGAGTGAACTCTCTTCGTCGATCCCGAGAAGGAACTTCCTTTCTAGGGATAATGATTGGTTGTTTAGATTTTAACGTGGTGGTGGGATGGTTTTGGACATTTCGGACATGGCGGGAATCAGTAACACCATCGTTGATGATATTTCGATTCCGGTTAAAGAATTTAGATTTTTCCTGGTTTGGAGGAGTGTCTCGATAAGGTTGGTCTCTAAAGGGTGCTTTAAGTAAGCCCTTAGAAATGAGGGCTTTTTCGATTTGTGTCCCCTTTTCGATGACTTCTTCAAAACTATTTAGACAATGCATTTGCATGTGGAATGATAATTCGGCATTGAGATTAGGGACAAAAATGCTAACTAGTTGTTTCTCGGGTACTGAGCAGGGAAATCGGCTTGCAATTCCGCGCCATCGTTGTAAAAAGGAAGCAAAATTTTCGTTTGGCCTTTGCCTAGTGTTGCAGAGATCAAGCATGGTTATCTCTGAGTCTAGGTTATAAGAAAAATGTTTGACAAATTTCTCTGATAAGTCTGCAAATGTCGTGACCGACCCTTTGGGTAGATGGAAAAACCAGTCTAAAGCTTGTCCTCCTAAACTTTGGGGGAATAATCGTAAAAGGTACGTGTCTCGATAGGCAACTTCCTGACATTGCATGTAAAATTCCTTGACATGTTCACGGGGGTCACCTTTGCTTTTGTATTTATCAAACTTAGGGATTTTGAAGGATGGCGGAAATGGTAATCGTGATATTTCTGTATCAAATGGATAAGGACACAATTCTTCAAAGTTGAATTGTTTCGATTGTTTTTGCAGTCCCTGAATGGTGTCTTTCATAAGTTTCCATTCTTGTGCAAATGGAGAAGCGGGGGACGGTTTATCAAACATGTCGCGAGTATTAGAATCTAGATTGAGGTCTTTTAATCTTTCAGCTCTAATCGTTGTTTCCTCAAGTTTCTTTGTTAAATCTTGGATTTTAGTGAATAATTCTTCGGCCGAAGAACCATTTGGATTGTTTGGTATTTCATTGTGATAACTAGATTCACCATTGTCGATGAGTTTGTTTAAATTTTCGGTCCCGAAGTCAGGGGGTAGTTTTGCCCCCATGGCTAGGATGCGTAACAGATATTCATTTTTGTTTTGTTCTATCACCCTATTGACTTGTTCTTGTTCTTCAGTGGTGAGTTCTGGTTGTGCGACTTCTTCGTCGTCATTTTCACGATTGTGACTGCGAGTGAATACCATTATGACTTTGATTACTTTGGATTTATCGTGAATAAGCTTGTGATGACTGATAAGGAGAGTAACTCAAACAAGTTATCTCAATATGATGATGATGTAACTCGAGACGAGTTATTAGATGATTTGTTGCACGTTGTGTAGATTTGACTTAAATAAGCTCTGGACTATTGACGGGGAGAGTAACCTGAATAGGTTAATCACGATATGGTTGTGAAAGGATTTGTGTTGGATATGATTTGGATAAATGTGATGGTGGACAGAATAATGAGTGAACTCAAACAAGTTACCCAATATTAGTTTGATATAGCTGGAAACAAGCTATGGATGATGTTTTGACAATTGACAATATGGGGAGTGAATGCTAGTCACTCAATATCAGTTGGATATAGCCGATGCCAAGTTATGACAAATGTATTGTTGGATGAGGTAAGCTAATGAAATTGGTGTGATGGTTTGATCTGTGTTGTTGGATTGTTTGGATGTTTTCGCTTGGTATTGAATTGGTCGAGAACTGATTTTTTTGTGGAACACAACTAGGGTGCGAACTTTTCTGATGAACACATTGATATCAGCCAAGTTTTATGATAAAAAAAAATGCTAAACTATTGTGTTTTTCAAAGCAAGCAGTCATGTGGATTGATTGTTTTGGCTTATGAGGTAACTTCTTGGGAATGATCATTATTTCATGCAATCATACAAGTATCTTTGTGAAATGGTGGATGCGAGCTCTTATTACTCAAGAAGATCGTCCTCGATATACCCTAGTCTGATATACCTAGTGCATGCGGGGACGGGGTGAGTGCAGGGAACCCTTAGAAGCCTTTGGAGGAGACTCACGATTCTTACTTGCTGTTTGGAGTGAATCACCACGTCGAGAACGAGGTTTTGTGAAAAGGTGGAAGGTGATGGAGGGATGAATGTGTATGGTGTCCTTATAACTCCCGAAGATTTACTGAGGGACGATGCCAGGCTTCGTTATTCTGACTATTTAGGCGTGACTCGCATGCTTTGCAGCGACATTACTGTAAGTGAAGAAGCGTGGCGAGGTAAATACGAAGCATTTGCTGTGATGAGACTAGGTCTCAAAGTGCAATGCAAATGCAAATCTTTGTTGGTGCGTGGTAGTCAAGTCCACGTCACCGTGTAGCTTTGGTGGTGATGAAATCCACCTCGTCTACGTGCAAAAAACAATATGATAAAGTGATTAAACGCAGGGTTCTTTCCAACTTGAAATAAATCACTAGCAGAAAATAATTGCGTACCTGAGCGTACTTTTTTTTTTGTTTCAGCAATTGTCTTTGAATGGTGGTATTTTTGCGGGATTTTTGTTGTTTTTTTTTTTTTTTTTTTTTTTGACAATATTCCAGCGATTCTACAGAAAACAAATTAGTAGTTATCCTGCAAATGAAATGTTAGAAAAGTGATCGTGGTTGTTTTTGATTTGCCAGATCGCTCAAAGGCGAGGAAAAGAGCATACACTGACCAACGACCAAAAAATATTAAGAATATGACAAAGGAAAATAATTATTAAAATGATAGTTGAAAAACAAAGCTAGAGGATCTATGATATTAGAAAAGAAACTAAAAAAATTGTGACCGTTTGATTTTCTAGATCGCTTGAAGGCGCGAAAAGAGCATACGCGGATCTGATTAAATAGTTTTTTTGTTAAAAAAATAAATATTAATAATTATTGCAATTAATCATGATTGTGAAATAGCGATAATGATTATGTTCACAAAAATAAAAATGATGAAAGAAGAGGGTGAAAAGCGTTACAGAAGTGTTTTCGTGGAAAATTTAAATGTAAGGCAAAAAATTAAAAATAAAATTGATTTTCTAAAGCTTGAGTGGCCTCACGTTTCTGATTTCAAGATCACTTTTGAAGTGCGAGGAAAGAGCATACGTGTGAGGATGTTTCGTGAAATAAAAATAAAAAAAAAATAAAATAAATAAAACTATAATTTTGTTGTTTTTTTGTTAAAAAAGACAGTGTTAGAAGAAATGAAACCAAAATTTTTCTGTAAGTCTAAATCTAAAAATTATTTTTCATTACATAGATCTTTTCAATACCTTTCGTTAAAAAAAAATGAAGTCATTAGAGTTCGGGAGCAAAAGTTATGGCTTAGGGAAGATGGGCTACGAGAACGCTACGAATGAAAATTTTAAACGTGAGAAAAACGTCCGGGAGTTGGTTTTTTTATTTTTGACTTCTATACTTCACACGAGAAGCTAAAATTTGACAGACAAGGTTAAAAAATAAAAATAAATAGAAAGAAAGTGTTAGATCATAAAATGATTGACTAAAATAAAAAAAGAAAAAAAAAATAGTAAATGATTAATTTCTTACAAAGCGAGTTATTTTAGCAAAAGGAAATAAATAAATATATTTTCGGATTGGTTGTCCCATGACACTAATATGATAAACTAATGATTAGTGCTTGTGTTTCTATAGATTATGAGTGAATAGAAAAATCAGAACTACTAAACACCAAGCGAGGAGATCGAAAGGCAGGGATGAGTGCGTGAGTTTCATTGTTCTTTATAACACTGCGAGATACACCACAAGACACCACACAACAAAAACACTACCCAAAGCGTGAAGGTTAACCAAAGAAGACCATAAGGAATAGAAAAGGAAATAATAATAAACAATAATAAACAAAGAAAAACAGATAAAACCACTAATTGGGAAATTAATGGTAATGATCGAAAGTAAGCTTAGGGCGTGCGAGAATGTAAGCTATGAAAAATACACTACTAATGAAAGTAAAATACCAATAATCATACCTCCTCCTTCGCGTTAGTAGCAAACCTCGAGAATGGGCTAGGAAACTTGGATTGAGCCACGATTTTGTGATATGTAGGTGCTTTTCTTGAGACGGAGCAAGACCTTCCTGACAATGTGATCCTTACTTTGCACTAGATGGGAAAAAGGATTATGAGGCTATTTTGGCATTAGGACGAGGCAAAATGATGTTCTTTGCTCAAAGGATGCAAGAACTTAGATATGGCATGAAAGCTTATTCTCCGTGTTTTTAGAGGGGAGGGGTAAGGTTGTATTTATAGCTGAGGAGTGATTAGCTTAGATTAATTTAAGTAATCATGGTTTGAAAATGTGGGCAAGATTAAGTGGGTGGTTTGAAAATGTGGGCAAGATTAGGTGGATGGTTTGAAAATGTGGGCAAGATTAGGTGGATGGTTTGAAAATGTGGGCAATATTAGGTGAGTGGGGGCCACGAAGAATGGGTGAGGATTTGAATTATATTTTTAATTCATAAGTGGAGGATTTTAGGTGAGTGGGGACCACGAATGGTGGGTGAGGATTTGAATTTGAATTTTTAATTCAATAGTGGAAAAACATGGAGAATAATGACATGTTGTGAGGATTAGATTATTTTTAGATTTTGAAATGGATAATTAATCAAATTATATTTGATTAATTCGAAGTGTATTTTTGTGGGAAATGAGGAAGGGAAATTAATTGATTTAGGATAGATGTGAAATTGGGGTGTCTACACTATATATCTATATCACGTATATATCATAATACAGAACGATTGAATACATATTTATAAGGGTCGGGACTTTCCTTCACCTCTTACCCAATCAAAAATAGGTCATATGCTATTATTAGCCACACCGAATTCTGATAATAATGCACATGCAAGTGTGCTGCAAAGCAATAGACTTCTTCTAGTTAACTATCGGTAGTAAATATATTCTCTCATCATCGTGAAAAAGGCTAATTCATGAATCTGCATTTACATCCTTAGTGCGTGATTCCTTCCCTAATCCTCCCACGCTTTGTAATGCATGAAGCTCTTCTGCTTGTGAAGCTTACGTATTTTTGCTAAGTGTCATATCTTGGTGACCAACATTACCCCATCTAATTGCATTACCACCCGAAAATGGTTGTCTCAACATGAATCGAAGAATAGAAATAATTTTATGAATAAAAGAATGACTTTACCTGTAGCATAAGAAACGGAAGAATCAATTTTAGATATTCTTCTTTTATTTATGTATTTCACCATTTTCTTAACGTTTTGAATTACAAAATAGATAAGGGTAAGGGCGAGGAGGAATACATGTTTATGATGATCAGTTGATGGTTATTCGCACATTCTATTACAGGCACAATTTGATTTCATCATAATCATAGAGACAACTATGATTGTAAATGTATATAAAAGAAGACCTACAAGTACATAAATATAAAAGAATATGATATGAAATATAGATAGAACAAAGAAGATAGATAGAGAATAAGTACTGAGATCTAGTACATTTTGTAATACCGAATATTTTATCAATACTGATAGCCATTCCTGTTTGAGATAATTCTAAGTTGTTAAATCTTGATTCGATGAGGAGAAAGGGCCCACTCCCCCAAGGACTAGGATATTCGTCTATTTGGTATTTATATTTCTTAAACAAATAGTTTAGATATGTTAATTTTGTATCGCTTTTAATTATTCTAGTTAAACTATGTTGTATACTTGTTCCTGCAGCGTCTAGATAGATTCTTATATTTCTTACAACTATTTTTAGTATTCTAAGTTGTGTGTGTTTATTTCCAAAAGCAAGTGTGTTTACTTTCAGAAGCAAGTGTGTTTATTTCCAAAAGCAAGTGTGTTTATTTCCATTCTACAAAGTGTGTTTCCTTTTAGCAAAGCTTTCAGTGTGTTTACTTTTAGCAAAGTTTTCATAGTATGATTTAAATAAGGTTTTACCAAGAAGTCCTTAAGACATTGAAAAGATCCCCAGAAAATACAAAAACAACTACAATCAACTACTAGATCAATAGGATTACTCTTGTTGCATATAGCTTTAGACACACCCCTGGTTTGATATGACATCAACAAGAAGTTGATTAAATGAAGGGAATAACAACACCCATCACTCGAGCATGTGCAAGATCCAAGAAGTGTGATACTCCTAGATGGCTATCAATCCATTGTTTAAAACAACTTAATGCGAGAAATAAGTAAAGTCCTCTTTGTAGTTTATATGATTTAGGAATCTCATTAAATCTGATAAGCAAATCTAATATAATGTGCTAGGTTATAGTCAGATCTGAAGGGTAGGTAGTTTTCAGGGTGTAAAATCTGGTGGGGGTGGAGTTCGGGGTTGTTTGGGCCACTTGATACAAAGTAGGTTGGCTCTGTTATTGGAAAAGGTGTAAAACATAGATACCATCATCGGCGGGTATAATCAATGATGATTTAGAAGGAATGGCGACTATCATGGATAATCGGTGACGGTAAGGTCGGGGTGAAATGAATTCGATAAGATCTGATTGTGGGGATTGAAACATAGATGGAAGGGTGAATGGGGAGGTCTATAAAGGTCTCATGTATACTCAGAGGGGTATGGGAGGTAAAAATGGGTGATTTGGTGGTGTGGGTAGAGGAATGGCTGAGTCTACAAGTAGGTAGAAGATTGGAAAAGAACATGCAAAGTATAAACTAATAACAGAAGTAACAAGGCTATTATACTAAAATAGACTATGCTGGTAAAAGGTATACTTATTATGGTATAGACTTGATGGTTGAATGGTGATGGCAGTTGATCAGAAGAATGGTTTTAGGGCCTGATAGTGCTCTACGGAATGCTTATGGATGCAATACATCTAGATTTTCTTGGTGCTTTGGTTGTGGATGTTTGCGTATGTGAAAAGAGTCTAGTTCTACTTGCATGCAGCTCTCTTCTCATCCTCCTGCTCTCAGAATGTGCAACTCAAAAACAAGGTTGTTTAGGTGAATAAATGGTAATCGACGACGGTTAGGGTTGACAAACATTGGTTTAGGGGTGACCAAAGTGTTGGTTGTGCGGGATTCCCTAGGGTTACTTAAATGGGTAGATATTTCTAATTTCTTGGGCCCAATTAGTTTGTATTCTCACGGATTAGAACGGAAACTTCCCTTCTAATGAGCGGGAATGTGGGTAGAGAGATTTTAGGGATTGATTTTAGGGTTAGACTAAATCTTAGCTCATCAAGGCAAGTAAGACTTAGCTATTTTTGTTATGAAACATACCAAGAATAGGTCTAGGGTGAGGTGGTTGTATGAGGTGTCTAGGTGAGGTGATGGGGTACAAATTAAGGTAATTAGATAATAAATATTGTGAGGATATATATATTAATTAAATTAAATTAATAATGATGTGGGATGGAAGGGGCCTTGGTTAGGTGAGTATGTTTGAGCCAGTTATTTGACTAGGGACCAAGGGGAGTGTGACCCAATTTTGGTGTCTACATTTTGCCCCTTTTTGTTGCATAACTTGTATTGGTAAGCGATGCTGACAAAAATAAGATGTGGTTGCCCCATGTGTGAGTGAAGGTGATCCCCCTCAAACTAGGAACAGATGAGGTAAAAGAATAAATCTGTGAGTGGTTTGATAAAGGTGGATGTGATGAAGAGGAAGGTGGATAGTGGGGGTAATGGGGTAAAGGTCCAATCGGGTAATCAAGGTAATGGGCTAGGGTCAAAGGTAGCAATAGTCAACGCGCACACACTTATAAAGCGTAAGCGGTACCAGGTTGAAGAGCATGTAAACTCTACATTGTCTAAGGTCGATAGGTTTATCCAAACAAGGTTGAGGTGATTCCGGTATCCAAGGTATAAGATATGGTGTTGAAGCACATCACAGGTCATGTGTAGGAACATTTAGGCATGTTAGAAAGTACACCAAAGGTTAGGTCGGGATAAACAACATGACAATAGGCAAGGTAAGGTCATTAGGTCAAACCACACGGGTAACAGTGTCTGAAAGGTATAACAAGCACATGAGGTCATAGGTCATTAAAAATGTTCCGAGCCGAGTAATGAGGTCACAAGCCACAGGTAGGGCCAAGGTACAAGTAAAATAACAAGTTCCTAAATGCAAGGAAGGATAGGTATAGGTAAGGTAGGCATGGAGGTTGGTTGCAATAAGGGTGGGTAAGGTCAAATGGTGGTTGGGTTGGTTAAGTGTTGGTCGGAAATGGGGAAAGGGTATGGACAAGAGTATGACAGGTAACTTGATATCGGACATACTTAACCAGGGACGATCTAGGTAAGTTGATCATGGTTTATTAGAGGCAGAAGACTAATGTCGAGTTTAGGACAACTGACCATGGTTGGCTAGGGCACATGACCGATGTCGGTTTAGGTATAACCCGAATCGAGTCAAACAGGTGGGGATTTAAAAGGAAAAATCCATATTGGGTAGATTCATTTGCACATGTTGTCTTTAAGAAAATGATAGAGCACATTTTGACTTTTTCACTGTCATGGAGAAAAGGGCACGTTAAGCAAACCTATCGAGAGGTGGAGAGTATTGGTTGGTGAGAGGATATAGGTAGATGGGTGCTGCAAGTATAGGGGATTGATTGTGATTGGGTGGAGGTGTAGACACAAATTTGTGTCTTACGACACCCTATACCCCGCATCCCATTTTCAACCTAACCTTATCACCTAAACCTTATACAATTATTTATTAATTACCTTATAATTAATAAATCCACATCGCCATACCTACCACCTCATGTCGCCACCTCATCATGACCTAGTCTTAACCTAAACTAACCTAATTAAGACCTATAACTTGGTCCGATTCTACACCTATGACTAATTACTCCTCATCCGCACCTAAAACCAACCATAATGACTTGGCTTGTGAAGCCCGCATGACCAATCCCTCGGAAGAAAAGGAGGAAAGTGGCTATTTCACCAAAAATAGCCCGCTTTGACGAGACAAATACGGTTCCTACTTGGACCGCCGTCGGTTGCGTAACGCCATCGGATTCCGTAAATGACCACTTCGACCAAAAACAAAGGATCGGATTTTCATTGGATCGAAAAAGGAGGAGAAATCATTGAAAGGATCCAGATTTTGCTTGGCCGAGTAGGGGATAAGTGAAGAAACAAGAAGAGTTTGCAGAGAAGGACATCAAGCCCAAGACTGCAACTGAATAACCAGAGCCTAGTAACACTCATCCGAGCATCAGAAGAGGAGATAACTCATCTTGGATTGTCGAGATCATCCAACTTGGGTCTGTCTTCATCATTACAGTCCTGAAACCTGCATCTGCATCAGGGATGAGTAAGTAGTGTTCTATATGTTTCTAAGCACCATTTTCTTGAGCCTATTGATTAATAGTAATCATAAGTTTATTCCTAGATCTACTACCAGCAACATACTGCACTTAACCTTCACCCATACATCTTGATATTGCCCAGAAGGCCATTTTACCACACTCTGAGTCTTCCCTATCCTCCCATCATTTCCCTCAGCCATCCCCCAATCTTAATAACTCCACAATCACCTTGCAACCAACCTCTATCCGAAGCACTTAGATTGCGACCTTCTAAGTATCATTTATCCCCTACTGAGCGGCGGTTCTCTAACATGATCGGTTACCCAGTGACCGGCGTCGGTCATTGTGACTTATACCCGAAACCTTTTTCTCACCTATTTGCCACCTAACAACCTCGAGATCGATCTGGTTTATCCCTATAACTCAACTTTGAAAGCGTATCAGCGACCGATCAACGAACAAACAACGTGGCGCTTTATTATTGATAATTTAGCTTCTATTGCTTTGTAACAAGATACCTAAATCGTGATTTTGCAATAGCTTTCTTTGTTATCATTTGTGTTAATTCATTATTAAAGGAGGAATGACCACCTTCGAAAAGGAAGTTTTATATTTCTGGGCCTAAGCAACTCCCTCATTTATTGCCTAATTAAAATCGGTGGTCTGTATTCTTACTTGCGGGTAGTCCTTCCAAGACAAAAAGGAGTTCTTCGCGATCGTCGATCTCTCTACGGTATGCGCACACCATCTCAACATTCAACAGGTATTCCTCCTAGCCCTAACCCTTATCTATTTCTCAAAGGAATGATAGGATAGAAGCAAGTCTATTCTGCAGAGCTGAAACATTCCGTGCGAAACATTTTTTGTACCTTGATGGGACCCATTTCGGGTTTTCTGTTTCTCTTATTTGCTTTCATTTAGGGAGCATACTTTGCTATTCTTGTTTTTGTTATATTTAGTAAAGAATTTGTCTTGCTTTCCTAGTTTTGCATTAGTGAAAGTCATCTTATTTGCTTCATCGAATATCATTTTCGATTTGGGTTTAAAACACGTGCATTACATTCTTGCTTGTTGTTTTCAATTCTAGTGAACATAGACTAAGTAACAGGTCGTACACGTGGGGGTGATTTCCACGGTATTGACAGGAAATTAATCTTACTTTCATTGCACAACACATACCGAATCACTTCATAATTAACACAACAGCTCAAAACATCCCCCTTTTCCGGTATTCCTCACGCCGATTGAGGTAACCTTATAAGCCAAAACAAACTTGACATTTCCCCTAAGTCTTTTATTTAGGATGAGTGACATTCCGCGTCTAAAGGCATAAGCCCACAATAATTAAAATTAACCCTAGGGTTAGTCTCGGATTTGCGTGTGCATCTTGCTTGTTTTTAGTTCTGTTTTCTCTATTATACACTATCTTCTGTGATCACCTTAGAACAATTTGATAAATGTACTAAGCGTTGTTAACAATAAAATCAGCAATTTCTTATATTTTCTTATACCAGTCTTATTACACCGACATCGGTTAATTGACCCGGCGTCGGCTATAGTCTAACAGGCATCGGTTATCGAGGCCGATATCGGTTCTATCTTTTGATTCTACGACAAACCAAGTAACCTACCAATTTCACCATTCGAGTCTATTTACGTCCACGATATATTGAAACCCTCACATGTACTCTGTCCATGGTTGTTATCACTCGAAAGCAAACGCCACCATGGTTTCATATGCTTGCTTTGTGCCTTTTCCTGAATCACCCCCTTCACATTACTGTGGGGAATCCTACGGACACCGGTGAGTTCCTAAAATTCCTGTGGGAGATAAAGAATTTACCAAATTTACGGATGCTAATCCTATGTTTGTCACAATACTATTTGTCGCATGCCCTTGACCGTACACCCGATGGTCAACTCCTTGTTGGCATGCCTATCAATATAGCTGCTCATTTAGCCCCTTCTCCGCCTGATAACTCCGTTTTACCTTTCGCATCCTTAGTCCCGTCGCCTACCTCAGCAGCTTCAGGGGTCCATACGGCATAGATTGGCGTTCCTTTGGTTAATCTTGGACCCCACATATCATTACCATTGATTGCTCCTACCTCATCTCTCTTACAAACTATTAGCCGTTCATGACTTGCTCTCTGCCACCTATCCACACGAGCTTTCCTTCTCAAGCTCCGCCTACCTTTTCATTCCCATACACGTATCCTATGACCTCAACATCTTATATAGGACATCCCTATTCGATCCACCTCAACATATTCATCCTCCATACCTTATCGGCACTTAACCTCACCGTTGTCAGTGGAGGCCCTTGCCCCAATTTGCCTCCGTTTACCACAACCGCACCATCATCTCATCCAACCATGGATTTCATCAAACAAATGATGGACAAAATGCAAAATCACTGGAGGCTTGTTTGAAGTCGTAGCACCTTGACATACGAGCAAGTTTGTAGGGATCTATCCACCCTTGATCCCCCCTTCATTCATATCCTCCTCAATGGGAATTACCAAATTTTACCCGTTTTAACAGATGAGAGGACCCTCAACAACACTTGCGATCATTTAGACATGCCTTATCGATTGCTCACGCGACGCTTTACTACTCCACACCTTTCCCATGTCCTTATCAGGACCCGCCTTGGAGTGGTACAGTGCTTTAACCTAGCACTCAATCTTCTCTTTTAACCAGCTAGCCCAATCTTTCTTGGATCATTTCTCCATTAACATTGCCAAGAAAGTATCTATCACCAACCTCTATGCCATCCGCATGATTTGAAGATGAATCTATCGCAGATTTCGTTGGATGATGGCGAGGCCTTATCAACCAACTTACGTATGCCTTACCTCAGACCGAACTTATCGAACTATTTACGCGGGCCTGCGCTAAGCACATCTCTCCTACCCTCCAAATTCAAACTTTCCGTACATTTGATGAGGCCTTTACTATGGCTCGAAAACTAGAGATTCGAGCCTTAGAGGAAGAGAAATTGCGGTTTGCGCAAGCAAAACCCCACTTCTGAACCCAAGATTCCACCAACAAACCTAACACCACCAATCCTCACCCATCGACTGCTTCAAAATCAAAAGGGGCCGTGCACGCGGTGATGGTAAAATCCCAACCACCATCTAATACCCGCAAAAAACCACCTATAAGCATAAAGCGAGCCCATCAACTACACTCCCTTGGGAGAAACTTATGGTGTCATCTTGGAAAAATTGCTTAAAGCGAGAGCCATTTCCTTACCTCTGTTAAACCTCACTCCGGGTTTGATTCCACTCGCGCCATACCTTCTTGGTACAAATAAAATGACTTTTATAACTTCCACCACGTGAAGGGACACGATCATGAGAAGCTGCGAAGATGTTGAAAAACATAGTGCGAGAAAATGGTTGATCTGCGGGGATATAGCCCTCGATAATCCTAACGCCTGGCTTAACCGAAATTTGAAAATAATCAACAAACCATTCCCGAATCATTCTTCTAACAGTAATCTAAACCAAGATATCTTATCCGAGGAGAGTGTTCATGAGATCCATGCAGTCTTCGATTCCCAGCCAAAGACCTCTATCGAACAAATTTTGAATCAAACCTCTTCACTAACGCAGAAACCGAACCCCCTTCCTCGCTTATCAAGACAAAGCTGAAATCCTTTCCATTCCTTTACCCATCAAGGAATTAAGCGCCGAGTTCCCTTCTCACAAATGAGCCTTCTTATACCACATCCTTGCAAGACTATGAGCGGATGTTATCTAATTTATCTATTTCCCAAAGCGTCTCCTTCTACCATTCTTCTTTACAAGAGGAAGGCTCGCCACTTCTTTTGTCATCCTTAGATGAGAAACCTCTTGAACCAACATCACCACATTCTTTAAACATGACAGATCCTCTCAAACACGCCTCCTACCTATTAGTCCTACATCACCTAAATCTTTTCAGCAACCGGTTGACCTCTTAACGCCCATTGATACAGTGCCTCATCTACCCCTTGTATCACACCCATAGTGGACTGGAATCACAACCCACCTTTCTTCCATACAAAAGTTCCTGTTCACATGTGAGGACTGTCATTCCCTAGAAGATAGACAGGTCCTATGGGAACGTTTGAGTACGCCATATTCTACTCAAATGCAAATGACCGATCCTGATGCCTCTACCATATACCCGAAGTGTTTACAGAAGCTTAAAATGCCTATGTCCTCATCTTCACCCCCCTCATCTCTACCAAATACCTCATCCACTTCTATTAACCTAACCAAATCTTCCCCTACGCTTGGGACCTCACCCATACCTAGTCTAACACATCCACCTAAGCGGCTTGATTTATCTAAAAATAAAGTCGTCCATCCCATTAGGAGACAGACTCAATCTCCTCAATCTATGCCATTAACACAACTAAAACCCTCGTCGTCACACCTACCTTCCATATTGGGACCCCATCCCTCTACCTTACATCAATATATCATACCTCCTGCATTTTCTTTTAAGTGACCTACGCCTTCTGCACCCATACAGAAATCCAAGGGTATAGCAACACCGTCACCCCGCGTATCCTATCCACCTATCAACCATAAACAAATTCCATCATCAAAAGATTTGTTTTCTATCACTCCTATTTCTCCGTGGTTGTTTTACGATATCACATCATCATGGCCTTATCATCGACCAACTAAACATAGCTTCTACGTCAAAGAAACCACGGTTAGTTAAAACCCATTATCAAAACCCCTTGGCTAAACCACCACCCATACAAACCAACCATACCCCGTCATTACCACAAACTACCCAGTCAATAGCCTCATTTTCCTCTGACTTTGACCCACTCAAAGGGTCTTACGCCAAAATCCTTGCTATGTTGATAGAGAATGCGACCATTTCCCTACCCCCACTTAGACCTTATGATCCATCTAAACCTCGACCAATAGGTTACGATGAGTCTAAAATCTGCGCTTACCACCGCACACCAGGACATGACGTAGAGGGATGCAAAGCGTTGAAAGCCATATTTCGTCAGTCACCTCTCTCGGATAGAAAAGTTAAGAAAGATAACTTACGAAGAGAGAGACCTTTAGCTTCAATTCCCTCTCCTATACCACCTGTCCCGCCTCACGAGATCTATCATTATTACAGCCCCTCTCTCAAAACCATGACCTATCCCTACCATCTTCCTCCTCTCATATTCATGAGATCAATATGATTAGTGTTACTACTCGAGGCAGAAAAACAATGGGAAAGCGAAAGAAAACACACCTACGGCATCTCTTTCTCCGTCCACCATCCCGATTGCACCACCACCTAAAGTGGTTATTCACGGACCCGCCTATCCCGTCTCTAATGGCATTACCCACCGAACTATGATCAAACAGCTTCACCAATCACCTGTAAAAATGACATTGTATGATCTCATTCAGACTTCTAAATCTCATCAACAAGCTCTCATTGAAATCCTTCAAGGGATAGAGGTTTTACCTAATGAAACCTTGCCTGTTACCTCTATTCTAACACCCAATCACGTTGCTTCGCTCACCAAACAATCTATCTCCCAACCATACGTCTCTGTACATGCAATGCCATTTCATTAGTTTCTCCGAAGATGAAATTATCGACTTTGGTACGAAGATCCTGACCTGCTCTTTTCATCTCAACGTACGTTCGGGATATTCGGGTACATCGTGTTATGATTGACGGGGGCGCTAGCCTAAACATCATCTCTTCAAAAGCCTTCCAACAAATGAATATCCCTTCTAGTTGCATGTGTGCCAACCCCATCATGTTGCGATCATTCAATGATGCTATTACTTCTACTTTAGGCACCGTGATCCTTAACATTCATGTAGGACCACGTACTCTACCCGAACTCTTCTACGTCCTTGAGGGAGAGTTCTAATACAATATGTTGTTAGGCCGCCCTTGGATCCGGGCTATGGGATGCGTTCCCTCCACTTTACATAGATGCATAAAATTTGAGTACGAGGGGAAGTCCTACACCGTAAAAGTTGATCCTCCCCCTTCAAAACTTGTAATATGTTGTATCGCCTAATGATGTGTTTGTACCAGTCAAGACACCCGTTCATCAATTGACCATCCACTTCAGCGGACCTACACCTTCAACCAATGAAACCGCCATTACAAATATTACTTCCTTTCCCATGAGATAACATCCCAACCTCGACCCCTTAGTAGATGTTTTTCAATGCCTTACTGTTTGAGGGGAGTACCGCCTTTATAACATTAGCTCTTTCCATACCGCGGGGAGTCGGACGATTACATGCACATCCCACCTCGACCGTCGCGTGGGGAGGTAATCTCTTACGGACCACCCCATTGCCTTTTGACCTAACATATGGGGGTGTTGGACGCATCCTCGTTACCCCTGAACCTCCTCTTGGTGTGGTTCCCTTCCAATCCGATTTTCAATACTTGAAAAATCGTCGTTTCGCCCTCACCTTCTTGACTCGTTGTGCTTAGAAAGGCTTTGGTTTTGGTCTTTATGAACAAGGCCAACATACACTCATTCCCGTGACTACACGCAAACACAATGATCGCAGTGGTCTCGGTTTTCCTAAAACACCTACACCGGAGAAACCTCGTGTCAGTTGTATCCTGGAAGATGACGACGTCACCCCTACCAAACCATCATCACCCACTTTGCCATCATCACCCATAGAGTCGATAGACCCTGAATCTATCCCTCCTAACTTTTTTTTTTCATAAATGCTATCTTCATAGGTCCTCTCACTTATCAACATGATAATGAGGACCCATCTTCTCTTCCCCTTCTGTATCCAGACATGATCGAAGAGGATTCGCCTTCGATTAATGTTGTTGAGTGCCAGGATGACGACTCCATCCTCACTTACCTTGGGGCGGACGACTCCTATATTCAACGCGCCTTACCATCTGAAACTCAAACCATGTTGAATGAGTCGACTATAGAAATCAACATCCACACAGAGGAGGATCCTCACATTGTGAATATCGGACAATCCCTTAACACATCAGAACAAGCCGCCTTTACTACCTTTCTCCGTACCCCATGACCAAGCTTTCGCTTGGTCCTCACAATTGACATGCAAGAATTGATCCTACCATTGCCATCCATAACATCACCCTAAACCACGATTCCAACCAGTCAAACAAAAGCTGAGAAAAATGCATCCACGCATTGCCCTCTTAGTCAAAGAAAGAGCTTAACGACTTCTTTCTGTTTCCTTCATCTTGCCTATTGACTATCCTCGATGGATTTCTAACATCGTACTGTCTGTCACTAAAGCGTGGGGACTTCGGATATGCCGGATTTCCGAGACCTTAACCTCGCTTGCCTCAAGGATGACTTCCCCCTCCAATTATTGATCAACTTGTTGATCTCACTTTGAGCCATGAAATGCTTTCTCTCGTGGATGGCTTTTGGGATCTGATCAAATTTTGGTAGCCCCAGGTGATCAACATAAAACTACCTTCATAACTCCTTGGGAACCTTACATTATCGTTTCATGCCATTTGGCCTTAAGAATCTTTGGTGCGGCCTATCGGCGGGCTATGACTTACATTTTCATGACATTATGCATACTATCCTTGAGGATTATGTCGATGATCTTCTTGGCAAATCTAAACATCGCAGTGAACATCTCGATGTTTTAACCATTATTTTCGATCGCACTTTATTTACAATATTGTCGGCTTTGACCAAAGAAATGTGTCTTTGGTGTTCTTTAGGAAAACTTCTTGGCTTTATCATCTCTTTGCGTGGCATTGAGGTCGATCCATCTAAAGTAAAAGCTATCCTAGAAATGCCCCCACCCAAAACCTCAAACAATTGCGTAGTTTGTAGGGTAAAGCTGCAATCCATCCAGCGTTTCATCTCCCAACTCTCGGATCGATATCAACCTTTCCATCACCTTCTTAAAAAGGACATTACCTTTGATGGGTGAAGAGTGTCACCAAGCCTTTGAAGCTCTCAAAGCCTATCTCTTGCAGACCACCCGTGCTTATTCCACCTCGGGATGATCACCCTTTCTACCTTTACCTTTACTTGCCCGGACCATCTTTATAGGAGCCATGCTGCACGCCGGGACTCGACACGTCGAGAAAAAGTCATTTATTATATAAGTCGTACTCTCGTGGATTACGAGACTAGGTATACACATGTAGAAAAATTGTGCCTAGCCCTATCATTCGTAGCCACCAAACTCAACATTACCTCTGAATCACAAAACTTTTGTCATCACCAACACGGACCCCATTCATTATATGTATGCCAAACCACATCTAAACCAACGCATCACCCGATGGCTTATGCTCCTCGCTAACCTCGACCTTGAGTTTATGCAATGAAGTCAATCAAAGGACAAACTATTGCGGACCAACTTGTGGAGGCCCCTTTGCAGGAGAACAATTCACCAATTTTAATTTCCCAGCCAGAACTCATCGCCACTCTTTCACTCGGGGAAGAGTCATATCAAATGACCCTCTTCTTGATGGATCAAATGCCGGTGCGGTGGAGGAGCCGGTGTTGTTCTCATCCTCTTAACGTTGAACCTATGCCTCTTTCATTCGGCTTGATTTCCCTGCACTAATAATACGGAGAATACGAGGCCCTTGTTTTGGGTCTCGGGTTGCGTTACACTTAGGTGTCAAATCTATTAAGATTTTTGCGACTCTCGATTGGTAGTCAATCAAGTTATGGGCATCTACCGATGTAAGAATGAGGAACTTCAAAAGTACAAACATTACGTGGATTCACTTTTGACCTCATTTACTCGTTATTCTATCCGAGACCATTCCCGCTCCACTAACAAATTTGCGGATACTATGGCTTGCTTAGCCTCGCAAATTCTGCCTCAAATGCCTGACTTTGACATATTCGTCTTGGTCCAACAACTTTTGCCCCATCTACTCAGCCCCGGTTGTTTGTATGATAAATAATGTGTCTAATTCGCTAATTCGCGAGATACAGGTACCACCAATTTCACGACTACCTTACAACCTCTGTTCTCCCCACGACCTTACTAGTAGCGGAAAACGTGCTTTTCTTAAAAGTGTTTCTCGTTATGTTGTCATGGGGGACTCCTCTATAAACGTGGCTTTGATGGCATCCTCCTTCGATGTCTAGCAGTGCGGAGGTCACCTATACCATCCAAAAAAATCCATGGCGGTATTTGTGGTGGACATTTTAGTGGCCTTGCCATGGCTAAGCGAATCCTTCACCTAGGTTATTATTGGCCTAATCTTAATAACATTGCTACGAATATGTTAGCGTTGTGTTATGTGTCAACAACATGCCGACCTTCAACATATTCCTAGCCATCCTTCTACAGTCGCACGAGATCTTTGGCCTTTCTCACAATGGGGTTTAGACCTTATTGGTGAGATCCACCCACCTTCTTCGCAGCGTCACCGTTGGATAATCAGATAACCGAATATTACACAAAATGGGTGGAGGCCATTCCACTCATTTCAATCAAAAAAAAAAAATTGTCAAATTAGATTAACCATCACATTATCATCGTTTTGGTATTCCTCATCGCTTTAATAACGAGATAATGGTAAATCTTCAAAAATAAGTTGTTCTGAAGACCTTTGTGACAACTTTGGTATTAAACTTAGTTTCTCATCCCCTTACTATCCACAAGACGAATGGTCAAGCTTGAATCTTCTAATAAAACCCTAATCAAAATCCTCATGAAAGTTGTCGATGAGTCAGGAAGAAAGCGGCATGATCACATTCCCTTTTCCCTTTGGGCTTATCGTACTAGCATTCGTACCTCCACTAATGCCACACCATTTTCTTTGGTATATGGCAGATTTGTCTTGCCTCTCGAAATACAAATACCCTCCTCGGGAATATCTCTCAGGATATTCTCACAGATGATGATTTCCACGAAGCGGTTAGCCCAATTGGAGCTTCTTGACGAGCGTCGTCTTACGGCTCTTAATCACCTTCAAATCTATCAAAAGCACATCAAGCGTGCTTATGATAAGCGACTTCATGAGCGTACCTTTAAGGTTGGTGATCTTGTCCTCAAAGAGAATCAACATGTAACCAAACTAGAAAAGAGAAAACGTGGAAAATTTGCTCCTAATTGGATTGGGCCTTACATTATCACTCACACTTATGGATCAGGCACTTATCGTTTAGCTTCGCTTAATGGTAAACCTGAGCCTGAGCCCCTTAATGCCTTGCATCTTTGACCATTCTCTTTGTTGAATTTAGTTTTACATCACTTCTTATCTACCTTACGCTCGTCCCTTGAGCTCATTTACCACCGCATACACTTTGTTTCTTCCATCTCAAAATCAAATCAAGCTCACATAGTTTGATTCCCACCTCCCCTTAACGATGCCTTCCCTTTTTAGTCTAGTCCATGACTTCAAAGTATTAAAATGACACATTCTTAATTATATGCTTATGGGATTTTCTTGAGTCAAACTTTCTACCAAACTAGATGCTTTATGCCGAAAAGGACATCGGCTCTCTAAACTATATATATATTGCTCCCTCGAAGGACAGCTATATGCCAAACTATTGCTGCTATTATATATATTGCTCCTAGAAGGATAGCTATGCACTAAAATCACATCTGCTACTATAAATAGATTGCTCCCTTGAAGGACATGACTATACACAGTCGACCTTTATCGAAGCTTCTCGCATTGATCGGATCCCCCATTGAAGACCTCAAGAATAGTACGATCAATATCCCTTGTAGACTTCCCGCACCGATCAGTCTATATTCAGTAAAATAAAAGCCACATTCAAAAGAACTTTTGAGTCATGGACTTGTCTATTTAGGGTAGGTTCTCTTTCGTCAGAACGCTCACTTTGTAACAAGTTCTCCGTACCTCAGCTATACCATCCACCTCACCTCACCATTTGTTTAAACTCAAGGGACGTGACGTATATCCGATATATTGTGATCATACAACTCTTTTCACCTATTGACTTCTCGTCTATGCACGGTACCTAGGGGTTCAAGCTCATCCTGCATTAATATGTGGTTTGTTTAGCTCTTTTCAACTACGGAGTAACTTTTTCCTCTTTGACTCGAATCTAGGATTATGTGTTGATCTTAATCAGGATATGGTTCCCTACCACTTGGGTAGGCTAACTTTCACTTCACTTCTACCTATTCCAAAATCACCAATTCATTACCAACACCAACAACATTACCCTACCAATATCAATATCAATATTTTTACCAACCAACAAATTACCTGAATTCACCTCTCCCTGGTCTTAAGGGAGAACTACATCGGTCTGAGGCCCTTCCTTGCTTTGTGCAATGGGCTATGTAGGCAGCACTTAGGAGACATGGAGTCTCCCAAGGTTAGCTCGACCATCCCCTACCATACCTTATCATGTGTTGTCAATATAAATGTTTTTGTGTATTTCTATTACCCAACGTTCATCTTTATCCTTTTTAAAACAAACAAAAACAACATTTAAAACACAACCATTCTTATTCTTATCATCACTCAAAAGAACATACATATTTAGTTTTATTTTAGATGTTAAAAAGTACATCTTCTCTATCATCGACTCGCGAGGTTCAGCATCCTTATTTATTCTTATATTCCTATAAAGTTCACTCAGACCTTTACACCTCCTCCTCGAATCAGGTGGTGATCGTGATCGTCGATGCCCTCACTTGGCCTCTCCATCCTCAAGTGCTCAGGCCTCTCGGACAACTCAAATTAGTTTTCAAATTGACAATGTGGCAATATCGACCAACGCCAGTAGTTTTTTCCGCCATTGGTTCCTCATTTTATTGTGCCTAAGGAACCAGTGCTCGGTCGTCCTAACGATATTGGATCTACCAACATCACCTATATCCACCTTCGCTGACAACCTTTTTAACTTCATTGGCCCGACCCAAGGCCGTAACCTACCATTTGACCAACCCGATCCAAGGCGCAGGCCGTCAACCCATTGGCTGACCCCGAGGCCGCAACCAACCCATTTTGGCTCCCGACCAAGCGCGCAACCAACCCATTTGGCCCGACCCAAGGCGCAACCAACCCATTTGGCCCGACCCAAGGCGTGACCTACCATTTGGCCCGACCCACGGCGCATGACCATACCTATTTGGCCCGACCCGAGGCGACCAACCCATTTGGCCCGACCCAAGGCCCAACCAACCCATTTGCTTTGACCCCAAGGCCGTAACCTACCATTTGGCCTGACCCACGGCCGTAACCTACCATTTGGCTCGACCCACGGCGCAACCAACCCATTTGGCTTCGACCCAAGGCCGCACCTAACCATTTGGCCCGACCTAAAGGCGCACCGATTAAATACCAAACCCATAATCAACATTTTATTTTATCCATCCATCATGTACCTTTTTGTTCAATCGAGCTCACTATTCGTGTTTTAGCATGATCGGGGTCCTTGACTTGATCAGGATCGACCAACTTTGCCTAGACTTGGGCCGTGCGTTTATCTCAACCAAACCAACCATTTGGTCTTGCCGAACATGCCTAAGCGTTCCTGTACCTTACCGTTATATACCACAGAGCTACTTCCTATGCCTTGGATACAGGATTATATCACCCTTGTTTGGATAAACTATCGACCTTTGCCTATGAATTGCTTGTTTGCTCTTCAAATCATATACCACTGGTCACATTCTCTGCATTTCAACGTGTGTCTGCTTCCTTGGACCTACCCCACCCTCTTACCATTATCTCAACACCATTTACCCTTTATCAACCCTATCCCACTTTCACGCTACCTCAATCTGTGATAGATTTGGGGGATTACCTATACCCTTAACGAGGGTAACCACTTCTTATTATTGTCCAGTGTAGCTTTACAAAACAAACTACACGACAATAAGGGCTAATGTAGACACCAAATTTGTGTCTTACGACACCTGTACCCCGCATCCCATTTCGCAACCTAACCTCATCACCTAAACCTTACACAATTATTTATTAATTACCTTATAATTAATAAATCCACATGCCATCATACTGCCACCTCATGTCGCCACCTCATCATGACCTAGTCTTAACCCTAAACTAACCTAATTAAGACCTATAACTTGGTCGATTCTACACCTATGACTAATTACTCTTCATCGCACCTAAAACCAACTTCATAATGACTTGACCAAGCCCCATGACCAATCCCTCGGAAGAAAAGGAGGAAAGTGGCTATTTCACCAAAAATAGCCCGCTTTGACAGACTCAATACCGGTTCCTACTTGGCGCGCCGTCAGTTGCATAACCGCCATCGGTTCCCCGTAAATGACCACTTCGACCAAAAACAAAGGATCAGATTTTCATTGGATCGAAAAAGGAGGAGAAATCATTGAAAGGATCCAAATTTTGCTTGGCGAGTAGGGGACAAGTGAAAGAAGCGAGGAAGAGTTTGCGAGAGAAGGACATCAAGCCCAAGGCTGCCATGTTTGAATAACAGAGCCCATAACACTCATCGAGCATCGAAGAGGAGATAACTCATCTTGGATTGTGAGATCATCAACTTGGGTCTGTCTTCATCATCACAATTCCTGAAACCTGCATCTGCATCAGGGACGAGTAAGTAGTGTTTTATATGTTTCTAAGCACCATTTTCTTGAACCTGTTGATTAATAGTAATCATAAGTTTATTCCTAGATCTACTACCAGCAACATACTACACTTAACCTTCACCCATACATCCTGATATTGCCCAGAAGGCCATTTTACCACACTCTGAGTCTTCCCTATCCTCCCATCATTCCCCTCAGCCATCCCCCAATCTTAATAACCCCACAATCACCTTACTAACCAACCTCTATCCAGAAGCACTTAGATTGTTGACACTACCGGTATCGTTTATCCCTACAGGCGGCGGTTCTCTAACGCATGTCGATTACCGAGTGACATTGGCGTCGGTCACTTATGACTTATACCCGAAACCTTTTTCTCACCTATTTGCCACCTATGACCTCGGATCGATCTGGTTTATCCCTATAACTCAACCTGAAGCGTATCAGCGACCATGTTAGAACAAACAACGTGGCGCTTTATTATTGATAATTTAGCTTCTATTGCTTTGTAATGAGATACCTAAATCGTGATTTTACAATAGCTTTCTTTGTTATCATTTGTGTTAATTCGTATTAAAAGGAGCGACCACCTTCGAAAGGAAGTTTTATATTTCTGGGCCTAAGGCGACTCCTCATTTATTGTCTAATTAAAATCTGGTGGTCCTGTATTCTTACTTGCGGTAGTCCTTCCAAGACAAAAGGAGTTCTTCGCCGAGTCGATCCGATCTCTCTCTACGTGGTGACGCGCACACCATCTCAACATTCAAGGTATTCCTCCAGCCCTAACCCTTATCTGTTTCTCAAAGAAATGATAGGATAGAAGCAAGTCTATCTCACGAAGCAGAGTCAAACATTCCGTGCGAAATAGGAGGTCCGAGAGGATTGGATTTGGTGAGTGGACATGGTAGAGGTAGGAGAAGGTTTAGGTGGACCACGGGCGTATCGATCTAGACGTGCCACCGCACCAATGGCACCGAGATGAGGTAGGATTCTATCTCGATCCTGTATTTGTGATTGAAATAGGTCATTGAAATGGGGTTGGGTGAAAATTTTGTGTGTAGATTTATTATTGGGAATGTATAGTTTAAAATGAAGGAGATGAGGGTGGGATGGCCCAATGTAGATTAAATAGGATTGGGAATGAAGCTAGGATAGGTTTGGGTAAGGCAGATTAGGGTAGATTTTGAGAACTTGGGGAAAATGGGGGTGGTTTGGGCGTGTTCGGCTCTGTGGACGTGTGACAATGACGGTGCCGTTAAGTGTTGGCCAATGTCGGTGGTATTTGGCCGACATCAATCAAGTAATGTAATCGATGTTGGTTGAACATGGTGATACCGGTCATTGTTAGTGGTGTTAGGCTGGCTTTATGGGAAAATAGGGCAATAGAGAACAAGTGTAAGAGGTAAGGATATGTCGGGAGATGTAAGTGTTAGGAATAATTTAACTATAGTGTGAACTAGAGGTTTATTCTAGTGTGTGTATAATGAGTTGTATCACACAACTCATCTAAGAGGGATAATAGGGATACTCTACAAGATAAGCCTTGAATCCTTTTTAATAGGATCAAGCTTTGTGTATTAATATCCTCCTACTATTGGAATAATACATCCCGTGCATTTCAGAATTATTTCCTGTGCAAGTCTGGTTCAAAGTTTATATTTGGTATCAGAGCAGGCTGCCATGAGAGTTTATGAGGCATTTAGATCTGGAATGATTTTGTCTCATTGTTGGGAATAAATCTGAATAGAGCAATGTAATTTCTATTAAATCAGTGATTGTAATCCTATTTATTGAATGAAATCTGTGACTTTGTGTATACTGCGATCTACGTGTTTGTGTGATCTAT